>CM051388.1:3385766-3719208 GCA_028015245.1 Cardamine occulta | reverse complement strand
TGATTGAGCCCCTATGAATAATTGAGAAAATGTACTTAATTAAAATTGAAAAACACTATAGCTGGCTTTTATTCCCTGATCTTCTACGTGCCACAAATCAATATAATGATTTTCATGATTATTATTGGTTTAAGATGGTGTATAAAATCTCTTTATTATATGATACACATTCCAATTTCCATTTTGTTTAACCTGATCCTGCATTTGGTCATGCTTGATCTGATTTCCAATGTCTACAAGATTTGATTTGCTGTTTTGCAAATTGGATAGATGTAAATAAGAGAAGTTTAAATATGTTGAATGGCTAAAAACTAACAAAAATGTTTTTCCTTTTTTAATTTTTTTTTTCTAAAATCAAAAAACGAAAACTCTAACATCTCCATCCATTTAAGGCGCTTAAGTTTATAGTTGCTGACAAGTAATTGAAATCAATAGTGAATAAATAGTGGATGAGATGTACCAAATACCAATAATCCATTTAATTTGGTTGGTGGACAGTTTTATTTTTAGCTTTATCATATGTCGTTAGTTAGTAGTTTAGTACCAAAGAACCTAGGTTTGAAACAAGCAAATCCCTTTTTCTTATATGTTATTGAAAACCCATATATACTTCATCAACTCTCAAGCCCAAAACATCTTGTAATTTATTATTGGACTACTATTATTTTTAGACTAATACACATTTATTGGAAGTCGGTAGCTCAAATCAAATGGTACTAAACAAATAATTAATCTGCAAGTATGAAGTATATGTATAGCAGTATAGGTGTCACGGTGTGTCGAGTCTCCACAGGAAATGATAAAATTACGTCACTATGATAACACCAGATATGATCTAAGACCATAGCCGTATTACCTTTTATTAGAAAACTGTCTTTATCCTTAGTGAGATTTATCTCCAAGTTTCCCTCTCCTTCATCTTTCTTACAGTGACGTTGTTTGTTTTCTGTGACCAAAGTTTTTTAGTTAACTCTTACATACTACAACTACTAAGATTTCTTGATCTTTCAATAGTTAGATGTTGGTGTCTTATGCCTCCAGCTATGAAGAAATTTTATGTAGAACGATTTGTTTGATTTTTCGTTTCAGACCGAACTATTTTATAAAATTGCGTGGAACAATTGATTGGATTTTCGGTGTTGTTTTGTTTGTTTGCTATACATATATTTTTTTCAAAAAGAAATTGTTCAAAGAGTTTATAATTCTGTCTTTTGTTGTATGTTATTTATTATTATATTGGGAAATCTTTATTTATGCGAATTCGAAAGTAAGTTCAGCGAATGTTTTATGCTGCCCAAGAAATTACATTGGTACTCAAAGCATTGCTTTTTAAAATTGGATGTCGGATCTATGGCGAATGACTAAGCCAAGAACAGTGACAATCAAAGTCACTATCCACGTTATCATTAAGTCGATTTCCAAGCAACATACAGAAAAGGAAAAAAAAGAAAAGAAAAAAACGATCGATACAGTAAATAAAGTAAGTGTTTCATGGAATTGTACGTAAAGAGTTTATCGATATTGATCATTAGGGGTATGCATTTTACCGGATTTAAATTTAGTGATGATATATCAAAATAATAATTTCTCATTATTTATAATGTGATGCGTAAATAGAATTCACGTCGCACGATTTGTTAGGTTGAAACAATTTTAGTGAAAAAATGACTCAATAATCATGATAACCATCCTAACTTGTTCAGTCACAAGTATTAATCTGAACAACTACGTCGGTCCAATTAATAACCAAAGAACCACCAACTTGGTTATTTAAATTAACCCAGAAACAAAACAAAAAAAACTTGGTTATTCAAATAATTGTAATGCGCAATATTTAATGCATTTTATTTTCATTAAAGAACTTGATATATTCCTAATTCCTTGATGATTGATCCAACTTTTTTATTTTTGATAAAAACAAAAATATTTTAAAATATCATAATTCTTTATCCAGCTTTTTGAGGTTTCCTTTCGCTCTAACTAATAAGAGTGTAAAGCAGGTTCACTATAAAGTTTTACTTACAAAGGACTAAAAAAATGAACCAAGCGCCACTTCCCGTCTAAGAACGTCGCGACCAAAGCTTGACCCTCTTAGCAACGAAAGATTCAAAAAATCAGTCCATCTTCTACAACAGAAATACCTTATAATAGAATTCGAATCATAACCACATAGATGGATGAAACAGAACTAATGTTTGAACCTATCGAGTCGCCAAATTGATTGAACTGACCTCTTTTTCATTTTAGCTGGAACAAACCTTGTTATTCATTTTCTTCTTTAGATATGTAATTTTTACTAATAAACAGAGAGTTGGACATATATAGATCGATATACGTAAACGTAATGTTTAAAGTATCACTAGACGTTAACGTCTTAATTATAATCATACTAAATGAAGATTAGTCAGAGATTGTAACCATCAACTAGAAAAAAAAAATTATTTGGAGATTTATTTATTGTTTCTAACATACATATACGACTAACATACATAATTATACGACTGTTCGAATGGTTCAGTCGTTCAGATGCTATTTCCTACCCATGGAGTTGTGATTTGTAAATTCGAGCTCAGACGGTTCGGGATCATTTGCTCGATCTGATATCGATAATATAGAAAAAAGTTGAAGTTGGATATCGTCTCATTGTAGCTTATGAATTAATATTATGATCCTCTATAAGAAATTGTTAATATTGGGAAGAAAAGAAAAAGAAAAAAAAAAACCAAAAAAGTAGACATAAATAGGTAAGTTGAAGTAAATTGTGGAAGTAATAGCTAGGATTCCAACGTGTTGGAAGATAAGTGAGTCAAACACACAAAGCCAAATAAAACTAAGTGATGAGGAAGGCATGAAACTAATCGGCGATGGTTAAAGGTCGGCCTCGTGTCTTATCTTATCTCATGTGATATGGACTAATTATTATCAGTCATAATATATGTGTATATGGCCCTCGTCAGATTTCACTCATTTTATTTTTTGAGATATTATACAGTACTAGTTATTGGCATTTGGCAGGTTTTTTATTGCTCAATTTCCATTGTATATTACAATTTGTAAAATATGGTGTCGTATTTATCTTTTTTTTTGGTCAAAATGGTGTCGTATTTATCAAAACTAGTATATAAACGGATTACTACTCGCTGTATCATATATATAGCACGAAAAATATATTTAAGGATTCTTACGAAACTATTTCTTTCTTCTTCTTTTTTTTTGGTTATGGGAAACTATTTCATTGTGTTCTTAAACTTTTAGATAAAAAAATTCAAAATTTTCTAACCCGATTAAAGAAAAGTTTGTTTTCTGTTAAAATAGTATGAAAATTTTCCAAAAAAATTAGCATTCGGATAAAGCAACTTTATATTTGTCCTATCCACCAGGTATTAGGAAAGAAAATCCGACTTTTAATTTCAAAGCTTTTGTTGCAGATAACATTTATACGTGTCCACCGTGCATGTACATTATTGTATGCATACATACATACATACAATATCTTTATCCTCTCAAAAATCAAGATCATTTTTTTGTTAAATTGATAATAATATACAGGGATAATAAAGCTACTATCGACGAATAATAGAAGATTTCACACATTAAATGGTTAAATTATTAATCAAATTATTATTATTATTATATATATATATATAGTTTAAATTTATTAATGCTACATTTAAAAGCACAGTACACTGTTTTAACTAAGAAAAACTATTACCTAGATAATATATAAGGTATCATCTATTTGTTTTTTGGTCGTCCAAGTATCATCTAATCTTTTGTAAAACATCCATCTATGATCTATTGTATATAGTAAAAAAACGGATTGTATAATAGGATCCCATAAATTTTACTTGACGGCTACATATCCCTGATACGTGATCGATAATGCCTTATTCAAAATATATGACTAGAAAGATGAAAGAAGAAAGAAATCAAAAGCGTGCAAGAATTATAAGTATTATGATGGGCTCCAACTAGAGATCACTTGTTCACAAAGAAAAAAAGAGAGAGAGATCACTTTGAAAACTAACAATGGCGAACAAAAGGACAAAATATGCCACGTCATCCCTCTCTCCACCACACATGCCTTTATGTCTTTTCCTCTCTCTCTCTTTCTTTTTTTTTTTTTTTTTTTTAAATAACCTTTCCTCTAATTTTCTTTTCATTTTTTGGTATTCATTATCATTTTTTTCTTATAAATAGGGTCTTTTTCTTCTCCAAACTTTCCAATAAGTCAGACAGAAAACTGCATTATATAATCTATACACACACAAAAAGATTGAAAGTTTTTGAAGTAGAAATGGAATGGAGAGAATGTTATTTAGACGTGATCTTGGTGCCTCTAGGGCTAATGGCATATGCAGCTTACCATGCTTACTTGTGGCACAAGTTACGTACACAACCTCTCACCACCATCATCGGCACTAACGCTAGAGCTCGCCGTTTTTGGGTCGCTTCCATCATCAAGGTAATCTCCAACTTCTTATATATACATCATCAACACACGTACATATAAATATATGATTTTTATCTTTATTTGATTAATTAGGACAACGAGAAAAAGAACATTTTGGCCGTTCAAACGTTGAGAAACTGCATAATGGGATCGACTCTAATGGCAACAACATCGATCCTCCTATGTGCGGGTCTAGCTGCGGTGATAAGCAGCACTTATTCCGTGAAGAAGCCATTAAACGACGCCGTTTTTGGTGCTCGCGGAGAGTTCATGGTGGCTCTCAAGTATGTCACTATCCTCACCATCTTCCTCTTCTCCTTCTTCTGTCACTCTCTCTCAATTCGATTCATCAACCAAGTCAACATTCTCATCAACACTCCTTTTCCTCCGGAGGATTTGGAGGATGAGATGATGATGACGGCAGAGGAGTACGTGGCGGAGCTGCTAGAGAGAGGGTTTGTTTTGAATACAGTGGGGAATCGATTGTTCTATGCGGCGTTGCCTCTGATGCTTTGGATATTTGGACCGGTGCTTGTGTTTTTGTGCTCGGTCGTGATGGTCCCTCTTCTTTATAACCTTGATTTCTTCTTTTTCGGTAAAGAACGACGAAAACTCAATACAAAATCTACTTTTGGATCGGTTTAGAATAGAGATTAGTAAGTAGAACATGTGAGCGTAGTTGAGTGATATTATCGTCCTATTGGTTGAAGTCAGGACTACTGAACTCATGATGAATTTACATGGCAGTTGCAAATTTCGAAGATTGGTTCAGGTATCGGCTGAAGATATTTCGCAATTTAAAAGAAATTTCAAATTGTATTATGCGTAGTAGTGTAATTATCATATAATGATTATGGTTTGTTGATCGTTAGATGATGAAAGAGTATGCGTATGTACATGACATTTTGAAATATTATAATATTGAAATATGTGTGTTGTGGTTTACTATGTCACGATTTGGTTTGTTATTATTGGCATTTTCATGTGGGTGACTTTATAACGTATATGCGTATGCGTATGCGTATGAATATATTATATATCTACGTTATTTTCTAGGTGTATTGATAATGCATGTGACATACGTAGAGCAAGAAATTGGCCAAAACATATGTGATGTTCACATTTATTATTTTATTTTTTTTGGTTTTCAGTGTTCACATTTATTCCGTGCACTAGTGTATCTCTTAGTTGTTATGCATTAGGAACCAGACGTCACGAGCCTATGTAAACCCTCCCAAAACAATGTAGAAATATATTTACATGTACGGCAGTGTCTTCTCTGCGTACTATGAATCAGAATGCTTAGAACTCGTTTAGAGATAAAACGATGGTCACGAAATAGTCATGGATAAGTAAGTCGAAGTGACTACACTTAGCTATACGGCATACCACGAGACAACAGTGGTCACTAATTCTTGGTGGATAATATATATTAGCTATGCATATGACCACTAAGTAGTAGAACATGTTGAATATGATTGTAACAATAAACCAAATTTAGTAAAAATTTAAAATTCTCGTCTCAAGATTTATTGAGATGTCTTCAATTTCATATCATAAAATTCATGTTTGAAGTAATGTTTTTAATTAATATATAGAAAACCAATTTTTTTATTTTTTTGTCGTCTGTTACATCATTATTAGTATATTTTGTGGGTTAAACTTAAGTTTTGGTTGTATAATGCAAGTCATAAATGTTACTGCCACTACAGAGGCTAGTTCGAATGACTACTCTTTGGACTATTTGTTCCCATCTGATGCTGAGGTTTGTGTTTTTCGTTCTTTTTTATGAGGAATGGAGACTATAACAATAATACAAAGTTAACTAACTTTTGTGCAAGGTAAGCATGTAGAAACTATATGCAATGACTGATATATTGTGATGTTTTTCTTTTAGTATGTATTGGGATAGAAAGATGGTGTTCCACACAATTGTGTTGATGACGCAGCAGCTGCTATGAAACTTGTACTCTCTATAGTAGAGAAAGGAGTAGAAACCTCCATTCCAGTAACTAAAGAGGTAAGGTGGTTTTTACAAAACTTTAATAGTTCCATCTAAAACTATCAAAACTGATACATTTGCCTGCAAATCAACATAGATGTTGGAAACTGACAAGTCAAGACTCTGGCTTCATAGAATCCCTCACAATTGAAGTTGTTTCCAGGGATTCCACTCATAAATTTAAGGTACATATTTTTTCCGGCCGATTTGTTTGTTTCTGTGATTTTCTTTGGTAAGCTATTGAAAAGACAAGGAGGTTGCTACCAATGTGCGATTATTGATTTTAATAGTCCAGCAGAAGCTAATCAAGCTTTAGAAAACATTGCTGGAGACTTGGGAAAGATGTTTTAGCATCACCATCTCTCTGATCATTTTCAGGATCTGATTCATATGAGTAGTATATAATAAGTTTCCACGCATTTTTCTTACAGGATTCAGCGGGTCTGCCGCAGAAGCAGGTTTTTCTAAAGCCAAATTCACCTTCAGGACCTGGATTATATTTTCACGTTCGTAAAATGGTTGAAGATGATTCTGTTGAGGAAACCTCTGCAACAGAGAGAAGTTACCCAGAGGAGGAGAAGAACACGAGTTGTAAGAAACAAAAGAGAGAACATGTTGCTGAGGAGACAAGGGAAGAAAAGACAGAGGAGAAAACAGAGAAGCTAGTTGAAGATGATATGATAAAGGAAATTGAAGAACTGAAGCAGAAACTCAAAGCCAAGGATAAGATGATAGATTACCTCAAAAAGCAACTAAGGAAGAAGAAGAAGAAGACAGTCTCGGAACAAAACTCAACCATGGCATCGAGTTTGGAATGGTCATTGCACTGTTTTATGTTTGATCATCATCGATAACTTATTTACCTGAGATTTTTTTTTTACTAATTTAAAAGTTATGCGAAATTAGAGACTATAAATGTTCTTCCTAGTTTGTTGTTAAGGGAAACTTAGGGAAGAAATAACAATTGTGAGGCTGATGAGTGACGAGACCGCAACTTGGGAGAATATCAGATATATCAATGCCATTGCATTGTCCACGTATTTATTTTACATTATTAGTTTATTTATTTGGTTAATGTCAAGTGAACGATAAACTAGACTCATCTCTGACGAGCCAGCGGTACTTAGTGTCGTGATTCTGTGATCTTAATCAATAATATAGATTTAGTTATCGTGAATCGTGATTCCAACCTTACATTAATTCTTAAAAAATGATTTAGGTAAAATTGTGTTGGATCATGCATACATTATATATATAAACAATAAAGAGAGAAAAACAAAGATTCTTAGCTCTTATGCAACGTCATACATTGGAATTTCGCGGGATAATTTGAAAAGTAAAGTATCGGAAATTAAGAATATAAGTTGCTTAGTTGAACAAGAAATTAAATGGCACAACTGGAAGACCATACATAGCCCACGGCCGCGAAGGATGGTGTGCATTGATTATAGATGATAATACACATCTCATGCATACAGAGTTACAGACTATAATGATATAGAATAGTTTAGATCAAATATTGTAGCTATTTCCAAAGATTCTTCTTCAATTTTCGTAAAAAATCAAGTATTGAAAGTGTTTCAGCACATTGTAAACTGATGAAGTATATCATCATTATTATTTGAGATCTGATGACTTACTTTAAAAATGACAATAATAGCGACTGGCTTTTACTTTTTACCCAAATAAATAAATAAAAATCTGTCAGCCATGGGATTTACGCCACGTCATCAATGTGAAACTGCAGAAGTTGATCTGATGATGCCGCGTGTCGTCGTCGGTCACGACATCCCCACGAAGCACAACTTTCTTCTCTCTTTCGTCTTTGTCCTCCTTTGCACGCTGTTCCTATTTTTCTACATTTCTACGGTCCATGGTAAAAAAAACTCCTTCATTAATAATATATAACAGAGATAAAGAGAGAATCGTGAGAGCGTCAGAGAGGAAACGTTTTCTCTCGTTTGTTGGTATCTCCGAAGATCTTTCCCTTTGTTGATCGACGGTGGTGAATCTAGACATGGCTGCTGCGAAGCTCGTGGCTTTTTTACTTCTTGCCTTGGTTTTCACCTCCAGCGTCTTTGCTGATGCTGGACTCGGTAGTGATGAGCCGGAGATTGGTGAGGCCGCTGGATCCGATGCCTCCTTGAAGATCCAACTGGATCAGCTTAATGCCAAGATCCGTGCCCTAGGTTAGTTAGTTAGTTGCATTGTTCTGATTCGTCCCTCCGATCGAATAATTGCAAGTTTTGTTTTTGATTTGACTTGAATTCGTATTGAAATCGGATTATGCATAGTTCGCATGTCTTATGGCATTGACTTAAATTGGTACCTTTTGGATCGATTTCAGATGTGAATCGTATTAACTTATTTCCAATGTCGAAATGCTTGCTATGGTTTTGTGGCATTTCTGAAATCCCATATTCCTTCAGCTTCGATCTTGTTACAGCCTTGTTATTTGGTGAATGAGCTTGTTTTTTGTTGTTTTTGTGAAGAGTCCCAAATCGATCATAAAACTCTCCAAGTTAAGGACAAAGATGAGTTAGTTGCAGAGAAGGAGAAACTGCTCCAAGAAAAGGAAGACAAGATTGCTTCCTTGCAGACCCAAGTCTCATCACTACAAGTATGGATCTAATATGGTTTTAGTTTCATCTACTTGTTTGGAACGTGTTGTGGTTTGTTTTCGGCTATTGACATGCTTGGCTTACACATGAGCTGTATGTTTTTTCACTCTTCTCCAGAAAAAGGGATCATCAGATTCTGCAAAACAGTTGGGAAAGGCTCAAGCACGAGCTGCTGAATTAGAGAAGCAGGTGAGACCTTGAATCCAAGAACTCAATCTCTTTATATGGCTAGAATATGCAAGCGTAATCTGATTTTTGTGATGCTTCTTCTGCCATTCAGGTAGAGGTACTCAAGAACTTCTTGGAGCAAAAAAACAAGGAGAAAGATTCCACTGAAGCTCGGACTAAAGAAGCTGAGAAAAAACTAAGTGAATTAATCTTGAGCCTTGACAAAGTATGTCTCTTTGCATCCCTGTTTCATTTTTTCTCTACACAATCATTTGGATTCTCTGAATTGCTTAGCTGGTAGTGTTAAGAACGTTGTGAGTGCTTATTTACTTTGTTTCAGCTTTAGCTAGACGTTGAGGTCAAAAATATTTTCATGCTTTTTGCCTCATAATTTTAGGTTATGGTCTTTTTATTGCAGTTTCCATTCTCTGCTATTTTAGATTCGTATAGGACAGCTCCTTGCATGATTTATCACTTGTGTTTGGTCGAAATTTGAATTGGGGTCGTATGGAAATTCTGTATAAAAGGTTTCGTAATGCAATCTAAATATACCATCAGGACCTTTTTGCTTCTCTGTTTCTGACTATATCATCGACCGTGATTTTATGGATATGTACTTTTCGTTTGAGCCAATTTCAATAGTAATGTCCTGAAGATGTTTAATTATAATATCTGATGTCTCGCAGCTTCAGAAGACAAAGGAAGAGCAGAAGAACAAAATAGGAAAACTTGAACGTGCTATTAAGATAGCTGAGGTATAGTACCCTTTTATTAAATTAGATTTCGTACGCATGTGGTTTCTGTCTTAAATTTTGCTTTATCAATAAATTTTCAGGAAGAAATGTTGAGGACAAAGCTTGAAGCAACCTCGAAGGCTAAGGAATTGCTGGAGGTAATGGTTTGACACAGTTTTCCATTTAGTTATTACTGCAGCTATTATAGTACTTTACATTCATTGTTTGAGAAGGGAACCTGGAAGCCCGGATTGAACAGAAAGTTAACATCAAGTATTTTCTTGGTCAGGCTCATGGTTCGTGGCTTCCCCCTTGGCTTGCTGTTCACTGGTTTAAATTTCAGGTAAGGTTTATGGTGGCCTTTTTACCGTTCTGAAACATAGCAGTTTTTTCCTCGATTAACTTTCAGTATTTTGTGTACCCATAGACTTATACCGAGACACATTGGGAAGCCCACGGGAAACCTGCTGTGGAGATAGTAATTCTAAAGGTGCTGTCTTAGATTTGGTCCTTTTGAGATTTATGCCTCTAAACTGCATAGGAGCACCTGACTAATGAGATTTACTTATTATTTATTAGGTGACGGAAGCAAAGGCTCAAGCTGAGAAGTGGGCTGAACCACATGTGGAAAACATTAAAACTGTAAGCATCTTATTGTCAATATATTTTGTAGTAATTTTCTCTGGCATTAATTAAATGCCTCATCTCTGATGAATCACCAATCTCTAGAGTTATAATTGGCTCATAAAAACTATATTTTATGACACTACTTGCAGAAATATATTCCAGCCATCAAGGAAACTGTTACTACACATGTTGAGCCACACGTCCGAACACTATCCATCAAAGCTAAAGATGCTTACCATGCATCCAAGAGTGCTATTTCCCCTCACATTGCCACGGTTCAAGAACTTGTAGACCCCTATTATCAGGTAGAGTGTCTTTATCAGTCTGTTCTTTAACTGATAGGTCTGATGGTACACCTGAATCAGCTAACATTTATGGATGCTAACTTAATGTTTCTTGCACCCTCTAGGAGGCCAAAAAGTTTAGCAAGCCATATGTTGACCAAGTGGCCACGACTACGAAACCGCATGTTGATAAATTGAAGGTTGCCATGAAACCTTACACAACCAAGGTGATCATCGTCTATAAAGAGTTCCTTGAATCTGCAACGACTTATCACCAGCAGGTGTGAAACTCAGAACCATCCTTATTGGTATTTTAGATATGAATTAAGTTATTGAAACTTCTTGGGATGAGTTGAGTATTTTAGCTTTTAAGACTAAGAATTCACATTTTATCTGTGAAGGTACAAGCCCATGTAGAACAAAAACTGAAGAGCCATGAACTGACAGAGCCTTTTGCTACCAATGAGTTTGTTTGGTTTGCGGTATTTGCCTTACCTTCTTCTAGAATCTTTTCTGAGACTCCATACTTGTTTTCCTCTGTAACTTCAAATCTAAAATCGATCCATTGTAGGCCTCTTCATTGTTGGTATTTCCCATCTTCATTGCTTACCAAGTGCTCTCTTCTCTCTTCTGGTAAGTCTCCTAATTAATCCATTCAAATTGATCTCTAAGTCATGGAAATATCTGATATAATTGTTTATCGCAGCACAAAGACAAAGAAACCTGTTAAACACCCTCATCACCATGGTCGTCGTAAGGCCAAAAAGAGTCACACTGACAAGTGAAATTCATTGTTCCACGCACTCAAAATAGTCGAGGTACACTCTCATGTTCTGACCAAGAATGAACGTTTTTGTTTAAATTTCCGCATAAATACATGTGTGACTGAGTAGGCTATGCAAGGAACATCCTCTCTGAGAAGAAGTTTTGTTGAATTTTCTAGCTTCCAAATTCGTGTTATTGAAAATCTAGATAGGTGATTATATGTCGCATCCATGTTCATTGTTTCTTAATCCGTTTCACGCCAGTTCATGAGGTTAAAACGCCTCTGTTGCGGAGTCTTCTAAGGTCATGAGCTCACCGGACGGGTTGCTTGTTGAATGAAGGAAAAGCCTCGAGTTGGTAGGTCTGATGGGTTTTTAGAGTCTGTGCTCTCTGTGCAAAAGTGTTAACTTCTTTCCTTCATTATTTTGAGTTGTTTTTGGACAATTTTTTCAGTCTTTTTACACAGAAGAATAGACATTACTAGTGAAAATCTAGCAAAGTTTGGTGTATTTTAGTGTATTTTTCCATTTCACGTGGATATATTGGGATATCTTCAAGTTCCTTTCAGCTTTATCTTTTAGCAATCTATAAGATTACTTATTTTATTTCATATGATTCCTTAAACTCTAACATGTTTCCTCAAATTAATAATATTACAAAAATGAACTCTTGTTTTCAGGCCTTTGTAATTAATAGAAAAGAACTCTTACTTTCTTTCTTTAATCGTTGGTAGAGACAGCTATATTTATAAATTCACCAAAAAAGAGAAAATTTCAAAAACGTCGAAGAACATATAATAGAAGAGATAATAAATAAAGTGGACGAGGGAGAAATAAAATGAGAGGGAAATTTTTGTTTTTTTCTCAATATTTGTAGAGGGAAAATTCATACTTGTTTTCTAATTTTCAGCAGAATATAATTGAAAAAGTTATCCGTTCATTTTGATTAGTGAAAAGAAATTAAAATATTTTTGGTGGAAAAATTTACTTGGAAGTTGGAACTAGTCTTCACCGAAATATTCATCATTAATTAAAAGGAGAATGACTAGAATAATACTACATTGTGATTTAATTGCTAACTTAACATAGGAAAGATTAATATTAGATGAGTTTTTTTTATCACAAAAATACCCTTAAGACCATGTGTTAGGAAAAAAAATATTACACAAATGCCATTACTAATTAATGTCACGTCAGCATTATTTCTGATTTTTTAAAGAAAAAATATAAAAATTTACGATTATGCCACTGCTGACTAAAAAATCTGCGAAATAAATCTACGGTTTTATGTTGTGGTAGATTTTTTGGTATGGTAGATTTTTAGTTTTGTCGTAGATTTGTGTCGTACATTTATTTTTTACCGTAGATTTGTTAGTCTTAGTAGTAGTAGATTTATAAATTCATCGCAAATATTTTTACCCTCCGTAGATTTTTTTCTGAAACTCAGTATAGAGGTAGTAGATTTTCTCATTTTCCTTAAATGTTAGAATTTGTAAGGCAGATTTTATATTTTTTCGTAGATTTTTTGTTGTAGATTTATTTTTTCATCGTAGATTTTTACTTTTAGTTATAGCAGAGTTTGGTTTCACATACTATTGACCGTAGATTTTTTACCAAAAATTAATTACTAGATTAACATTTTAGTTGCCGCAGATTTTTGTTTAGTTATCGCAGATTTTTTGTTCTGGAAAACGTAAAATATTTGGTGCAATTTCCTTTACCGCATACATTATATTTACTAGAATAGTATTTCTAGTGTCTGCAGATTTTTTTTGGTAGATTTGTTGTAGCTATGTTACCGCAGACTTTTGACCGTTACTGTTATCGCAGATTTGTACATATTTTTTTTAAGTTATGACAAAAATTGGAAAAAAAAAAAAAATTGAAAACGTAACTTCTACACGAAAATTAGGGTTTTCTGAGCCTCCTTCTTCTTCTTCCCCAAAACTTCTTTTAGTTTTCAACTGTCACCTACAAGTTATTCCTTTTCAAGATATTTCATCTTATTATTTCTCTATTTGCTTATCATGGAACGGATCATCCTTGTATCCGGAAACTGGATGTTTGCAAATAATAGATGGTTGTTTGTTGTTGATAACAAGAGTGGTTCTAGAATTCTACAAGGAAATACAAAAACCAGTTATGATGATTTCGTTGAAATGGTATATGAAGATTATGGGTTGGATAAGAGAGTATGCAATGTTGAGTTGAGATACATGCTGCCGAAGAAGGTCCTTTAGAAACTTCCACCAGAAACACTTCCGGTTATTATTGGTAACTCTAGACAATTTCAATTTTATTTGGCTCAATCATCATCGGAAACAGTTAGAATTTATGTGGAAGTGAAGGAGAAACATTTGGCTGAATCGAAAGAGGTTGATAAAGATGATTCTGAGAATGATAGAAAAGTTGGCGAAAATTCTGAGAATGAAGAAGATGAAGATGAAAGCAGATTTGATTATTGTGACGATTCGGACGGAACTGATTCAGATGATGAGAACTTTAGCAAGTATGGGATGCCAACAAAAGAGAAGGAATTTAACGCCGATGTTCCTACAAAGACAAGCAAATCCACGGTTTTTATAAGTCAACCAAATGAGTATCCGGATTTCAATACCTTAGAATTGTCTTTCTTCAATTTGGCTGTTGGACAATGTTATGCAACTAAAGAGCATTTGGTGACAAGATTGAAGATCATGACAGTCATACAGAAGTTTGATTTTTGTGTAGAATACTCAAAACCAGACTTACTGATTGTCAAGTGTTGGATGGAAGGATGTACGTGGAGGCTACGAGCAAAACCAGCAGATGGTGATCTCAAATTTCATGTTCGTGTGTATATTGCTGAACATACATGTTCAGTTACTAAGCGGTCTGCATCATCACGACAAGCAACACCAGATATACTTGCAATGTTATACAAGGATTTTGTCGGCGGAATCGGACCAAGTTAGGCCGATGCATGTTGCGGAGGCAATGACTAAACAATTTCATATCAAGGTAGTGACTACGCGTGCTATTTTATTACTGCATATAGAAAACTTGGTTTAAATCCAAAGTTTATATTTTTTTTTGCTAGATGGATTATTGGAAAGGTTACCGAACACTACGAGACGCACGAAAATTGGTTAGAGGTACTCCTGAGAGTGGATATGAGCAGCTGCCTGTTTATTTATACATGATACGCAGAGCAAATCCCGGGACACTAACGCGACTTGAAGTTGATGAGAGTCAAAGGTTCAAGTATTTATTTTTAGCATTTGGTGCAAGTATTAACGGATTTCCTTTCATGAGAAAAGTGGTGGTGGTTGATGGTACTTTCTTAAAAGGAAAATACAAAGGTACACTTTTTACTGCAACAGCTCAAGATGGTAATTTTCAGATATTTCCAATAGCTTTCGCTGTGGTTGATTCTGAAAATGATGAATCATGGGAATGGTTTTTTAAGCAACTAAGCTATGTTATCCCATATGATAAAAAGCTTGCAATTGTCTCCGATAGACACCGATCAATTGGGAAAGCAATTCGGACTGTCTATCCAAAGTCTAGTCGGGGTATATGCACGTATCATCTTTACAAAAATATTCTGGTTCAATTTAGAGGACGAGAAGCCTTTAGGCTGGTGAAGAAGGCGGCCAATGCTTTTACATTTGTTGATTTCGAAACAACATTTGATCAGATTAAAGAGTTGAATCCTGCACTTCATAATTATCTTGAAAGAGCTGATTTAAAACTTTGGACACGAGTGCATTTCCCTGGTGATAGGTACAACATTATTACTAGCAACATTTCCGAGTCGATTAATAATGTTTTATCCCATTCTAGGAGTTTGCCTATTGTACAACTCCTAGATGCAGTGAGGTCCATGATGACAAGATGGTTTTCAGATCGGAGAAACGATGCATTAAAAATTAAAATACCTCTTACAGTTTGAAGACTACAAAACAAACAACAACAAGAGAACACCAAATGTAAGCACCTAGTTGTCAGGCAGATAACTTAATCCATACAGCTTAATATCAAGTTAAACTTTTAACTCTAAGAAACTATTTGATGAATATACCTCTCCATGTTCTTTCCCTTTCATCTTCTTCTTCTTGCTAAACATTTCAACATCATCAACTAAGTCATCTTTTTTGTCTTCAACATCTATTTTGCGTTTCTTCTTCTTCTCATCTTCAGACCAAGCGTTCTTCCGCAGTCTACCACTGATGATATCTTCGACCATGTTCTTGACTAGTGGATCAATCTTGTCAGCATCACTCCATTTTGGATAAATATCTTCAACCATATGTGTGACCCGAACCTACATTTTGTAATCATATTAGAAGCCAAACATAATACGTTGGAATTGGTATGAACAAGTGGCATATACTTACTTTCCCATGAGCAGCCTTCTCCTTGGTTATGAATTTGTCAAAGCTAATCCAACCACGACCAGAGTGCCAAGTCAGATGTGGAACCTCATCAGGATCTGTTTCATTTGCCTTCACCTTTCTTTTCCCATATCTTTCTCCTATACAATCAACGTGCTCATACAACCAAGTCAATAACACTTGAATAGGTCCTTGAAGCGTATAAGATTTTTTATTCAGCCTCATAATCTTGATCGAAGTAATCAGCTTCTCAAAAGATACTCGACCCCACGGATACTTCTCAAAAGCGTCTTGATCAAGAACTAGTTTAGCAAGTTCCAATGGTATCCGAGATCCTGTATGAATGCAGAGTACGCCAATTGAAAGTAGACATAACTGTGCCACCATAAGCCTCTTATCCAAATCCCAAAGATGGCTTCTAGCCATCACGTGCTCCAATTCTTCAAATGTAGGTCATGTTGCTGTAGATATTTCCATCTCCCTCCAGAACTCTTCGTGACTAACAGAGCATACTTCAGATGGTATTGCATCACAATTAAGACCAGTGAAAGCTCCAAACTCGTGGAGAGAGAATCAGATAGGTCTATCATCAATAAGCGACCAAATCTCATGGGGATCATCCACTAAGAGCTGGTTGACTAATAAGTAATGAGCTCTCTTAGCTGCCCATTTGTAATCCAAATCAGCAAACTTGGCAAACACACCAATGGAACAATTCTTCAAACGAGACCACACATCATCTCCTAATTCTTCTCTCACTATGGCCAAGTTCGCCATAGCAGAAAAGTGATTCATGCTATGCGTTGGTGATAAAGATTTTTCTTGCAGCTTCAGTCGAGGAGGATAAGGACGGATAGCACTCGAAGAAGCCAAACCTTTACAAATCAAATGAAAGTTATTTTAGTAACATGAAAACATTACTAAGAATCTGATATTACAAAACCAGCAATGAATAAAGTTTTCAAGACTAAGAAATGCAACAGATGGTAAAACCATCATCAAATAATCAAGAGGCAATGTATTGTCTATTGCCTTGAAACCATGTCAAGTTCAGAGTTTAAGTCATTCCCAATCCTTGAAAATACTTCGATAAGCCAAACAGAACAACACTAAAACAATCTAGACAAAGACAAAACCATATAAGTTAATCATGAAATATATAGAAATCTAATTTCTACTTGACACAACCATTTAAGGTACCGCTTGTGTACATGTCTATGTTTCTATACCAAATTAAAGAGGAAAATATTCGCATGAAGAGACACATGATACTATGTTTCAAATAGAGAATCTGGTTATTCACTCTAACTTTGATGTCCAACACACGTGATTAGTGAATATAGAACCTAAGATCCACATTGTAGCATGACATAACACTCTTAGAAACACAATATTTACTAAACTAAATTATGTCCTTATGACTCTCATTAAACTACACATGTCGCTTGGTGGGCGAAGACTCTGTAATGAGAGAAGACTAAACAATCCTATCACTCTATCTAGCCAAAAACAATAACCTTACAAACATTGAAAGAAGACAAAGCTTAAAAATTTCAAGCAGTCACATACAAATCATCAAATCATATTCCACAAAAGATCAAGTACTTGTGAAGAGAAAAGAATTTAAACATTGTAATCTTCAAATCATATTGCACAAAAAATCATCAAGGATTATTATACCAAAAATCTGCGATGACAAAGAAAATAAATTGTAAAAACTCTGTAGTAACTAAATCAAATACTCTTGCAAAAAAAATCTGCGATTAAGAACAAAATCAAACCATAATTCATAATATCTGCAGTTACTTGCAACATTTAGGCGGGATAATTGCTAAAAATTTAAAAAAATAAATTTACCTCGAATCGACATATTCACACGGAAATTGAAGGAAACGGATGAGGTTGTGGTGAGACTTGGAATTCTCCACACTCTAGCTGTAAAATCCAATTTTCAACCTCAGATTTGAAGATGTAAAATGAAAACCTTCTATTAGAAACAAAGCAAAAACTTAGGAGAGAGATGAAACCAACCGTGAAAGGCAAAGAGGAGAGAAGAAACGGCGGCGTAGTCCACGGCAAGCGGAGAGAATAAACGGCAGCGTAGTCCACGACAAGAGGCGAGAAGAAACGGCGAGTTGTCGGGGAGAGGATTGAAGAGGTTTGATAGTTTCTATGGCGAGAGAAGAGTTTAAACAGTGAGGGGTTGATGTAGAGATGAAGGGCGACGGTGACTCTAGTGGTTTCAGATCCGGTGACTCTAGGATTTCAGTGAAGAAGATGATGAGTTTTTTTTTTGTTGGAACGAAGAAGGTTTTTTGTTTAGGAAGAGAATCGTGTGTTTCAATTTTATTAAAACTGTTTTAATATTTTTATCTTTTACAATTAAAATTGATTTGTTTTATATTTAAATTTTTATAATTTCTTATTTTACTAATAATATTTTCCAATTTTAAAGCATAATGGCATTTTTGTCTTTTGACAAAAGATTAGTATTAGACTAGTAAAGTTTTTTTCAGGGTATTAGTCTAGTCATTAACTTAATGATTAGTACCATTCTGAGCAAATAATAGTTAATTAAAAGTAGTCGAAAGGCCACTACAGTATTGGGACTTGAGTCGAGAAAGGCACCTGGAACGTTCCCACTTCCATCTCGATTCTTCGTTTATAAAATGTTCCCACTTCCATTTGCTCTATTACCCTAAAATCACTGTAACTTGGTGCTCACATGGCGTATCCCAACGAGCAACAAAACGCAACTAGGACGAATGTTGAAAGGACGAGAGATATTTGGATGTCAAATTTCACAAAGAGGGAAGTAGTAATGATCCTTCCCGATCCATCTCCACCAGGTTACAACTATTACTCCGCTTTCCAGATGAATCTAGAGTGTGCAAAAAAAGTAGACTTCACCGATAGGGACCAAAGAGCAACATATTGCCTTGGAGGGATCTGTTGCTTAATTCGATGGGTAGGAGATTGCGAATCATAAGGATTCCTTCAGATGCCGCAAGGAACGGTTTAACTATCCCACAAGAGATTATGAAATTCCCAAAGGCAGTCGGTATCTATGGTTACTTAGTGATCATGCTTTACAAGAATGTCACTAAATCAAACTTTAGAGAATTTTCCGACAGGCGTTTGAAAGCACTTCTTGCTGTTGCTGGGTATTATCTCCCAGAAAAAGAATAAGTGTCAGTGTTCAATGATGTGAAAGATGCTCTCTGCTACAAGACAGATTTACTAGGTACATTTTAATCTTCCTCATCAGACTCATGAGCATTTTCACGTGCCTATATGTCATCTAGGTAGTTCCTATGCATACCAACATAATAGTCTACTTCACAGATGTCCTCCTCCAACTTTATCTTCCGAGCAACAGCAGTGAGCGTGGGGAAGTTGGAACTGTCAAGCATAGAGCAGCTCTCAGGATTCCATTCTCAAGAATCATATCTACTTCCATTGTCATACTATCATCAGTCAGCCTCTCTGTGAAGTCTTAACTACGTTTTTGTTGCCTTAAGATCTCTGTGTTTCAGTGGAGAGGGTTTATAAAATACGGAAGAGATGGAAGTTGGAACGTTGGTTATTTGTGTTAGTTGGAGTAAAGTAATATTGGAGTCTGGTTCCAATATTGTATTTTTGGTCTTTCAAGTTTCCCACTGCGCCCTGTCGCCGGCGGTGTTAATGAAAATTGAAAATTAAAACTTTCTATATACAATATGAGCATTTAATTAAATCAGATACGTACAAGAAATAATATAGGGGATTAATTAGCAAGAGAAACAAATGATACATAATTGAAAATTGAAAAAAGAGAAGGCCGTTCGTTCCTCATTTGGAGCTACAGTGACCGTTTCTACTGCTTATTGCTTAGATAGAGAGAAAGAGAGAGAAAGAAAAAGAGAGATTCCCTTTGGTTTTGGTTTTGTGGGAGATTAGGTACACATAATTTCGCTTTTAACCTCTCACTCTCACTCACTGAATCTTTCTCCGATCTTCAGATTCTCCTCCACGGATTCTCTTTCCGCTCTAGCTTCATCGCTTATTCCGCCACCGGTGTTTTTGATGGTTCGATCTCTCTTACGCTCTAAAGCACTTTTCTGTCTTCTTTTTACGTTCTATCTTTATCTTTTGACGCTGACACTGATGATCTTTGCTACGCATCGAAAATTGAATCTATTGATTTGGTGAATTGACTGTTTTTGAATCTCTCGATTGGGTTTCATTGCTTGATTTGTGAATTATAAATGCACAGTATCTCTATAATGAGCTCTCAGTTTGTTTACTTATGTTCAGGGATTGTGAAGAGTGAAGATGTTAAAGAAGACTATTAAGATGAATTTTGATAGCATAAAACAGTAGCTTAAGAGAGAGAGAGACAGATATGTCAGAGTCTCGCCAAAGGCCTCCTTTTAAAGGCCCGAGATGGATTATCACTTTGGTTGTTCTGGTTACAGTCGTTGTCATCACCGCTTTCATATATCCTCCGCGCAATTCTGTGGCATGCTATATGTTTTCTGGTCCTGGATGTCCTTTATACCAACAGTTTTTGTTTGTACCTACGAGGGAATTGACTGACAGTGAAGCTGCTGCTCATGTTGTCATGACTGAAATTTTGAACCTTCCTCTGTCTAAGATACCCAATCCCAAGATTGCTTTCATGTTCTTAACACCAGGGACGCTGCCTTTTGAGCCTCTCTGGGAAATGTTTCTCCGTGTAAGATATTTTCTCATTGGAATGCCTTTTAATCACTTAGACATTTTTAGAGATATCACTTTGTCAAGTGTGTTTCTTTTTGTTGATTTCAGGGTCATGAGAACAAGTACTCAATTTATGTGCACGCCTCAAAGAAAAGTCCTGTACATACAAGCAGCTATTTTGTTGGTAGAGATATTCACAGTCACAAGGTAAATGAGACTCTTACTGATTACATTACACCATTCAGTTGGTTTTATGCAAAATTTTTATTACTAGTGATTATTATAGGTAGCTTTAATATGTTGTTAATATTGTACAGGTTGCTTGGGGTCAAATATCGATGGTTGATGCAGAAAGAAGGCTATTAGCTCATGCTCTCGTTGATCCTGATAATCAGCACTTTGTGTTGCTTTCAGATAGGTGATTGAATCATTGTTTCATTGATACCATGTATTCTAAGGTCTTCAAGTAATGCTTAACTAAATCTACCCTTGCCATTTTCTTTGTTGTTATTTGGCAGTTGTGTTCCGCTATTCGACTTTAATTATGTCTATAATCACTTGATCTTCGCGAATCTTAGCTTCATTGATTGGTAAGTTGGAATTTTTGCCTACAGTTTACTCGTGCGGTTGAACCTCTTCTATGTTTCACTGTCATCCCGTCTTCTCTAGTATCAAGTATCTTTATCTTGCATGTTTTTTTTTCAGTTTTGAGGATCCTGGGCCACATGGAAATGGTCGGTATTCACAACATATGCTGCCTGAGGTTGAAAAGAAGGATTTCCGGAAGGGCTCACAGGTATGCGTTAATGTGTTATGTAATAAGATATCATATTTCCCCCTTTCTTTGTCCTGCAAGATGTTTATCTAAGAAGTTTTTAGAAGGGATTTTACTATTCACACAAAAAATGGTCATGTTTCTATTGTAGTCCATTTCCTTCTCATTTCTTATAATGATGGTTGCATTTTTTTTTCCGGTTAATTCTATTTAAGCTTGATATTTCCTTGTGCGTCTCTATAATCATCTTTTCCAGTGGTTTTCAATGAAGAGGAGACATGCTATAGTCGTCATGGCAGACAGCCTTTATTACACAAAATTCAAGCTTTATTGTAGGGTAAGAAAGCCTTCATTTTCATGTGTTCTCATATTCACATGTTAGTTGAAACAGCCAGCCATACCATATCTTCTATCTAGTGACAACTATTTCTCCAAATCTCTCATCATAATTGTGGTCTGCATATTTGGTGATCAAACTAAGTCATCAAATTAGACAGTAAACTCCCCATTGAGATTGTAGCTTATTGGCATAGTGGTTATGCCGTGTGATGTTCAAACAAAACCCGTCTGTTTTCCTTTCTTTATAGCATAGAGTCGCTATTGTGGGATGCTGAGACATGTTTTATGCCTCATGTCTTATCGTAAGCATTTGTAAGCAAAGATGTCTCATCATAAGCATTTGTGTAATCAAGCGGCATTTTCCCTAGCTTAGTATGGATGTTGTATCGTAAGCATTTGTGTAATCAAGCAGAATTTTCCCTAACGACTTATGTTTTGTCACAGCCGAACATGGAAGGGCGCAACTGCTATGCGGACGAGCATTATTTCCCAACTCTTTTCAATGTCAGTGTACTCCTTGTTTGCATCGTCCTTCTTATTACCCTTAAGCCTTAAATTAGTCATTTGCCACTACTTCATCATAATATCTCCTTGCATGATCTCTTTCTTTCAGATGATTGATCCAGCTGGAATAGCAAACTGGTCGGTGACACATGTTGATTGGTCCGAGGGAAAATGGCATCCGAAATTGTACAATGCAAGAGACATCACTCCTTACCTTATCAGGAAAATCAAGGTTCCTCTTGTTCTTCTCTTTCTTGATGCTTAGTTAGATTTTTTTTTTCTGCGATCTAAGTTTGTTGTTTTAATCTGATATGCAGTCCATCCAACTTGCTTACCATGTCACAAGCGATTTAAAGGTAGAAAACCAGATTCTTCTTCTTCTTCTTGTTACCATGATTCTTGAAATTTCTATCACTGATCCATAACCATTCTCTATGCAGAAAGTAACTACGGTAAAGCCGTGTCTATGGAAAGGAGAACAACGCCCATGTTATCTATTTGCTCGGAAGTTTAATCCTGAAACTCTGGACCGGTTGATGTATCTCTTCCCTAACTACACCTCATTAGTTTAAAAGGCTTATTGGATTCTCTATTGTCAGGTTTGGTTTTGGTTAAGCTCTAACCAAAGCACCCGTTTTGTGATAAATATTGGGACCATTCATATTGCTGTAATTCAAAGTTGGGTTTGAGCCTGGCGCAGACAAGAACACAAACTGCTTTGGTGTTTTTGATAACAACTTTGTATTGCGATTCATCAGTGATGTCTCTTTTATATATTTTAGCATTTCTACATTGATATGCTTTCAACAATCAACATATATTATACTTTTGAAAATTTAGATCGATGGCTATATTCATTAAAATTTACAAAAGGATTGGAGGATATCTAAAGTTCATCATAAAAGATAAAAGAATTTTCAAAGTTTTTACTTATAGTGACTAAAAAGCTAGTAAGAAACTAAACTACAAAGGTTATAAAGAATAAAGTTACTGGTACAACTTTATCTTACTTTGTAATTAAGGGAAAAATATTTTCTTAACAAAAACTCCGTATTACAATTCAATGTTATAAAAACTGGTACCATTTTAATCCGATAAAACTGTTTCAAACTTGAATTTATTTTGAGTTAAGAGAAGGCCAAATGAAATGGAATTTTAAAAAAAAATCCATCTATAGTCCCACTGTCCCACCGGAGAAATCTCTTCTGGATTCAAAACGGTAAGTAGTTGTGCCCTTGAGAACCAAAACGTCATAGCATTTCGAACGGTCCAACTTTTTAATCCTTATAGGTTAATCTACACCGTTCATTAGTTTTCCAAGGTGAAAGAAAACATTATGGATTAATCTACACCGTCCGTCCAAATCAATCGACAATAAGTAAAGAATTAAGAAAGAGCGGTAAGAGTGTAATCGAAAGCATCTTGAGAAGCTTTAAGGTCGCGCAACGGAGAAGATTGTCTGGACGAAATCCTGTTGTTGTTTGTACAATGGCGCCGAGGAAGAGTAAGGCAGATGGAGAAGAGAAGGCAAAACCTGTAACAACGATGTCTTCGAGAGTGACTCGGAGCATGGATCGTCGAACTGGAAGTGAGACTCAACAAAATGGTGCTAAGGCATCTGGATCCGCCACCAAACAGGTGAAGCTTCAGTCTCCGAAGAAAACGAAGAGAAAGAAGTCAGCTATTGAGACTGGGAGGGCCAAGAAGGCAAAGAAGGAAGACGAAGCATCTGAGGAAAAGGAACAGCCCGAGGTTGAGGACCCCACGAAAGCCAAGATTGTAATAGAGCACTGGTAATATATGTTTTCCATTTTTTTGTGTTATCTTTAGATTTCCTGAGAAAAATGGTAGGACTCGTAAGAGCACAAATTTAGGTGTTCTCCTCGAAATTGAAGCTAAAAAGCCTAAAACTTTGGTGTTGTTAAACAGTCTTGTTGAGACTTTTGGGTCCGTGTTTGTTGAGACACTGTTGAAACCACTAGGTTTTCTATTTTCTTATTGTTAGGGTTTCTTCTCGATTTTGTATAAGTTTTTTTTGTTTTACCAGTGATTAGTGGTTTCGCGATGTTAGCTCATTTATCTTTTATGTTTCATCTTTCAGAAGAGGAATATACTCTCTGTTTTCTGTTTATTTACTTGTCTTGCTTAAGCTGAAGGGTAGAGAAATAGGATTTGTTTCTGCTACTTATGTCTTGTTTTCTCATGGAAGTGTTTTGTTTTTGTTTGGTAATGTTATTGAAGTAAACAATGCAATGCTTTCAAGACAAGGGCCATTCAGGTGAAGGAAGGTCTGGAGGGAGCTGTTCCTGGCGTCATGGTGACTTTGAATCCTGAAAAGGTAATTCTTTTACTTCAGATTAATGTGTATATTGTCATGAATGCTCGCTATTGACGATTGTGTTTGAGCATATTTGTCACATTATACTTGAAAATATTTTCTTCGCCATTGCTAATTGTTTCTTTTGATGTGCTTGAACAGCCAAGGCGTGGTTGCTTTGAGATCCGGGAGGAAGGTGGCGAAACATTCATCAGTCTTTTGGTAAAACTTCCATTCTAATACTTTGAAAACATAGATCAATTTGTTTCACTTCTGTGTAAGATTTGTTCCGTCTGAGTAAGGTCTATTGCTAGTACTAATTCTCATCACACAAGCTTGTTTTATATGCATATGAGAATGAAATTCAACTCTAGATCCTTATTCATTGTAATGAAACAAGTCGTCAGGAAAGAAATTTGCAAACATTATAAGTTGGCTTTTTGTCGTTTACAGTTGACATGGCATGTTGAAAGCGATTATTTATGTTAGTATTATGAGTATACAGTATGAAATATGTTTTTGGCTTTCGATCTAAATTTAGAGAAAAATAAAAGATTATGTTTATCTCATTATGTAGGAGATGAAACGTCCATTTGCACCAATGAAGGCACTTGATATGAAAGAAGTCATTGAAGTCATCATAAAGAAAATTAAATGAGAGACTGCTACAGACTGTGTTGTTTGTTTCTGCCTTGGGCCTCAGTTTAATCAAGTAGGATTCTGTTGAAGACTTTCTAGAGCAATGTCAGATTTATTAGGTTCACTTTTGTTGTATCGGTATGAACTATTGTATGTGCAGTCTCGTCGTTTTGCAATGCATGATTGGCTTGGCTGATAGAAAAGGATCTATGTAGTTTGTGGGTTAAGTCGTATTTGTAAGGCTAGTTGATTCATCTCGTTGCGTGAAGCAAACCGATGAACAAGTGTTTTTTGTTGTTGGGATCAGGCATGGTTTAAAAACTATGTTCTAAGTTCTAACATACTTAGATCTGTGTTACAAAATCAATAGGACAAACATCACATTTGCATTCAGGACGGCTGGTAAATACAATGCATGCTGAGTAGAAAGTTCAATACATGTGTTTCACTTCCAATGTTCATGTCTCTTCCTGTTAAAAAGCTACATAATAAATGTTTTGAGTCTCATCTACCCCAACCCCTTATTGTTTCAACCCGCATCACCTGATTCCATTAGAACTCAGCAAAGCTTGCGAAAAATGCTAAAAAGAAAACAACATAGTAGCTCAAACTAGCCTTGCCAGCAGTAGAGGATGGTCCAGCCTTGTCAGCTTCTATCTTCTCATTATCGGCACCAGGAGCAGGAGCAGGAGAATCGTCCTCTGGTGTTTCTGTTGCAGGTGTAGATTCTGAGGAATTGTCTTCATCAGCTGGTCCAGGAGCTGTTGCAG
The DNA here is from genome assembly GCA_028015245.1 of Cardamine occulta. NCBI lineage: Eukaryota > Viridiplantae > Streptophyta > Magnoliopsida > Brassicales > Brassicaceae > Cardamine > Cardamine occulta. The sequence goes on along the minus strand of CM051388.1, from coordinate 3,693,134 downwards.
CATTCATGGGAGATGGAGCCGGAACTAAAGGAGCAGGTGGTGGTGGAGGTGGGAATATTGCAAGACTGAGTCCAGGAGCCACAATGGGGATGCTAATCTGGATTATAGAGAGGTTATATGGATTGTGGTACACCGTTTTGACATACTCAGCATTTAAAGGTGAGTTCTTCACTGCCGATCCAAAGTAAACTCTTCCTTTCAATTTGGTAACGTTGAGGAAACCATTCATCTCTTCACCCAAACCAGTGGTCTGGTATAAGGTAGTGAGCATTATGCTCTTCTCCCTCAACGCCTGAAGCTTGAGCTCATCGTAGTAGTCAAGAATAACATGAGTCATGAGGATGTTCTTGATCTCAACCTCGGATCTGTTAGTGATGGAGCTGATGGCGTCGTTGCTAACAGCGAGCACGGTAATGGTTTGGTATTTGTTGATGAGGAAAGTGAGCTTGGTCTTGGTGAAGAGGTTGCTCATTGTGCTGAAATGGGAGTATTTCTCAAACGCCCGTGTGATGTTATCGGCTGTAACAACCGTAGAGAAGACGAGTAAGACGGTGAGGGAGAGGAGAGAAGGGGAGGCATTGAGTCCCATCTTGTGTCTTGTTTTTGCTAAACCTCAATGGCTTCACTCCTTTGGTATTTATGCAGAAGAAGTGAGAGATTTTCTCTGTTTTTTGGTGCTAAGTCTGAACTAGTCTTTTTGATGAGCTAAGTCTACTCTTCTATTTTTAGAGTGTAATAAGACTTGGCCATTGAGAATTTAATTATTTGACGGCTAATTTGGTATATAATTTAGACTTTAAAATGTCTGTTTATGTGTTAATTGTAAAATTTTCAAGGATACTTTTCTTTTGTTGTGAAAGAGACTAAAATGATTTAACTTGTATGTTTATTAGAAGAATTCTTTCCTTATAATTAAGTTTCGTTTACAATCTGAAGAAGTTTTTAAATAAATATTAACATTTGATGGGAAAGATAACCTAACGATTTTCGACATGGATGATTAATTAAACATTTTTTTCCCTAGAAAACTACAACTCATCCACTTAGTAAGTTAGTATCATCAAACTTTTATGATGATACTTTTGATATCGATATTCATGTTCCTAAAACAATTACCTTGAAACTAAAGTAAATTATAAACTAACTACAAATTGGAAAAAGTCTACGAATAAAATAGAAGTATTCTAAAAAGGCTAAAATACTTCGAATAAAAAGTAAAAAATAAATTTAGAATTTAAAACTATCTAAACCCCCGTGAAAACGCTAAGTAATAAATAAATGTCAATTGCTATGGTCACAACATATTTCGTTTTCAAAACTTTTAATGAATTACATCAAAAAGGATTTCAAAGTTAATTCCGTATGTAATAGTTAGCTACTTAGGTACTGTCGTTATAATAAAATTAGGTGTTTCGTTTACAATCCAAAGAAGTTTTAACCATTCATTTTTTAAATAAATATCAACATTTGATGGAAAAGATAGCCGAACGACGTTCGGCGTGGATGGTTAAACTTAGTAGTATCAATTTATATGATACTTTCGATATATCGATATTCATGTTTATAAAGTATTGCCTTTAAACTAAACATGATAACTTATCAATTATAAAAAGTTCACGAATAAAATATAAGTATCCTTTAAAAAGGTAAAATTGAAATAACAATTTATAACTAGTTAAAAAAAAACCCGTGAAAACTCCAAATAACAAAGGAACGTCACTTGATGTGGCTACATTATATTTTTCATTTATAAATCATTTAATCGATGGATTACGTCAAAGAGGTTGTCACAGTTAATAACGCATGTATTATTAGTAGCTTAGGTATCAATTATCTTCCAAATATTTAGAATCTATTATATTCTTACTATCGTAACTAAGATTCTAACATTGTATAACACGTTTTCATTTGTCGATCCTATGTTCTAATTAGATGGTCTTGTACGTACACACATATAATATATAGAAAACACACGAATATTTAAAAGTTTCAGCTTTATACCAATTATTCGAATTGGCATTTGACAACTCGGAGTTTATATTCTCTTTGTTAACCTACGAATACAACATCTCGATAATTGAGAAGCTAATTATATTTTTTGCACGGTGTCCTATAATTTTGGTTTATCTCCTTACACATGCGAATTGCGTCATGAGTGGAACTCGGTCGAACTCATCGCAGTGTTTTTTTTTTTTTTATCTCATCGCAGTGTTAATTAATGTTTTTACTTTCAAATGACCGGTTTAATATCGTCCACGTGTAAATATATATATATATATATATAACATTACAACTCATAGAAATAATGAATTCTCATGACATCTAGAAATAAATAAGTAATTTTTCTTCATTAGATAGAAGGCAAATCTGTTTGGCAAAAAAAAGATATAAAATCTATTTAGTATTTCGTACGAGTTTGAATAAAAATAGCGTTGCCACACTTATTTTCGTAGAGCATTATAAATATTTCGGTTTTTAGAATTATATATTCAACAAATTTGATCTGAGTGTTCATTGTAAATTTCTCTTTCAATACTGCATTAGGGACTTGAATTTGAGATGTTGTAGTTACCTTTTCTAAAAAATTAAATCGTAATGTTATATGTACTTATAATACTTTTTAAGACCTAAATCTAAACTATCTTTAAAATTGTATTTTGAACAATCAAATTGTAATATTAGTCTTTTTTTGTTTGTTAAAGTGTAATATTAGTCTTAGAACTACTTTTTAAAACAAAGTGACGAAAATTACGTCCTCTAACTTTATTTGGATTTAATACGAGATTGAACCCAAAAAAATGGCTACTTGCCTACACTTATAAAATAGTACAAAACAAACACGAAAATATAATTTGTAAATTGTGATAAAAAGGAAATTAGATCTTGATATAGTGAATCACTAGTTTCGAATCCAATTCGTTGTACAGTTATAAAAATACTAAAACATATATACCAATACTAGTAATGTTAGAAGTCTAAAATTAGAACGAGATGTCATTTTGTTGATAGAATTATTCTAAGTTATAGAAGATAAGGGTCACCACCTGGCAGCTGGCACCAATCGATCCTTCATTGACCACTCGAGCATATATTCCGTAATGTAATCAACTAAAAAAATATCAATTACTAACTTCAAACTACGAAAATTCAAGTTTTTTAGAGCACCTCCATCGGGAAGGCTTTTAAAGAGTGTTTTAAATTAAAATAATAATTTAAAAAAAAAAGATGAGAGATAAACAGAAAATATGAGAAACATTTTTCAAAGAAGAAATTTTGCCAACAGTGTAAGAATCCACCTTTCCTTATGTGTCAATTTTTTATTGGAAAATTTTATTTGAAAATTAAAATATTAATTTTTAAATTGTAAAAGACCCAAATAAGTATTTTAACCGATGATCTCTTAGCTACTTATTAGATCGCTCAGGAAGATATGTATTTTCTACCTCTACTTCTCTAATTTTGATGTGCGTTTTAGCTTTTACTCAGATAATTTTGAAAGAATGAATTACTTAAGATTCTGAAATATTGAGTGTCCATATGAAAAATAGATTTAACAATCGTTTTTACCAACCTAATTCTTGTTTTGAACAACATGTTTGATCTAGAACAACTCTAAAATAGATGACTCGAAAAGTAATCTTATTAACATATGTTCGAGTAAAGAAAAAGCACGAGAAAATTATGTGGTCGTACATACAAAATCAACCAATGTTTTGCAAGTAGTTAACCAACTATCGGACGAGTATATAAGCAACATACCAAAATAGATGGTCCACAATTAAAGATAGCTGAAATGTTACGTACCCATATGTCGTGAAGCTGACAATTAAACCAGTACTGGATTGCAAAAATAGAATTAGTCAACCCCAAAGACTAAGCGATTCTTGACGTCTAGCGATAGTAAAAAACAAAAAATCATCAGCACAGACATTAAAAAAAATTGTGATGGAATTTTATAGTTGAATCAAGGTGGGTTAGCTGACGTGAACACATGAATGGATCGATGAGAATAATCTTTAAGTGTATCTTCGAAGCCTCTGGAAGCAATATATTAATTATTTCTATTTTGATTTTGTACATGTTGCCTTTGTGATGCTGACACGACAAGAACAAATGATGCTAACATAATGCATGAGAACAATTAATATCAATATAATTGTGGGTTCCTCATTTGTATTGACCATGAACGTGAGTTTCTTTTTGTGGAATGGGTCATGGATATGGTTTTTGAGATTTCGTGATACCATACCGCAAAACACGTAATTTGTTAACATCGTGACATATATTACTACAAAATATTGTTAAACGAAGATGGATTTTCGCTATGAACAACAACTCTTTTTTCAACAAGTACTTAAACACAAAAATATTAGTCGACAAATTTTGTCATAAATTGTGCAACTTTTTGGTTAAAACAAATTTTGCAAAATGTATAATTAATGTTCCTAGTTTCACAACATAACAGTTCATCGCACTTAAAATTGTGTTACTAAAATAGTTCTATAGAATCATTTAAATAATTTGACAATATATATATATATATAACACTTATTTCATGGTTAAACAACAAATTATTGTATATGATTTGATATTCGTTCTGAAGGGATATATGACCCTAAGACTTAGAACCCTTTGGTAAAAAAAAATCATAGATTAAATTTCATCCCTTTTTATCTTAAAATCAGTCACACAAATTGTTAGATTAGATAAAAAAATTTGCGACTTTTGAAAACCTATAAATTAATTAATACAATAAAAACTCTCCATTTTCCTAAATGCATATAACTGTAAGTATTCGAAGTATACATTTATAATAACTATAAACTGCACGAGAAAATCATGTAGTAAAAATTAGTTTATATTTATATAGATGTCAACTTAGGAGGGACCTAAAACGGTAAGTCAAAAGAGGAACAAAATGACTAAAACCTTGTGGTTTGTGTTGAGTTTTGAAGAGAATGAGAAGTGAGTGTGGCTTGGCATCATCTCCCACGAGGGCCTTCGCTCCCACTTACCTTATTTCCCCATCATGTCTCTCTTTTCACATTCATTTGTGCTTTGTGTGCCACTTTTGGTCCCTATATCTTTCCTCAAATTTATATAAAAAATATTTATAATAGAATATTATTGCATTATTACAAAATTATTGCTCGACGCAAAATATGATGATGTTAAAGCTAGTCATTATCACGTAAACGAGGACCAAAGGATCTATAAAGATAGAGAAAAGAATTGAATTAATACGGAAAATGATATAGCTAGAGGGGCGATAAATTAATTTAAAGAAGTGATCAAATCTCTGATGGTTAAGAATAATCAAAATATTTAAGTTCTATACTTCGACAACTTTAACGGAATATTTCCGGCTGAAACTGAAGCTACTCCTTACTTTTTGGTTATTGTGTGAGTTTTGCAGATGCAAAAAAAAAAGGAAAAAAAAAAGAAAAAAGTGCTATCCAAACCTTGTTTGTTTGATTGCATCTCTCATTAACCAATTATTCTTAGAACTTACCTACCACAAAATCAATTCTACCGTACCATATTTTATAACGTGAGACATATATAACGTTTTCATAGGTTTTATTGAGTGATAAGCTGATAACGATAGAATATATATATATATATATATATATATATATATATATATTACAAATTTCACATGAAAATACAGATGGAAATCTATAAATTATACTTTCTTTATTACCATTACTATTGTTTTACTTTTGGCCAGTGGTCACTATACAAGTAAAAATAACGAAAGAGATAGAGAAAAAAAAAGGCATAGATCGAGAAGCAAGGTAAAAATAATTTCGCAAGACAGTAACTCTTTCTGCTGATATGTCTACAGAACAAACTTAAACTGATAAAAGAGAAGAATAATCAAAACGTAAATATAACTGAAACCATTTTAAAGGCGTTTTTAATTTTTATTAAAACTTAAAGTATATATATAACTGAATCAAACTTCCAAAAAAAATTCATCTGTTCTATAGAAAACAAAGTAAATGTTTAAAGTATACACTGTTTGGGTTTCTGCATGGGTACATATACCCAAAATGTAAGGCCATTCATCAACATCTTCTCGCTTTACTTGGGTTCGGTATATACAGCGGTAAAACATCATCGTCATCAACATCTTCTTGCTTCACTCAAGTTTCTAGTAGTTAAGTTATCGGATCTATTGTTTTGATCCTTTATCCACTTCATTTTCTTATATTCAATCAGTTGTGTATGCTCAAAACGTTATCCCTATTGCCATTGGGGGATCAAAAGAAAGAAAAATACAGGATAAGAAAGAAAAATAATAAGTCAGGCAACACCCATTCTCTTAATTAAAAACTATTCAATTAAATGTTTTAACTCACACACACACATATATATATATATATATATTACTTTTAATATATATATATATATATATAATACTAAAAGTACACAATTCTTCTTGGGATATTTTTTTCACTTCGTCACTAACAAAATAAAATTATATTCATTTCTTTATAAATTATAACATTCAAATTTTGTAATTTTCACAACTATAACTCGCAACAACAAATATTTATATATATATATATAGACCTTTATTGATTTCTGAAACCAACATGATTCAACTTGTAATTATCATATCATTCCCTACTTTAGACACCGATCATCCATCGTATTTTCTCAATACAACGACCATTTTGTTTTTTTTTGTTTCATTTGGGTTAATTATAGTTTTAGTGCATATTTTCATTTCTGTATTCTTATAATCTTAGAGTTTATAGAAGTATTATAAGTGCTATGAGCATAAGTGATTGCGTAATTATATGTTGGATATAACTAACCGATGTTACATTGTTACGTCAGGTTAAGCTCATGCAAAGTAAAAGAAGTCCTGCCGTATTTGAATTCCATATAGACCATATATGCATATTAATTAAATTAAAGACAAGGATCTAAATTTTGTGAAATCTTACCAAAGATTCTACGACACAAAGAAACAAAAAAAACGAATTTAACCACACAAAAAATAATAGAAATGGACAAAAGAAGAAGAGATTCCAAAATTAAAATTAATCTCTCATCCCGAGCTAGTATGTGGACCCATTATTCTTAATCTTCTAACACTCAAACTAAATAATTTCCCCATACTAATTTTGATTTTTATTTATCTTCTTGCATATCGAATAAGTGTAACATTCTTTCAATTAATTTCCATAGAAAAGATACGGCTTTCTTACGTCGCAAATATGACGAACAAAATAACTTTTAACTCAATTACTATTTAATACATCTATATATATAGTCTCGAATCCGAACAATAGCTTTGGTTTAATGGAAACTTGAGTTATTCTTTTGTGTCCAAATATGATAAATAAATTGGTGAAAGATTGATAGATAAGATTCTTTCTTTTCGAAAATTCTGGAATTCTACATTTAATATATAAAAATTTATATAATATAATCAAAATATACTTGTGAGTATCTATGCACCCCTCTAGACATATATATATAGCCCTCTACACAGTTTCTTTCTCCTCACCAAAATTAAGAGAAATCACACCCCCCCCCCCCAAAAAAAAATAAACCTAGCTACCTCGTAAAATCATAATTTATATTTAAATAGAAACCCTCAACAATGTCTGGTGTGTGGGTGTTTAACAAGAATGGAGTGATGAGGCTGGTAGAGAATCCTTACAACCAATCTTCCGGAGAGTCGTCTGATTCTTCCTCTTCAGGCGGTAGCCAGCAACAGAGGATGAGGAGGAAGATTCTCGTCCATCTTCCGACCAGTGAGGTTGTCTCTTCGTACGGATCACTTGAGAAGATCTTGAGGGGCCTTGGGTGGGAGAGGTACTACAGTGGATACAACAGTACTGATCATCTCCTCCAGTTCCACAAGACAACCTCGATCGATCTTATCTCTCTCCCTCGCGACTTTTCCAAGTTTAACTCTATTCATATGTATGATATCGTCGTCAAGAACCCTAACGTCTTCCATGTCCGAGACATGTAGTAGATAATCAAAAACTGGCTCAATTTGATTCTCCAATCCTCCTCGCTGCTATATCTACCATGTATATATTTATATATACATGCAAGTCCTTGCTTTTTTTTTTTTGGTTTATTTGTTTTTCCATGCATTTAATGTGTTTTGTGTTGGTCCTACTTGGGATGGGTTCATCAAGCTAGAGCCATTTTAATAACTTGTATCATTTTCTGATTTTAATGAACATGTATCATATTAATGTCAAGCCCTCTTAAGGTGGAATGGTAAATAATATATCAAAGTCCCTAACTTTACTATACTCATGTTTTTAACCAATAATAAGTTGGGTTTTTTTAACCACACTCCTAGTTTATAAAGAAAAACTGTAGTTGCCATTCAATCTCCCTTTACATGCTCTACGAATATCTGTGTACGTATATACTTGGTGTTATGATAACTTCGATTGGTTGATCATCATATCATATACCCAAGACTAAATTATATCGATGAACTAGCGCCGGGAATTAATAATTTAGGAAAATTTGAAGTCATAAACATATTTATATAACTATTTAACCCTTTTTAATCAATATATAAGTTTTTAAGAAACCAATATATACAGATTAAAAACATTTACATAGAGATATTGGAATACAATGATAATCTCAAGTACGACCAAAATCTAAAGAAGGAAAGTCAAAAAGGTGTCCATCTAGAGAAGGGCCCCCAATGGTTTGGGAGGACAACGGATAAAATGATGGGCGCACGTGACCTTTCATGCTTTTCTACCAAATTTCTACACGTGTAGATTCCCCATTGCCTATTTTTCCACTTTGTCACAGTTAGTCACAGTTAATATGATGGGCGCACGTGATATCTAGCCTTTACAAGGAATCCGGGCACGTGTCGATTCCCCATTGCCCATTTCCCCACTTTGTCACTTCGTTTTCGATGCCGAACAAACTTTCGTCTCATAAATAAATTCGTACATATCCCTTTCTTCTCACACGGTTAGATTCGGGACCTTATTTATATTTTTTGGAAATTTATTATAGCTTCTATGATTTTATCTACGTTATCTTACACAAGACACTAATGTTTGTGATACAAACTTCTAATGTTTTTTTTTTTGGTTAAAAGATATACAAACTTCTAATGTTTGTTAAAGCATCTTATTTTTAATTTGGACAATGAAACATTTTTTTCAAGCAAGGTTAAAATTATGTTTGGAAAATCTGAATCAAGAAGACATTAGTAAACCTAAGAAAATGCAGATGAGAATAAACATAAAACAATCTAATAGGGAAGGGGAACCATGGAACAATTAAACTACAAAGACATAGAAAAACATATGTAGATCCTGATTTATGGCAGGAAATTAAACTAATTTCTATGATCATATATGCAACTACACAAGTACTACGACTATTTCTAGTTTCTACATCATCTATAGTAAAAGTCGGAGCTAACTACATAAGATCGTAATGGACCAAAGCTTGCCAATTGGCTCTGGGCTCGGATAGGATGTTTAACTCCATGGTATGTTTGTACACATTTTGGAATTAGTCGCAGTCTTTAAACCCGGATCACCCGGTTTATTAAAATAAAATAAAAAAATAGATCAAAGATTACCAAGTTACCATGCATGTTATTGGATATCAGCTTTGCACTCGTTTAAAGTCCAACAAGCTAATACTGTGTTCAGTCTCAATTTATAAATGTCCAACAAGTTAGTGTGTTAAGACTATAGGAGGAAATGTCGCCACACTTTGTAATTGTAGTGGGATAGTATAACCAATAGAAGACGAACTTGAAGTCATCTTAATTACAAAATATTTTCATTAGTTTAATGACCGATAAATAGAATTTGAATATATATATATATATATTCTTTTTGTTGGGGTCAACTTCTAATATCGATCCCTTAGTATAACCATTCATTTCATACCATACGAATATATGTATTGATAGTTACCAAAACGTCGCACCTTTGGTGGCCACACAAGACTTACCTGATCGCAGCGTCTCTGCTTGACGCTAAATAACATACCACCACCAAAAAAAGCGTGAGATGTACAAAATAACAAAAAAAAAGTTTTGGGGTCGTTTTGTTAGAGATGACATTTGTTGTGGGCTTTTTGAAACGTGAGGAGGTGTTGAACTTCTAATTTCCGGGAAATTAAAATTTAAAAGAAAAATAATCTTTTGTGGTTGGAAGTGAATTATCATTCCATTTTCGGTCATTAGGAGTATTTTATTTTAGTTTAGGTCCAACGGAAACATATCCACTATTCCTTCTTCCTCTGATCCTCCTCCGTACATCTCTCTGCTGATCATCCATGGAGTCAGTTCACTGGAATAGTTTGATAAACCCTAAATCCTCCTTAAATCAGCCTATCCGGAGCAAAAACCGTGCTGTTCTTGGTCGGAGAGATGCTCTTTTGCGGAGTCCTCTCTCTCTCAACGCCGTGGATTTGCGGCGGGGCAGGACATTCTCGACTGTGCGGATTTCTAGATTTTCGGTTACCGCGGCGGCGACTGATGTTTCCACCAGAAACGCTGCGGTCAGTGGCCGTGATTCGATGGACGCTGCGGTAATGACAACGGCGATGAGCGGGGTGGAGGGACGTCTACGAGTACGGAAATCGAGCACCGCGCTGGAGCAGCTGGATATTGAGCGAGGCGTTTGCGTGCCATTCCGAAAGTATTCTCCGGAGACTGTATGATTGCCTCTGCAATTTTTTTTTTGTTTCTAGTTCGATTCACGCGTTAGTTTCAATCAATTTCAATTTTTTTTTCAGCTCTGTTGAATTTTTTGATTCACTTATTGAGCTGGTTAGACTTGTTCGTATTCTTGGATTTGCTTGATAGTGTTTTTTAGAAGGAATCGATGTGCTTGTATTCAGCTAGATTATTTTGCCTTTGTTTAATTACTTTCTCATTTGTCTTGTGGATTGTTTGAATTGGAATTTACTGGTGTTTTGGTGATCAGGTGAGGAGTAAAGTGCTGGAATCAAGAGGATCAGTCGTCTCTCTTGTTTCAAGGGGTGTGGAGATTGTTTGGACTCTTGGGTTGTATTGGTCTACCTTAGTGTATGATTTTTTGGTTGGAAGGGATGAGGAAGTCGTCCCCTTTCGTGCTCGCCAGCTTAGGAACCTGTTGTGCAACTTGGGTCCATCATTTATCAAAGCTGGACAAGTATGTGGATCCATCTTATTGTTAGGAATTTGTTAAAAAATGGTACTAACCGGGTTCTCCAAGTTATCTTCTCTAATATCTTTTACATGGGGGTCAGGTTCTGGCAAATAGGCCTGATATCATCCGTGAAGACTACATGAACGAGCTCTGCATACTCCAAGATGATGTTCCTCCATTCCCCAACGAGGTAAAAATCTAATCTTTTTGATAGATGAAGATATTTCTCTTGTTATCATGTGCCATCATGTGGTGAAGCTAAGTGGTGGAAGACTTCGTAGGTTGCTTTCCAAATCATCGAGGAAGAGTTAGGCCAACCTCTCGAGGCCCTATTTAGCAAGATTTCTTCACAAACAATAGCGGCTGCAAGCTTGGGCCAAGTTTATCGAGCTACTCTACGTGCCACCGGAGAGGATGTTGCTATTAAGGTTTTTCTAAATGGAAAATTTTGTTGTGGCTACAGAGTTTATCTTCTTCAAAAATTGTGATATTTATTACAGGCTTATCAAACTGAAGCTGTTTTAAAGTTTGGGTTTGACATTTATTTTTATGTAAATACAGGTTCAGAGACCACAGATAGAGCCCATAATTTACCGGGATCTCTTTCTATTCCGAACCCTTGCCTCATTCTTAAATGGCTTCAGTCTACAGAAACTGGGTTGCAACGCAGAGCTAATAGTTGATGAATTTGGAGAAAAACTTTTGGAGGAGCTTGACTACACCTTGGTATCTCATATAGCTCTCAATTTGACTCTATGCGTTGAAATAACGAGTCTTTCTATTATCCCGGTTAACCTTAAGTGATTGCTTACAGGAAGCCAGGAACATTGAGGACTTTCTGGAGAACTTCAAAGATGACCCCACTGTCAAAATTCCTCGAGTATACAAGAATCTTTGTGGTCCACGGGTTCTAGTAATGGAGTGGATTGATGGTATTCGGTGCACTGACCCACAGGTATGACTTTCAAATAGGGGCTCCTAAAAAGTCAAAAATAAAGGACACTCTGAGTACTGACTCTTACTAATTGTTCTCAGGCCATCAAAGATGCGGGAATTGATTTAAATGGATTCTTGACTGTTGGTGTGAGTGCTGCTCTAAGGCAGCTGTTGGAATTTGGATTGTTTCATGGAGATCCACATCCTGGAAATATCTTTGCAATGCAGGATGGGCGTATTGCTTATGTGGACTTTGGTAACGTTGCTGTACTGAGTCAGGTAATTTGAGTTTAATGGTTCTCAGTTCTCACATCTTTATATTGAGACTTTGTCATTCATAGCCTAACTAAAAAAAATGTTCTCAGCAAAACAAGCAAATTTTGATTGATGCTGTTGTTCATGCGGTTAATGAGGACTATGGGGAGATGGCAAATGATTTCACTAGGCTTGGATTCTTGGCCAAGGGTACCGACGTTTCTCCTATCGTTCCAGCTTTAGAAGCCATCTGGCAGAATTCTGCGGGGAAAGGGCTTGCAGATTTCAATTTCCGAAGTGTTACAGGTACTTGATAAATTGCTTTTCTCAAGCAAGTTTGTTTTGTTTACTGAGCACCCCTGGCACATCTGAAGAAATGGTGTCACGTTTTTGTTGCAGGCCAGTTCAACAAGCTTGTGTATGACTTTCCCATCCGTATCCCGGAGCGGTTCTCTCTTGTTATTCGTTCTCTGCTTACGCAGGAGGGTATATGTTTCACGCTGAAGCCTGATTTTAAATTTCTAGAGGTGAAGTCACGTTTATTCTTTTGGTTTTTCTTTCAAATTTAGTTTTAGCTGACACATAAATCCTGAGCTATATGTTCACTCACATTCCCCTTCCCACACGAAAGGCTTTTTTTTTTTTCTAGGTTGCTTATCCATATGTAGCAAAACGGCTCCTAACGGATCCAAATCCTGCACTTCGGGAACGGTTGATACAGGTTACTTGATAATTCTGATTTAGTTTCATAAATGCAATTTCAAGTTGTTATCCATATCAGCTGAAATCAAAGGTCTTGTTGCCACCACCGTGTCAGGTTCTATTCAAAGATGGTGTTTTCCAATGGAAAAGGCTGGAAAACCTCTTATCACTTGCAAAGGAAAATGTCGCCAAAATGAGTAACAACCCTGCTCTACGAGTAAAGCGTGTGTAAGTAACCGAGTTTTATATAAGCATTGCTCCCACCGTGAAGCTTGAATTTTAAACTCCGTGTTTTACTCTGAAAAATTTCAGAGAGAGTAAGCTTGACTTGACAGATACCATTAAGGATGGAGCTCGTCTTTTCCTCCTTGACGAAGGCATCCGCAGGAAACTTATTCTTGCACTCACAGAGGACTCGAAGCTTCACGTAGAAGAGGTTCATATATCAAATATCACCAGAGTTACATATGTAGCACTTATCGTCGTCCCCTTTGACAATCTAAAGTAGTAATTTACTTTTCTTCTTTCAGCTTGTGGACGTATACAGATTGGTTGAAGACGAAGTAGATATTCCCACACTCGCCATGGAAGTCGTGCGAGGTAATAAAAAGAAAAAAACGGGTTTTTATTTTATTTTTCTTTCTTTCACTTCATCTATCATTCAAATAATGAGGCTTTTGCACCAATAAAGCCATATGGAGAGATAAGAGTTGAAAGCAACTGTTTTTATCTTGAAAGGCTTTAGAGATTTTCAACTCTTTTTGGGTGATCTGATCTATGAGAGTCTTCAGTAGCCCAAGTGTGAATCCATTACTGAACATCGACTCTCTTATGATCCTGTAAACATGAGAATCTTGTGCAACTGATTTAGCACTTAACAAGTAGTTTTGTATGATTCTAAAAATTCTCGCTCGTTTTGTTATGAATGCAGATTTACCGAATGTTTTTCGAGATTTTATGCTGTCATGGAGTAACTCAGTTTTATCGGACAGATGATGAATCGGCTTCACCTTTTTGGGGATCTGTAAAAGAGGAAAGAGGTAATATTGAGGGAGTAGATGGGAGAAAGGCATAGATTAATACAGTTTTAATCTTCGGTTATTAAGTAACTTTATACACCATAATACATACATACATGTAATTATATAAAGACACACAAACATCACTTGTTGCTCTTTTTAGTCTTTTGACGTTGTCTAATGTAGTTGGATATCTAACATTAATCGACGTCATCAAATCAAAGCTGTTAGTGTTCGGTCAACACTGATTCACAATCTGGATTCGAAAGAATTGTTATGTGTCTTGGTCTTGCATGCCGTATTTTCTCACTTTATAGCAGGAACTATAAATTGGACCCATGATCTTGAGTTATGCAACTACAAAGTGGCCCCTCAATTATGCTACTTTTGTGTGTGCATCTACCATCCCATTAATGTTATTTTGCTTGTTTGGATATGTAAGTTTCTTGAACTAAAGTATAGGGGTCGACATATAAATTAATCTTATTCGGGATACCATATCCTCACAAAAGTAGCCATCTGGTTCAATGAATGGAATAATTATACTTTTTTTTTCTACAGGAAATTAAACATAAGTTACAAATTATATAATTTACGAACATATATATATATATATATTAATTATATTATACGTATTTAATTTCGTATCTATTCAACTTTTTCTTAGATGGTGTTGACTTCCGTGTCAAATTTTTATCCTTTCCGATTATATATTTGGTTTAGGTAACATTTTTTTGACAAAAAAATAAATTGGCGCCAAAATAGCAGAAGACGAGGGAAAAGACTAGACACAGTAAAGGGCAGAAACAAAACTTAGAGCGTTTCCATTTCGTAAACTATGCAAGCCAAAATCAATTCTTTCTTCAAACCCTCTTCTTCTTCTTCATCACCTTCGTCTTCTATCGCCGCCGACACAGACGATGGTTTAGCCGTCTGGGAGAATAACCGGAACGTCATCGTCAACACCTACGAGCGTCGATCTGCGTTACCCGATAGGTATTTCAATCGTCCTTTTTCTTCTCAGAGTAAGGATCTAGGGATTTCATAAGTTCATAAAACAATCGAAATGAGCGACAATAGGCAACTCCTAATTTGTGTGTTTTATCCAAGCAAGCCTTATGAGATTCTTTGAGTGAGATTTGGATTTCATTTTGCTATTGTATTTCTGTTTATGTGTTAAGTGTTTCTCTTGGCTTTGGGTATTTCAGAAGCCAAGTGCTTAAGGGGAAGCCACCGAAGAAAGGATCTTCTTCCGCATCTAAAGTTCTGAACAAGAAGCGCAATTATACCCAAATCTACTTAGAGTTGGGCCAATCTGATTTTCTTCTCAGACATTGCACAGAATGTGGAGTTAAGTATGCTCCTGGAGATGAATCAGATGAGAAGAACCATCAAAATTTTCACAAGTACAATATGAATGGAATCCCTTTTAAGGTTAGGATACTCTTCGCTGTATTCTCAAGTTAGATGTAATGTTTCTTTGATTATTGCAGATGTTACTTATTTGATTAAGTTTTAAAAAAAAAAAAATTGGTCTCAGTGTTGGCAGGATGAGAGATCGTTTACAACGACTTCCTTCAACAAGAGTCGCATCATTATGGTATTGGCGAGTGATCCTCCTGCACACAGAAACAAGGTTAATTTTTGTTTGCATTATTCAACTTGCGCTGTTTTTATGGTACTGGTTATTCATTTAGAGAATCTAACCGAGGTATCTTTTGTTATTGCAGGTGCAAGAGGTTGTGAAAATGATGGAGCTTGAGTTTGGTGAGGATTGGATTCTTCACCAACATTGTAAGGTATGAGACTGTTTCCACATCTTAACAGACATTTTGGGATAAATTCCATAGCTCATGAGTGATTTTAAGTATTTAATGTCTACTATATTGAGTCAATTGGCATCTGATACAACCTGCTGGAAGCATGGCAAATATTTTGATTTCTTTGATTTCTTTAGATGACCTTATTCAATAAATTCACAAGAAAGATGTTAAAACCCTAATTACTTTCTCAGTTGTTTCAAGAACTACCTTGTTATGTGTAGGTTTATCTATTCGTTTCCTCTCAGAGGATCTCCGGATGTCTAGTTGCAGAATCAATTAAGGAAGCATTTAAGCTCATAGCTCCTCCTGATGATGAAAGACAGTCAAAGAAAGAGAACTCCTCCTCGCCTTCAACCTCTATTCAGTTTGGAAACGTTGTGTTACAAAGAGAAGTGTCGAAAAGATGTCGAGCATCAGATGATAGAGTAGATAATGGAGCAATTGTATGTGAAGAAGAAGCTAAACCGGCTGTCTGTGGAATTAGAGCGATTTGGGTCTCACCTTCAAACAGAAGGAAAGGCATAGCAACACGTTTACTCGATACCACAAGGTAAAAAACTTGAGAAGCAACCACCTTAAAACCATTTTGATGGTGAACATTCTTCTTACATTATGGTGACATTTTGGTTTGTTTGTTTCTATAAACGCAGGGAAAGATTTTGCAACAATGGGTGCATGTTGGAGAAATCTCAGTTAGCATTTTCAGAACCAAGCTCCAAGGGAAGATCTTTTGGATCTAATTATTTTGGAACTTGTTCATTCTTAGTATACAAAGCTCAGCTAATTGACACTCACTTTTCTTAAACGGCATAGATTTCATCACAACCATCTTCTCTCACTGTTACTCTAAGAGCATAGACATATTTTTATTTGTCTATGGATAACAGAGAAAAACAATTATGTCCGTGGACAATTGGGCATGATCTAAACTTGCAACTATTGCAGAGACTAGACAAGGTCCAATATTATGTAGAACCAAATGAGAGAATATGGCCTTAAGTTGGCCGGTTAACCCAAATAGAGGAACAGAGTCAATGATATGTAGCAGCCCAACACCGAAGAACGATCCTAATCATTAATTTGTTCTAAGCAATAAGCAATTACGCATTGCGATTACTTTTTTTTACTGCTAAAAAAATATAAAAAGTCAAATACAAACTTTTTTTATTTTTTTTGAAGATTAGTCAAATACAAACTTGTATTTTTAAAACAAACAAAATTTCCACTAGCTTAACAAAAATTTCGATGCTTCCATTTTTTAACCCAAAACAAGACAAGAAAATCAAAATAAAACGATTCATATTAGAGTCAACAAAATAAATTTCATAGAGTATAAGAAAATTAATTTTTAGTATTTATATTATTTTATTTAGTTTTTTCTCATCCATATTCAAATCTGGATAAAAATGCCTCTCATGATTTTATTGGGATAAGTATTTTGTAAACGAACGAAATATTTGGGAGAAATAAATATCTAATGTTAACCGTAAATGTTTTATTAATACGATAAAAAAATTTATATCATGTGACATATACAGATTCACACCTAAACTATTATTTAACGAGATATAAAATATGATATTAATATAGTAATATATTTATCTAGCAGATTATGGATAAAATTGATAGCGATAAGTTATTTGTTAATATGTAACAATGTTTATCAGTATAACATAATATATATCATGTTAATAAATAAATTATCGCTAAAAACTTGATTTATCATTCGTCAGGTACATACATTACTATGTAAACATTATATTTGATACCATATTAAATAATTATATAGTTGTGATTCCATATATGTCATATGATACAATGTTTTTTTATCGGGCTAACAAAATAATTATCCACCAATATTAAAGCTAATTTTTTCTAAATATTTAATCGTTAATAAAATATTTTTCGCATTAAAAATGTGTTAAGAGTATTTTTATCAAAATTTTAATAAGATATTATAAAAGAGCAATGGATGTAAGAGAACTAATTAAATGGTTCTCTTTATAATTACCCTTCAAATTATTAGTCAAAGGTTTTACCCAATATTAACTGCAAATAATATTCCTATGAAAACTTACTATTTTTAAAATATTAGTCTACTATTATTATTATATTACCTAAAAGTTATAAGTCGTGAGAAAATATTACTAATACTTAATTGATATTAGTATATAAAAAAAAAGATAATAATGAATTGAAAAGGTAAAGAATGGTAATGGGGATCGAGAGGAGAGAGAAAAAAGAGGCTTCTCCTACCAACTCTGAAACACTATCCCCACAAGCAAACCCCTTCATCTTCTTCTTCCCACTTCCTTTGTACCTTTCAATCTCAGGTATGCTTCCATTTCCGATCTTCTTTCTCCTTGCTTTCTTTCTTCGATTTGCCTCCTTTTTCTCAGTTACCAATCAATTCGGGGATTTGGATCCGTTTCTAATTTTGCTAGGGTTCTGCTGCTTATAGGTTTTGATTATATGCGATCGCTTTCTCTGAATCGTTTGACTTTGAATCCGATTATCATTTCTTCCACTCTCGTTTGAGTTCTTCGTGTTTTCACCAGCGACTGAATCGTTTCTCACCTTATCAATTTGGTTTTAGGTTTTATGAGTCTCCATCGAATTGTATTTGCATTCTTATTTGCAGATTTGAGTTTGTAGATGCTTATCAGTCTCGTTTAATTGCATGTGCAGATTCATCAAGGAACGTTATCAAGTGAAATTGATCTGTTACATCTTGGTAATGCTGCACAAGGGTTTTTGATTATAGAAACTGAGAGTTCCTAATAAGTTGGAATAATAAGCTGTTTCATTTGGCGGATCTGTTAGAGCTTATTCATGGCGCTGGAACGTGTTTGTGAAAAGCGGCTTCAAGCAAAGACCTTTTGTAGCCAAGAGTTTCAGTTGACTATCAATTGGGATGATTTAAGTTGTCCCATTTGTTTGGATTTCCCTCACAATGGTGTTCTTCTCCAGTGTTCATCTTACGAAAACGGTTGCCGTGCTTTTGTCTGCAATACAGATCACCTTCACTCTAACTGTTTGGATCGTTTCATTAGCGCCTGTGGCACAGAAACACCTCCTGCTCCTGTTGAACCTCCGTCTAAGATCTTAGAAGAGAGTTGCAAACCGGTGTGTCCACTGTGTAGAGGAGAAGTTACTGGCTGGATTGTTGTAAAAGAAGCTCGTGTTCGTCTTGATGAGAAAAAACGTTGCTGTGAGGAAGAAAGCTGCAGATTTATGGGTACTTACATGGAGCTTCGCAAACATGCTCAGTCAGAACATCCAGATTCTCGTCCTTCAGAGATTGATCCAGCACGGAAGCTTGATTGGGAAAATTTCCAGCAGTCGTCTGAGATTATCGATGTGTTGAGCACAATTCACTCAGAAGTTCCAAGAGGAGTGGTTTTAGGGGACTATGTTATCGAATATGGAGATGATAATACAGGAGATGAATTTGAGGATGTTCCTAGCAATGAAGGAAACTGGTGGACCTCTTGTATTTTGTATCAAATGTTTGATAATATAAGGAATGCTAGGAATCGAAGAAGATCAAGAATGGGCGAGGGCAGGAGAGGGAGTCACCGCTCTAGCTATGATAACTCCAACTCTGATGACAGCTCAGTAGCATCCATAGAGTTCCCAGAGTACAGAGTAGATGAGATTGATGATGAGTTCATCAGCACAAGTGGTGCTAACAGAAGTAGCGCTATGCATCAAAGGTTAGAATCGTCTATTGCTTTAGTTCCTCTTTGATAGACAATCTCTTCACACCACTAATTTGGTATTGCTGCGGTCTGCATAGATATACATTCTTACTTGCATAGTTTGTGATTGTTCTGCATTGATATTAGAGGCTTATTGGTGAGTCAGGTTAATTGGCACCTTATGGATTGAATGATGAAATAGCTTTATCATGTCTCATTGTTGTGTGATATACCTGGCATTTTTAGTAGCTTTCTTGTGCTATATATGATGGTTACATTTATAGACACTGCTTGATGCCATCTTCCCTCTGTTTTATAGTTCAAGAAGGCGTCGATCCCGCTTCTATGCAAATTAGGTATCAACTTTTCTGTTTATCGCTTTAAGTTCTATCCTCTTGTGGATTGCTTACATTGTTTTTATTCGGATTTCTTGTTTTCTATCTTTATCAGTTAGCGGGAAATTGAAGCGAATCAAATGAAGCAGACCAGCCTATATGTAGCCAGCGTTCTTTGTTTTGGACCTCTCTTCTTCTTCTTTTTTTCTACAGATAAATTTTATTTTTAGGTTTGTCTTGTGACATTACTCGCAGTTGCAGCCTTGTACAAAACAAAAGCGAAACAAAAAAAAACTTCTTTTTGGATATTGTACCCTTTTGTTTTACATGCATCTCTGAACAATGTAGATATTGAGAGACGTAAATCAGAAGTCAACGTTCGTGCAGCAATTTTAACATCTACTATTTCAGTTAACATATGTAACCAAAAATATTATGTTTAAAAGGTTACTCTTGTTACCAAGTACCAACACAACTTGTTCAAAGTAGAATCATCTTACAATCCAACACAAACTCAGATACTAATACGGGACGTTATTGGGCAAGTTTCTTATGACATTACTCTTCATTCCGATCTTGGTACGCATCGTCTCGCCTCTCTTGTTCATCTCCTTTAGCACTTTCATCTTCACTGTGTCCTCTTTCGATGGCACCGTCCTCAGACCCATGCTCTTGTACCTTCATTAACCATTTGTGGGAACAGCCTTAGTTAAGATAAACTTGATGATTCTCTAGTTTAATTAGGTTAGAGACGAACCTTGAAGATAGAGAGGCAACAATGAGGTTGCTGTCTTGAGAAGTTGGGCGCGGCTTCTGTCTGTAGTAACGCATGAATTCACGGGACCCTAGAGTTCTAGACGTTGATGTGTTCTCAGATCTACCGGTGATCACAAGCTCAGAACCACCAACGAGTTCTACAGTGTTGTCAGTTTCACCGGATACAACTATCTGCGTTCCAGCTTCATCAACATAGCTGCTCGATATGAACATTCCAAAGGAAGATGCATTAAGATATGGCATAAAAAGAGGAATAGAGGTGAGAGCAAGAATAACTAGGGGATTAGAAGTTAGTTGCACCTGCTGCTGTAGTCATAGAACTCTTCTAGTTCAGCATCTTCTTCATCATCACCATCACCATAATGCAATTTGCAATGACTCTTTGCTTCCATATGCTTTCTTACAGCTTCTAAGCTGCTGAATGGAAGACACAGCTCATTGCAGTACAGACACATGAAGTCTCTCTTTACCTGAATGATGAGCCATGTATAAGTAAATAAGAGTAAAAAATACAAAGCTTGACAGCAATGAATACTGAATGTTAAGTTGATAAGTTCGAACCTTAAGACCAAGGTAGGTGAGAAGCCCTTGAGGATCCTTCAGATACTCAATATCAGGAATGAAGAAACCATGGTGCTTATGCATGTGAACCATACAGCTCTCCAAGGTCTTATGTGTTTTGTCACACATCAAACAGCAGGTTGGATCCAGCTCATACTGTTCCGCATCATCTTCATCCATACCTTCAGCAGATTCTGACTCATTAACATTCAACTTAGACAAAGAATCTGAGGCTCCAACATCCAATTCCTCGTCTGAATCAACCTCCACCCATTCATCATCACTATCTTCATCAATCGAACCCCTGTGTTGAACACGGCGAGGAAGTGGCCTGATAATAGCTTTATCCTCCTCTCCGTTGTTTGTTGTCCCTTGGGAAATCCGCAGAACGTGGGTCCGCGACTGAAGATGCTGCTCATGAGCTTTAGAACTCCTGTAACCTTTACTACAGATTCCACATCTATAAAGCATTGGTGCTTCATTTGATTTACTTTTCTCCTGATCAAGAGTAGATTGTCTAGCCTCGAACAACGCTTCCGTAACTCCAGGAACTCCAGCCACCTAATAGTTTCAACGTAATCAGAACCCCAAATCTTCAAATGCCTAAAGTAACCAAATCTATAAACTCTATATCAAGGAAACTCTATAGATTATCTTATCCAGCAATAGAGGCGAAGCCAGAACGATTCTAAAACCTTGGAACAAATCATTTTCTGATAGAAAATGGAAAAGTCTGTTTCTCAGATATTTTTCAAGTCATCTAATATCTAATTCGATTGAGAAATGACCGGAAACTAACCTTGCGCTTGAGATTGTAGCGGTGCCAATCGGACTTGTAATGAAGCTTTCGCTCTGCTTCGTCTTCGAACTCCATGTTACAGGCGTTACATGTTAAACCCGGCATCTCTAACTCAATCTCGATCTCGATCGAATTCAAGAAATGGAGAATCAGAGAAATCTTGATCGAAGATAAGGATTGTGATTGTTATATGTAAAGGTAAAGCGACGGCTCGTAGATGGATCGACGAAAGGGGGAAATGAATGATTGTGTTTGTCTACAAAGCGTCCATTGTTTGCCACCAAGAAAGAAGAAGGCGCCGATTTTAGAACCCATCGGGTCAGTTTTTGACCCGACTTAAATATAGCTCATTTGTAATTTGAGTGGCCCATTAATTTCTTTTTACTTTTGAGTGGCCCAATATTTAAGCTCGTCACTTGACTCAGTGGAAAAATTAAGTACCATTAGGTGAAAAAAACTGATTATTTAAATAAAAATAATTACGTAGAACTTGATTAATAAGTTTTTTTTTTTTTGAAATTCAGATCTCTTTGATTTTCTAAATTTTTGTTTTTCAAATCTATGTCATCATGTGGTATTGTTTAAAAAATGAAAACAGAATATAATACATGATAATTCACAATTACAATGGTGATCTCAATGTTTTGTTTTGTCTAATTTTGAGTTGAAACAAATTTTAACCGCAGACCTGTAATTTAGGAAAACTAACCCTTCACTCCGGAAAAAAAAACATTAGGAAAAGGAGAGAAAAAAAAGAGAGGAACAAGAAGACGACAAATAACGAGAAATTTTCTATTTTCCTTAACACTTCATTATTTCCTTCAACGAACTCTTCCTCCTCCTTTCACCATGGATTCCGTCGCCGGCTACGCCGGAGCACGACAGCCTCGATCCGGAGGCAAGATTGTTCGACATCGTCGTTCCGCCGCCGTCAGTACGCCGTATGACCGTCCCGCTCCGAGATTCCGAGATCCTCCACAGCAAAACCCTAGTTGGATCTCCAGGCTCGTTTACAAACCTGCCAGCGTAATTGCCTCTGGCGCCGGAAAATTCATTTCTTCCGTCGTCTTCTCGGAATCTTCTTCATCTTCTTCGGACGACGAGGATTCATCTTCAGGTATGTATAATTAATTTGAGTTCAAATAGGATTAATTTGCGGTGTCGGTTTTGAAAAAAATTGATTTTTGGTTTCATTTGAAATGTGTGGGACTTAGCAGTTAAGCATTGGTGAAGTACTACTACTCTATTTAGTTAGGTTACTTATGAAGCTATCAACTTTATATTAATTTTGAAGCTCTACTTTTTTTTTCTCATATACGGATTCAATTAGGTTCGACCCGTTCTCCTTCTTGGTTTGCATTATAATGTAGTTCTGGATTGAGAAAACCGACCAGCTTTGTGTCTTATTCTTTCAAAGTAGCTTTTTTTTAATGATCTCCTCCTTATTTTCAGATGTTGATGGTGATGAGAATGTTGACAAGAACATTACCGATTTTACTGAAGACGAGACAATGGTAGAGTTACTAACCACCTTATTCGTTTTGGTGATTGCTACTGCCAATATAGTCTTATGATCTTTATTCAGATTCATTGTTCACAGAATTCATTGTTCATATCTCTAGTTTTGTACTGAGTCTACCTTTTCGCCTTTTTAATATATGTGTGAATGGCATTCTGATCCTGATTTATGTAGAAGTCAAGTTCATGAAGCTAACGCTTTTTCAACAGAGTATTTTGATGAGCATGATTTCAGTTTATGTGAGAGTGAATTTGATGTGTGCTTGTGTGAACAGGACCTTCTGAATGCTCAGCAACCAACCATCCAAAGACTCAGTTCTAAGCGTGTAATTGAGCAGCTTCTCATGCAAGAAACATTTGCAAGGTATTTCTCTATGTCTGGCTTTCTATACATCATCCTTTTCCGCCTGTCTTATTATTTACATCTTTTAGCTTAAAGAATATCTGTGATATTTGTCTAGTGACGAAATCTAATCTGGTATTATATCGTGCTAAGTCATTGGTGTATATGTTGTTTCAGGGAAGAGGGTGATAGATTAATAGATATCATCAAGGCTAGGGTTGTAGATCATCCCAGTGTCCCCGCTGCTGACGAGGGGAGGCATACTGACAATGGATTGACAAGTGGTATGTAACTGATGGTAGACTGTGCAAGCAGACTGGATTAGTCTATGTGATGACATTTTTTTTATTTTCTTTCTAGACGTGAATGTTGGTGAAATTTCCAATAAAGCTGTCATGGAAGCAAGAAAATGGTTGGAAGAGAAGAAATCAGGATCAAGTTCAAAGTATAAAGTAAGTTCTGGAAACTCGCTTTTTAACTGGTCCATATTGCTGCAGGTATGTCCTCTTGTGTGATATCTCGTCTCTGTGCTCTGACCCATTGTCATCTGACATCTTCTGTTTGTGTAAAATCCAATATGTGATTTGATTGTTCTATGCTACTCTATCTCATCAGTACTGTAGAGCCCTCTTGCAAAATTATGTTGTTAGGTATTTTAAGTGTGACCATTTGGTGACATTAATCCTGAAATGTCCTGGTTGAAAATTATCTTTTTTGCTTAAAATGCAATAGATCCATTTGTTGCCCTTTCTTTTGAGAGGACAAAGACCATATGCTCAAATAAATTTGTTCATCTTCTGAGAGCTTCTCTTCACAGTATTCCGCATTTGTAGTTTCTTTTCTATTGTGCTTTAGACAATGATCACCTTCTCAGCCATTAGTTTTAATCTCCAGGCAACTGGAGACGGTGCTGGATCGCCTGTGGACGTGGCCAAGTCATACATGCGAGCTCGTCTGCCATGGGGATCTCCGGCTGTGAATAATTCAGAGTTTCGATCACCATCATCAGCGGGAATGCAATTTCTTAAAGAAGGGACACCCTTTCCTTATAGTGCTGGAAACTTTTCGTCGTCCAAGGTTAGAACTTTAAGTTTTCCAATATATATGCAGTGCAGTGCATACTTTTCTCATTATCAAATGTTGTTTGAAAATCTGAAGTTGTTTCATCTTGCTTTATGAGAAAAATATCTGTGTAACTTTTATTGTTTATGTTAGTAAATCACGAAGCATTTGTGGGACACTATTTTCAGCTTTTCAAAAAGCAAAGTTTCCCATTATGTACTCCTAATGGCTCTCTCAAATTCATTCTGACATTTGATACCAATATGCAGCTGAAAAGGAAATCCGGTTCTAATCAGTCATGGAATATTCAAGATGAAATTCGCAAAGTCAGAGCTAAGGCAACAGAGGAAATGCTTAAAAGTCCTAGTAGTGTAGCCTCTTTGGAACCTAAACAAAGCCCCTATGTTTTAGCGACGTCTTTGAGTGCTGATGGAGGTGTTCAAGGTGTCTTTTTTTCTTTATTCACAAATTTTGTCAGTAATAGATAACATGAGATGAAGCTGAAAGTATTTTTCGTTCTGGTTACATGTAGTAACTCTTCTTTTTTCTGTTCTTTCAGCTGTACAAAATGAACAAAGCGGGGTTTTACCAAATTTAGCCATTCCTACCTCTCAACAAAATCAGGTATCAAGCACGCCTTAGACTATGTGTCTCTATACCAAGGAGAAACTTGCAGGTCCAGTCTTCTTTTTGTTACCTTGTGTCTTTAACTTGAGTGTAGACTACGGAAGCTAATCACGCTGATGAAGAAACAGGAGTTTTACACACTAGATCTCGTTAGTTTCTTCCTTAATGCTTTCTTTGTATTCACTCTCTCATCTTCGATTTTCTATACTCTGTCTCATGGATTTAATGTTTTCTGCATAGATGGAGTTGTTTTGGATGAGACATTTATCTCTACACAAGGAGTCAAGCCATCTGAAGATATGTACACTGCTCCTCAAAGGTTCTTTTTAATGTGCTTATTTTGTCAACAAAAATTGTACCTTGTTTCTTCTTGACAGATCCCCTTTTAGTATATCAATCTAAAGTTTCTCAACTGTATTCGACAGTGGAACTGGTGTAGATAACCTGAGTGATCAAGTTGACGACTTCCTCCACCCTAGCTCGACTATTGGAGAACCCACAAATGGTAACACTTTGGGTTACTAAATTCCTTTGGTTTTGGATGATGTTTAGCTGGGTTCTCTTTATTTATTTGGGCTCCTATTAATGCAGCTGTGTTGGCTCTTGGAGCAACTTTGGATCCAACTGGGAACTTTTGTATCCCAAAAGATGTGTTTGAAACATTAAAAGAAGCTGACGAAATAGAAGCAGCACGTCCTACTTCTAATGGTTTCCCATCTGCATCACCTAGGTGAATAACAGCTCTTTTAAAAGAAACAGTCCCCTTTGTATGGCTAGTTTGACATAAGATGCCATTACTTCCCACTAAGCAAAGCTTTACTTTTTTCAGTTCACAAGTGGGTATGGAAGGTCAAACAAAACCCAAACCACCAGAAGAAACCGAGGCTTCTCAGCCTATAGCTGAAACTCCTGGTGATGATACCACAGTAGGTAATGGCTCAGATGGTGCGCTTAATAATGAAAACAATGAGAGCGACTCAAGCGGGTCACATAACAGTTCAAGCATGCATGAAGAAGAGTGGCTCCCAGGAGACCAATCTCTACCAAACTCAAACTCAGCAAGTAGCAGCCCGGGTACTACCAAGGTATTGGCATACAGCAGAAGAGGAAGAGGCCGAGGTAGAGGAAGAGGCCAAGGAGGTCGAGGCAAAGGACGGGCCAAATAAACTCTGTAAGAAGAGCTGTACACAACAACCGAGTGCAGTAGGAAAGTATTATGAGGTAGGATTATGTCACATCTCTTATAGATTTCAATCCCACTCTGTTTGTTCACTTGGTTATATCTCTTTAGGTTATCTTGTAGTATTTGAGTTAGGAGGATTCGTCTTCTGCAGTAATGTCGAATTGTTGTCTGTTTTTTGTTTTTTGGTCTGAATATTTAATGTTTATGTTGTAAGTTTGAAGCTTGGTTTGGTTCCAGCTGACATAGCTTTTGTAGTTTGCAGTTTCCATATTGAACTCTTTTTCTTTGTTCAATGCCAAATTTAAATTTTTTACTTGACCAAAAAGCCAACAACCAATTTTTTGGGGGAAAATCGCAAGCACACTAACACACATCTTTCATCTTGTAAAATTGTTATTTGTGTCAAATTTACAAATTCTGACATGATCCGTTATTATTACCAAGTTTCGGTATTAGATGAGCACATTGCAAGATGAATTATCAATTTAATCCAAATTAGAAAAGACATACAAGCAACAAACCCAATAAGCAAATTCTATCGAGAGAGAGAGAGAATAAATAATACAGTGAAAAAAAGAAGAAGAAGAAGAAAACGAACAAAATCCAATAAGCAGCGATCGAAGCTATAAACACAGAAGAGCGGAAGCTCGGACATTCAAATCTGAAAGCAATAAGAACAAAACCACGAAGATTTAATCGAAGCTGTTGTAAATCGAGTCTAGATCTCTTTGAATCTTTCACGGAAACACTCAATTTTGGCTTGAAACAATCGAATCAAAGAATGTAAAACCAATGAACGCAAGACACAGATTTGTTAACCCGGTTCAGCAAGATCGGTGTGATCGAGCCTACATCCGGAGCCGAATCAATCCGGTGAATCCACTAATCAAGAAAGAAGTTGCTCAAAACTGAGCTTACACAATCAACAATGGTGATTTACTCAGTCTCTCTCTCACGATACAAGAAACTGAATTTTCCAGGTGATAAAGAAGCTGAACGATGACTGAGAATACTTATATATGTGATTCTCTGAAATTAGGAAACCCTCCACTGCAGTTAGAGGCTTCCCTTTAACTCCTTAACCTTTCTGGTTTAATCACTAACCTCTAAACCAGAGATAACCAACTGGTTCAATTCTTCACAATCCAATTAAGAAACTGAACTGATGAAATTGAATCAGATATATAAACCACAACACTCCACCTTGATTCAATTTCCTTCGTTCTATAGTAGACTCGCACTTACATGGATTTAACCTTCAGCTGAAATGAATACCTTCACCTTACTGAAGCAACTTTAGAACATCTAAAGCTGCCTCAAACTTCTGCACTGGAATGCCTTTAGTAAGCATGTCGAGGATTTAGAGCGATGTGAATCTTGAGAATTTCAACCCTTCCCTCTTCAACAATGTCGCGAATAAAATTGGACTTTGTAGCCATATACTTTGTCTTTTTGTGAAATGTATTATTCTTGGACAAGCAAATTGCTGATTGTGAATCACTCCACACTGTAACCTTCTCTTGTTCTATGCCCATATCTTTCAACAAACCCTGAATCCACAAAGCTTCTTTCACTGCTTCTGTCAAAGCAATATACTCTGCCTCAGTAGTCGATAAAGCAACTATGCCTTGAAGGTTTGACTTCCAGCTCACCGTATTTCCTCCTACAGTGAATACATATCCTGTTATCGATCTCCTTTTATCAAGATCCCCAGCATAATCTGAATCACTATATCCTTGAATCTGAAGATCTTTTCCTTTAGTATAAACTAGCTTCAAATCTGCAGCTCCTCTAATATATCTCAACAACCATTTAACAGCTTCCCAGTGAATTTCCCCTGGTCTGCTCATGAATCTGCTTAACACTCCAACTGCATGTGCTACATCAGGTCTAGTTCCTACCATGGCATACATAATGCTACCAATAGCACTCGGATACGGGATCTTATCTATATCAATACATTCTTCTTCATTCTTTACCGATGCTAGTTTGAAATGAGCTCCCATAGGTGTGCTTACAGCCTTAGCTTCACTCATATTAAATCTGTGCAACACTTTCTCTAAGTATCTTGATTGGGATAAGCACAATACTCCTTGTTTTCTATCCCTTGTAATATCAATACCCAAGATTCTGCTGGCTGCTCCCATATCTTTCATCTCAAAACCTTTGCTCAAAGCTTCTTTGATCTTGTTTATTTCTCCCATGCTCTTTGCTGCAAGCAATATATCATCGACATATATCAGCAAATATACATATTCACCTTTGTTGACTTTCTTTATGTAAACGCATGAGTCATGACAACTTCTTGCAAAATTCTGCTCTGTGATGAAAGTATTGAACTTCTTATTCCATTGCCGTGGAGCCTGTTTTAGACCATAAAGAGATCTTTTGAGAAGACATACTTGATCTTTCTTCTCATCTGCCACATACCCTTCTGGTTGCTCCATGTAAATGGGCTTATCAAGCTCTCCATGTAGGAATGCTGTCTTTACATCCATTTGCTCCAATTCCAAATCATCATCAACAACAATAGACATTAGAATTCTAATGGATATATGTTTTACCACTGGAGCAAATACCTCATTATAATCGATTCCCTTTCTTTGAGTGAAGCCTCTAGCAACTAAACGTGCCTTATACCTTTCAGGTTCCACTCCCGGAATCCCTGGTTTCTTCTTGTAGAGCCATCTGCTGCTAATCACTTTCTGATCCTTTGGACGATCCACAATATCCCAAGTAGAATTTTTTAACAATGATTTCATCTCATCATTCATACCTGAGTTCCATTTCTCCCAGTTACTATCGTCCTTGGCTTCATGAAAACACTTTGGTTCTTCACAGTCTATCTCTTCTGCTGCTACAAGTGCAAAAGCAAACTGTGAGTAATCAGACAACTTTGCAGGTGCTCTTATTGGCCTTCTAACTCTGTCTCGAGCCAACTGATAGTTCTTTAAACCACTGTCACCTTCAGGTGTTTCTTCTACTGGATCATAGTACTCAGAATCAGAATCACTAGATTCTTCATAAACAGCTCCACCTGAATTTGAACTTTCTCCAACCTGTTTCGTCACTCTCTCCAGCTCAGTCAAAACTTTTCTAGTTTGACTAGATTCTTCTGCTTCATCGTTTTGAAGTTTTTCCTGTAGGTCCTTATACACAACATCTTCATGAAAAACAACATTTCTACTGATGACTGTCTTCCTTTCATCCAACAACCAGATCTTGTATCCTTTTGTTCCCTGAGGATATCCTAAGAACACTCCCTTTAAAGCTCTAGGATTCAGTTTACCTTGATCTTGGTGAACATAGGCAACTGAGCCAAATCTTCTTAGATGTTTGTAGCCTGGCTTCCTGTTTAACCATAATTCTTCTGGCACATTATGATCAACTGCAGAGGCTGGTGATCTGTTCACTAGATATGCTGTTGTAGCAGCTGCTTCTGCCCAAAACTCTTCTTCTAAACCAGATTCATTTAGCAAACATCTTACCTTTTCCATCAGTGTTCTGTTCATTCTCTCAGCCACACCATTCTGCTGTGGTGTATATGTACAAGTTCTGTGTCTCTCAATGCCATGAGTCTTGCA
Organism: Cardamine occulta; assembly: GCA_028015245.1. NCBI lineage: Eukaryota > Viridiplantae > Streptophyta > Magnoliopsida > Brassicales > Brassicaceae > Cardamine > Cardamine occulta. The sequence continues at coordinate 3,662,741 of CM051388.1, read as the reverse complement.
GTAATCATCAAATCTTGTATTGCAGAACTCGAGTCCGTTATCTGTTCTTAAGACCTTAACCTTCTTACCGACTTGATTCTCAACCAGCTTTTTCCATTCACAAAATTTTTGAAATGTTTCATCCTTAGTCTTAAGAAATATTAACCAAACTTTCCGAGTCTTATCATCAATGATCGATAAGAAATACTGTTTTCCTGAGTGTGATGGTGTCACATTTGGTGATCCCCATAAGTCGGCATGAATATATCCCAGAATATCTTCAGTATTATGCTTGCCAACATTGAAACTTAATTTCTTCGATTTTCCCATCACACAATGCTCACAGAAGCTCAAGTCCTTTACATCCCTCTTCTCAAGTAGACCTTTCCCTGACAGTATCTTCATGCTGTTCAAACTTAGATGACCAAGCCTACTATGCCACAATACTGTTCTATCTTTAACCTTTTCTACATTGCAGTTTGACTCTGTAACTGTCTCTCCATCAAGAACATACAACCCATTCTTCAGATTTCCACACAATGCTGTTGTGTTATTCTTGAAATATCTAACCTTGCCATTTCCACCCTCATGGCTGAAACCCAGTTTATCCAAAGTACCTGTGGAAATGAGGTTTCTTCTTAGGTTTGGAACATACTTGACATTATTCAATATCTTGATAGACCCACCATGAGTATTTACTCTAATTGATCCTTGCCCTTTTGACTCCACTGAGTGATCATCACAAAGAAGTATTGTAGTTTTCTCATTTTCTTCAAATTTACAGAACCAATCTCTTCTTGAGGTCATATGCGAGGTGCATCCAGAATCTAAAATCCATAGATCCTTAACCAACTGATCACTTATACTCAGAGCCTCTAAAAAACTCCAGTTTCTCTGTGATAACCCCAGCCTCTCCTTGTTCTTCATTCTCAAGCTTTCGTTTTCTCGCATAGCAGTCCTTTTTAACATGTCCTTCCTTTTTACAGAACCAACATGTGATCTTTGACTTTGAATTTGACCTGCTTCTACTCTTTCCCTTAGGACTCTTGTGCTGAGTCCTCACGAATGGTCTTCCTCTTTCTGTCGTATACAACACTGTGGATGAACCTTTCTCTGATTCTTTCAACTCAGTCAATTCTCGCTCTGATGATTTTGCAGAAGAAACAACATCTTCTTGTCAAAGTCTTGTTACCGTATTTAAGTGTGTGCTTCAACTGGCTATAACTAGCAGGCAACGAATTTAGAATCAAGATTGCTTGTACTTCTTCAGCAACTTGAATCTCTAAACTTCCTAATTCAGCAACCATCTTCAAGAAATCATCTACATTCTGATCAATTGTCTGAGTCTCAATCATCTTAAATGAGTAGAACTTCTGCTGAACATAGATCCTATTTGGTAATGAAGTTTCCATATACAGCTTATTCAATAATGCCCACATATCAGCTGCAGTTTCACAGTGATTTACCTTTCTCAGAACTGTATCACTGATGTGATTTATGATGATGTTCTTGGCTTGTTCTGATTTTTCAATCTTCTCCGGATCTGGAACTTCCTTGGTTTGTGAACGTTCAGATTCCGAGGCTTCTGAAGAACTTGTTTGCTTCTCTTCGCTCTTAGTAAGCGGTATCATCTTTGTCAAGGAAGAATCAAACAAACTGTTTTTCAACCCAAGAACTCCAAGCTGAGCCATTATTCTTATTTTCCACAGCGAGAAATCGCCATCACCATCAAACACCTTGATCTCGTCGTCATCATCGGTTGATTCGATTAAAGAACCCTTCGCTCTGATACCAATTGTTGTAAATCGAGTCTAGATCTCTTTGAATCTTTCACGGAAACACTCAATTTTGGCTTGAAACAATCGAATCAAAGAATGTAAAACCAATGAACGCAAGACACAGATTTGTTAACCCGGTTCAGCAAGATCGGTGTGATCGAGCCTACATCCGGAGCCGAATCAATCCGGCGAATCCACTAATCAAGAAAGAAGTTGCTAAGCGAGCTTACAATCAACAATGGTGATTTACTCGTCTCTCTCACGATACAAGAAACTGAATTTTCCAGGTGATAAAGAAGCTGAACGATGACTGAGAATACTTATATATGTGATTCTCTGAAATTAGGAAACCCTCCACTGCAGTTAGAGGCTTCCCTTTAACTCCTTAACCTTTCTGGTTTAATCACTAACCTCTAAACCAGAGATAACCAACTGGTTCAATTCTTCACAATCCAATTAAGAAACTGAACTGATGAAATTGAATCAGATATATAAACCACAACAGAAGCGAAGCAGAAGAGTACTAAGAAGCCGAGAAATCATTGGGTTGGTCGGAACTCGGGAAGTTACTTGTTTTGGTTTTGTCTGAATTCTGGTCAATCTTTATACTCAAAATCAATCTTCCAAAGAGTAGTTTTGCTGCTTACAAGCTTGGGTCCCGCTTCTCATTGCCCGCTTCCTCTATCTTCAATTCGAATCTGTTTGCTCTGTTCTCAAGCTCGAATCATTTTCCAACTCCACTGATCTCGATTTGCTCCAGCTGCTGAAATTTCGGGAATTCTCAAGCTCTTAGCTTCCGAATTGGGCGTTAAATAAAAAATGCTGGATTTCTTCTGCTCTGATTCAGTTTCGTCTTCTTACCCGCTCTTGAAGCTGGCGAAAGGGTTAAGTTGGTGATTCTTACTTCTGAGGGGCATGATTTGGTAACTCCAAGCTAGGGTTTGTAATATATATACTTAATCAATCAGCTGAAGCTACTTGGTGTAAGCTGACTAGTAGATAATGATATCTAGGGTTTTGGTTTTGGGGAGATGAGATTTGGCTTTGCATTGTATGGTTCATTTGGAAAATGAAACTGGAGTTGCCTGTTCTAAAAGCTTCAGTTAAGTTCTTGAAATGCTCCTGGATTTGAGTTTGAGAATTAATACGTTAATGAGTTGGATTTGTTTGTGTAGTATAACTAGACGCTGAGAGAGTGCATTTTGTGGCACTGCTCTGACTGTTTCATCTGGTTTTGGTTTAGAAAGAAGAAGCACAAACAAGTATGCAACGTCTTCAAGATCCTAGGATTGATCTAGCTGAGCTGAAAGTGCATATTGTGAAGAAGATTGGAGTTGAAAGATCTAGAAGGTATTTTTATTACTTGGGTAGGTTTCTGAGTCACAAGCTTACTAAGAGTGAGTTTGATAAGTCATGTTACCGTCTTTTGGGGAGAGAGAATCTTGCTCTACACAACAAGTTGATTCGATCGATCTTGAGAAATGCATCTCTGGCTAAATCTCCACCACCAGTTCACAAAACCGGCCATCCTGACAAATCTTTGGTGCTTGGGAATGGAGAAGGACCTGAACAAAGCGGATCTCTAATCCCTACCCATAGTAGGAATGATCCTGTTTGGTCGAATGGGGTGATAGCCAAGGTTAGGTCTGGAACATGTGGCAGGACAATCAGAGATAGCAGGCCTAGTCCACTTGGGCCAAACGGAAAGGTTGAAAGTCTGCTGCATCAGCCACTTTGTAGAGAAGACAAAGGCGGTAATAGGAGCTTGGAGGACAGGGATTTGGGTCCTTTTGCTTATCAAAGATCAGGTCGATATGCTGATGAAAGAGGCAGTGCATCTCTTTGTCCTGCTGAAAAAATGAGGATACCGGTAAAAGGTCAGGTCGCAGCTCAAGTTAGCAGAGATGATGAAGCCCAAGAGGAGTGTGGTAGATTGATTCTGTCCATGAGACCTGTGATTGCACCTCTAGGGATTCCATTTTGCTCAGCTAGTGTCGGTGGGGCCCGCAGAACAGTTCCATTCTCAACCAGGTCTGACTTTATCAGTTGTTATGACAGTGGTGGATTATCAGATACAGAGATGCTGAGAAAGCGGATGGAGAATATTGCAGTAGCACAGGGTCTGGGAGGGGTTTCAGCGGAGTGTTCTAGTATGTTAAATAACATGTTGGACATGTACCTGAAGAAACTGATCAAATCATGCGTTGATTTGGCTGGAGCTCGGTTCATGAATGGAATGCCCAGAAAACAAAGTTTAGACAAACTGCAGAGTCAAGACGAGATTGTAAATGGGGTTCGGCCCAGTAATAGTTTGCACATACAAACTAGCAACCAACCATCTGACATAACACAAGAACAGCATTCACTTTCTTTGCTTGATTTTAGAGTTGCAATGGAGTTAAATCCGCATCAACTTGGCGAAGACTGGCCTTTGGTTCGGGAGAGAGTTTTCATGCGTTCATTCGAGGAACGAGAAGGGGTGTAAAAGAAAATGTTTGGCATGTTGGATGCTGCAAATTGTCTGAGTAAGCTGCTCCGGTCCACTGGTTTTGATAGCAATCCGATTCTTAACTGTTGCATCGCATGATGAACTTGATGGCTGAAAGACACCTCGATGTCTTGTAGCTGCAGACTCGGGGCAGGTTAGTAGATATTTATAAATGCAGCTAAGCCCAAAGAACCGTATTTGAATATAAGTGAATGCATGTTGTTGTTGTAAGATCAGTAGTAATTTGGCCATCCCATCAAGTTTCAAGCTTTGTGTGTAACACACAGGCTGATAAGGGAGTCAAAAGAAAGTTTTGGCCGAGGTACTTTGGGTTATAGACAGAAGCAAGGTACAAAAATCATGTAATAGCTGCAATACTACTCTGTATGTAACAGTCTTAGAATTGTTTTAGAATTCATATCTTGAAGACACATTGACATCACCTTTACATTTACATTTACATTTTTGTTTTCTTATTTCAATGAAAAAGTTATTTTCAAAGTCAATGAGTTACCTCATTATTACATTCTATTGGTGGTTTACTTGCCCGTTTCTTTTGCCCAACAAGGTATTGATATAAATTAGAAACTGTTTTAGATGATCCTGCCAAGTAATATTTCAGATGATCTAATGCTTTCTCGCTATGGGGATTCATGAAGTGCAGATGCTAAATCCCTTGATGATTCTGCTTTCAGCTTCTCATCCAATCCAACGTTAATAGTTGGTCTCTTTTGTTGGAAACCTTTGGCCTCACTTGGATGCAAGTTGAACCTGGCTCATGTTTCTGCTGGTAGAGTGATATTATGGGATACAAAAAGTGTTTTGTTGCTCTTGATTTGTTTTTCATTTCTCTCTCTCTGTTTCATATGCCTGTAAGGTTAATGGCTATCATGCAAGTAAGAACACCGTTGTTCCTATAAGCCACACTGTTCATAGATACCAAAGCTGGTGAATTCCTTGTTTATTTGAACCAAAACTCTATCTTCTGGCAAGTCTGAAGTACATATTCATTGAACAAAATGCTTTTAAGTGCAGATACTACAATGACTGAGTTAAGAAACAGAGTAAAAAGAAGAAACACTTGTTTGCTCGCATATTACTCACATTCTTCTCGACAACAAGAGTTCTTCTATATATATAAATTCTGACTACCAATTTCACGTCAGCTTCGTTTGTACTTTCCAAATCAAAGCTTTATACTCTCTATAACCAACAAGAAAACCCATGACGATGAAGATGAAGATAAAAACAGTCGCAGAGAGATTCGAGTTGGTCACTTTTACAGCCAAAGCAGCTGATTCAGTAGATGATCTTTAACGACAGACACCATCATAAGAAGATTAATCTTGCAAAGCTTCTCCTCCTAAAGCAAAAGATGACCGATCAGAGATACCTTTAACAACAAAGGAGATAACAGATTTGAGACCGAGAAGGGAGGACTCAAGAACCAAGATCTGCTCTTTTGCATTTGCCCTTTTCCAGCATTGGAGGCAGAGCATCATGAACCAAGAATGTCATTGGGATTCCACCTCCAAGATATATGAGCAGGTAATCCCATCTGCTCATATATCTCATCAATCAACAAGTAAACCTCATCTGAAGCTGAGTGAGACTTATCAGCTGCAGCAAACAGATGGACTTGTTTCTCTATCTCAATCGAACTTGTCCCAGGACATATCTTTTCTATACCCAACTCTCTCATCCTTCCCCTAACCTCTGCAACATCTCTCCACCTTTCTTCTTCTGCATACATGCTAATTAAAAGGAAATAATACCCACTATTCCTCGGCTCCAAAACCATCAGTTTGTTAAACGCTATCTCAGCTATCTCTAGATTCTTGTGAATTCTGCACCCATCAAGCAACGCCCACCAGATAACCGCATTTGGTTCAAATTCCATACTTCCAATCAACTCAAGAGCCTCATGGATCAACCCAGCTTTGCTGAATAAAGCTACCATGCATCCGTAATGTTCAACATTAGAGACAATGGAAAAATCATCAATCATTCTGCGGTATATCCTCTGGCCTTCTTCCACAAGACCTGCGTGAGTACACGCAGTTAAAACACTCACGAAAGTGACTGCGTTGGGCTTGACCAACTCCGTCTCCATCTTGGCAAACATTTTCAATGCTTCTTGTGCATAACCATGAGCCGCCAGCCCTTCAATGATCGCATTCCAACAAAAGAGATTCCTTTTTGGCAAATTGAAGAATGCAAGAAGCGCCCGCTCTAACTTACCACACTTGGAATACATATCTACCAGTGCAGAACCAATGTAGACATCAAGAACAAACCCGTTCTGGAGCGTGTACATATGAACCTCCTTACCTATTTCCAGCACGCCGAGATGGGCACAAGCTGAAATAACTGTTGACATAGTAATCTCATCAGGAATGATCCCTTGCTCTGTCATTTTGTAGAAGACTGAAATTGCTTCTCCATATCTCTTGTTGTGCGAGTAACCGTTGATCATAGTCGTCCATGAGATTATGTCCTTGATAGGCATCTGATTAAACAATGACTCTGCTTGTTCCAGATTGCCTAATCTCATATATCCATCAATCAAACAGTTCCACGTAGCCACATTCCTCTCCGGCATTTGGTTAGCTAAAGAAGTAGCAGAGTCCATATCAAAGACCTGACGATAAGCAGAAACCATTGTGGTCCAAGTAACATCATCTCTTTGAGGCATTTCATCGAACACTTTCCTGGCTTCCTTGATTCTACCCGAGGATGAATAAAAACCAATAAGAGTGGTCTGAATTTGAACATGGAAACCAAATCCAAATTTGCAGATGTGCGCCTGAAGTGATTCACCAAACCCAGAAGCGGAAAGAGAAGCCTTTACGAGTGAAGAGTATGTGAAGCTAGATGGAGAAACCGAGTCCCTAAGCATACGAACATAGAGTTCAAGAGATCGAATCGGGTAAGAACAAGTAACAAAGCCTTTGATCAACGCGTTGTAGACGAAGACATTAGGTTGGTGCATCTGGGTCATGGAGGAAACAGCGAGATCAAGACGGTTAAAGGAAGTGCAAGCAGTGATGAATTGGTTCATCAAGTAACAGTCTTGGCTTTGGCTCATCTTAATCATTGCAGCTAAAGCAGGCTCCAGAAGCTTGGGGGTCGAGCATTGCTGGATTAGCTGTAAAACTGGAAGATTTTGGATCAGTGAAGTTGAGCAACCACGAAGATGGTGAGACTGCAGCCGAAGACTACGCACATTGGCCAAAGCATTCATGTAAGAATTTGAGATTGTCGATAAAGACGCAGACTTTGAAATCTTTTTACTAAGGCAAAGGCAAGATACTCTGTAAGAAACAGGGTTTTACAACATCAAATAAAGGCAGTTTGCGATTCATAACGAGTATCATCAAGCTACATATTCAAAAAGGAGAAGATATGTTTTGAAAATATGCAGAAGGCGACTTTAATATTTTCTTTGAACATATTTTTAAGTTCCTGCACAAAACTTATTGCGTCCGGAGATCCAAAGAACCAACTTCTTTGTTGATTTTCAACAAATCGTCAGAGATGATGAATTTAAAATGACATTTTTTGTTTTTTAAATGATTAATTTCTGACTTTACCACTCTGCATTACAGTAATAGGCGAAAAGATGAAGAGAAACACATGACAGTTTTGTCATTAGACAAAAGGGATAAGAGAGAATAGACACAGGCAGTGTGAATTGGTATGTACACAAAGGAAATGGTGAGGCCCATTTTAGGCGGGTTCCATTGTTGCTCACAGGCTTTAAGATGACAGAAATCATACAACGAACGAGAAAGAAGAAGAAGACGCTTATTGAGATAAGGAGGTTTCCGCTGTGGCTTTGCAGATTGGGCACCAACTCTTCATCCGCAACCACTCTTGCACACACTTCACATGGTAGGTGTGCTCACAGTGTAGCCTCCCAACTTCATCTCCCATTGTATATTCTTCCTGAGAACCACAAACAATATGTTCACTTAGCTATAGCAGATTTTACTTAAGATTTCATCGAAGCCAACGAATTGATTATGACCAACAAAACATGAAAAAAGAGACAGACCTGGCAGATGCTACATTTGGCATCTTCCTTGTGACCACAAGGACTTTTGGGGGTAGACCCATAACTTGAAGGTTTCATCTGATAGATGCTTGTTTTCATGCACTTTGATATTGCTTCTTCTGTGAGAGCAGTGCTTACTGTACCAATCCTCTCTTCTAGAGCTAATAATTCCTGTATTCATTCACTCAAAAGAAAAGACAAACGGTAAAGATACTATATCCCTAAACAAAACGCGGTTTTTAAAGATGTCTCAAGACAAACCTCATATGACATGTTATCAATGTCTAGCCTCATGTCTCGGTGTTGGTCATGGAAGCTTAGTCCACCGAGAAGTAAACCTGTCTCCATGAGAAGCAGTTCCTGGTAAATTAGAGGAAAATATGAGTAACCACACGTTTCACAATATCTGAAACTCAAAAACAGGTGTTAATTTTTTAACCTCGTAATTAAGCTCAATATCTTGTTCGATCCTATCAAGTTCTGGCAAAATCTGCAAAGCATTTGAGCAAAAGTTAAAATGGTGTTAAGGGTATTGCCGTAAGCACTATTTGATGATGCTCAGAGAAGATTTCAAGTTGTAGAGTAACAGGCAATAGTTACCTCAGAGATCCCATCTAAATTGTAACCGCGAAAACTGTCTCGACTAGATAAGGAACCAGAGAGGCCAAATTCTGGAAAACCAGAGAACAGCTCCAAAGAGACAGGAGAATTGAGATTGTTGGATGTTTCAGTCTGAGACATCTCTGCAGCCGTAATAGAGGATAAACTGTTTCTACCACTGCCTCGGTTTGAGAATCTAATGCAACTATTACTTCTATTTACCAATCTCTGACTCTCAACTGCAGCAACATCGTTATCATCATTCAAAGTATAGTGTCTAGCTCTTCTACTATCAGAAAGAGAACCTCTCGGGTTATAAACACGACGGGTCTCTTCAGCTGGTGGTTCTGTTACATTCTTCCCCCTAGCTGAAAAGCTAGAACTGCTTTCTCCATAAACTTTTCTCTTATTGATTGTATTTGCCTTCCGACTTAACCTTTTTTCCAATCCAAAACCACTTGGGATGACACCGGATAATAAAGGGCTGCATCCTCGGTTTGCAGGTGTTGACTGGCCAGAGGGACCAGGATGGACCTCTTGCTTGCTCAACCCAAATCTCTGCCTAAAACCTCTCTTGATTCTTGAACTTGATGGCAACTTTGAGCATTCCGCTTCGGGTGTTTTAAGTTTTCCATAAACAAGTTTATTGTTATCTCTTCTTTTATCTCTTCCAAGAGAAACTTCTAAGATTTCTGTCTCAGCCTCGTCTTCGCTACCTTTACTGCTCTCTGATGAATCCATGGCCATCTGAGAAAACGGTTGCTTCTCACTTTTCACAGAAGAGGAGCTAGAGCCAAAAATCTTAGAGGAAGTTCCAATTACTTCCTTCCCATTAGGCGAAGAGCGGTATGTAGAGAACACAGATTTCTCTTTCTTATCTGAAGAGCCAACAAACCGAGTAAACTTCATAGATTTTTTCTCATCACTACAAATAGGAACCTTGCAACTATTGCTATTTAATCTATCTCTCAACACAACACCAGCTCCCTTCCTAGAGTCAGGTTGCGTCTCAATGGCTCTTTTACCTGACCAACGATCCATGAACTTTTTAAATAGATGCAATACCCTGTAAAAAAAATACTCTTTATCTTAGTTTATCAAAACTTTTACCAGTCGCTTTTGTCACATAAAGAGGCAAACTCTTGAAGCAAAAACGAGCAAAAGATCAATACATGATATTCAGAATCATACTCTCTTAGACAAAAATGCAAAAAACCTGCAAGTTCATTAATTTTCTCAGAGAGAATGAATCTTCATGCAAGCTCGACAATGTTTTAATTAAACTCTTGTAATAAGGATCTTGGCAACCAACAGCTAGACTTATAGAGCTTTAAACACAAAAGTCTGTCCAAGGTTCTAATCGAAACAAAAGCTTATTGTGATGGTTTCTTAGATGAAGCAAATAATATTGAAACCTTCTATAAGATGATCCAAAGGATGTCTCTTTTCACTTCTATATATAGAATCATCTTGAAAACAGACTAATTTCAAACTTTAATGAACATGAACTAGTTTAAAACAATCAAAAATTTTAAACATGAAAAGAAACAATTCTAAACTAATATCTTCCAAGTTTTGTCTTTTCATAAGTGATTCGAGAGAAACAAAAACAGAAAATGTTTTTTTTATGTGCCTGGTCTAAACAAGAAAAAGTTACAACAATCGATTTATAATCAAAAACAATAATGTCATGAATTTCCAAAACATCAGAACACAGAAGTCAATTTTGACCGAAAACATAAAAAAAAAAAATGTTAGACATTAAAGAGAGAAATATAATTTTACCAAAGAAGAAGGAAGAAATTTTAGAAGCTAAGCTCTTAATCTTGTTCAATGATTACCTTTCGAGATCGTCCTATCGTCTTCCTGGAAATTGGAACATGAAAGAAAAAAGAAGAGCGTTTTGTTTGTTCTTGTTGCCGATATTTTTTCTTCGGTTTTCGACTTTATTAAGTAAATATATCTTTTTGGAATTAATAATATTTGTTTTTATTCCATAATGACCTTAAAGTAAATTTTCATTTAAATTGACGATTATCATCAAAAAAGAATCTGAAATGACGGAGACGCAGAGATCCTCGCCGTCTATAATGGGGCCGGAATATCTGACGGTTGGTAGAGATTGCGACGTATCTAGGTAGTGGTAGAGAACTAAAGCTAATTGCGACCAAAACCTTCTTTTTTTTTTTTTTAAGAACAAAAGACTAATTTTTGTTTGGTCAGAAGATGTAAACATCATGAGAATTCAATGACCCCTCTTAAGTATTTGGTGACGATGCACTACGAAAGATAATATATTTTAATTATCTGTCCTTTATTATAGCAACAAACAAACATCTAGCCTTTATCTGTTTGTCCTTGATTTTGTATTTCTAATCACTGATTTGTAAAGTACTTTTCAAAATCAAAATGTTTTTTTTATTATTATTGGAATATAGTGAATGTTACGAATGGAATTAAAAATAGTAATTTGATATTCCATTTGACTTTCCATTCAAGATTAAGAATCGAAAGAAAACAAGAATTTAAAAAAAGGGTGAACAGAGATCCAATTCCAAAGAGGTGTAATGGTATTCGTTTATTACAATGACTTTTTCGACATTGATCAAAGTCAAAACCTGAGTAATGGGATTCTTAGGGAAGGAATCAAACCTATCACCTACAACGTCAGTTACTTGAAGAAAACTCAGCCAAGAGAAAAGAGAGCAGCACTAAGCTTTAGCTTCTAACCACCCATGATCATCATCTTGGTGTGACTCTGACCCTCCACCTTCAAAAGAGGCTTCTTCTTCATTCTTCTCTTCCCCACCTTTCCTTCCATACATCTTTCTTCTAGCTTCCCTACGAGCATCTTTCTTAGCTATATTCAAGTCTTTGAATCCTTGTTCGAACTTGGCTTCATCCTCTGGAGTGAAGAAGGCTACTTCCATTTGACCTAGCTCTGCATATCTTTGCTCCACTTTGGTTTTCCAGAAAAGACCCATCTCTGTGTCCATCTTTTGGTATGGTGTTTTCAGCAGGTACTCGTCTATTCCTCCTGCTTTATCGATGCAGCGGAGTGCGTGTGTTGTGACCTTAACTTTAATATGACGGTCGAATATGTAGCTGAACAATCGCTTGTCCTGGACGTTTGGTTTCCAACATCTTCTTGACCTGTTTTCAGATCAACAAAGTTACCGGAACCATTCAGAATAATAGAGGGAACTTGGAAGCACGTATATGAATGAGCTCATAGCCATATTCTATTACAAAACAAATCAGAATAAGAATGTACATGAATCCTACATTTCTATCTGAAAAGGGGATAAATTTCATCACACCATGTATGCATTACTCAAAAATTGACACAGAAGCAACACATCAAGAGCTAAAACAATATAAGGCACTGTTGAATCTCTCTCTCTAATCAGCTAAGATTTTGAAGCCTACTGAATCCAGATTTCATTTCAACAATCTAAAAAAGCCTAAATCCAGAAAGCATTCCTAAAAAACTTACAGTTAGCTTCTTCAATGCTTGATTTGGAGCAAAAACATCACAAGCTCTAAATTCAAACCAATCTAAAGCGAATACACAAATGTATTATAAACAGATTGGGAGGGATTAGAGCAAGAGACTGACTTGTTGCCACCGTCTTCACTGATACGGTTGCCGTACTGGATATGACGGCCGGCATAGAGACCGCGTTTGGCTCTGCCCATGACGACTTTGGTATCGGGAACACAGGCCTTAAGCTTCTTCTTAAGCTCTGGCGTTATATTCTCTGCTCCCACTTTCTTCACCAGCTTCTTCATCATCTCCTTCCCTCTAAACGCCATTTTCGTTTCTCCTTCCGAAAATCACAGATCGGAAAATCTACTATTCCCCCAAATGCTTTTATCTGTGCTTGCTATTGCTAATTGACCTGCAAATGGAAAAATATCGGTTTAGCAAACGATTTTAATAACCGGACAAACAAATCATAGCCGATAAAATCCAATTGGGAAATCGAAGGTTACATTTTTTATTCATCTAATTGTATCACCTTTTGCAGTCAAACAGAACACATAAACGAAGAGAAGCTGACCTGAAATGAACGAAACCACATAAACGGTCCAGCCACGAAAGAGAGAGGGAGCAGAAATCACGAGTCCAAATTGTAGCAATCTTAGATTCTTAGGGTTCAGTTTCTGAGCTTTGTGAAGCGTTGGGCTTTTTTGCTTCGTAGGCTCCTAGGCCCAAACTAACTCTTCTATTAAATTTAAATTTACGGTTTGGTTTCATTCAGTTCTCATTTCTCATTTCGAACCGAATCAAGCGTGAATTGAAAAGCCTGATTTGAGTTTGACACCTTTAGAATCCCCCATCTCAACCCAGTCACAATCAAACCGGCCAGAAACACAAATTGCAACTTCAAATCACGTGTTTATTGTTTTCTTTGTCTTCAAGAATCAAAACATAAATCATTTTCGTTATTTGATATAAATTCCTCTCTTTTTTAGAAATGATTTCATTCAAAAGGGTGGTTGTCCAACAATATTACCCGGAGGATTATAATTACAAATGATAAATGTGTCACCGGTCTTGCAAAAACCAATTGCACACCCAACCCTCGAACTCTTCTTCCACACAAGTTGTGTGTAATGCAAGCAATCCCCATTTGCCTTGCACCGGTAAGTCCTCCGGTCATAATATTTCATCTCCGAGGCCCACGCTACCACTGCGTCCTGTGGGGTCCATCCTTTTCCGCTTCCACAGAAGAGATTTTCTCCGTAAGGTCCCCCGGAGTGGATAAGGTTGCAATCTCCACGGCGGGTTCGGGCCCATCGGGTCGCGTAGCGAGCGAGACTATCGCTCCATTTGAGAGGAGGGAGACGAAGCTTGGCTCGTATGGTGTTGTGTGGTCGAAGAAACTGCTGTTGAATAGTGTTGCGAGTTAGGGTTTTGTATTGAGAAGAAGACAGAGTTGATGTTGTTGGCGTTTTGTTGGGTAGGATTTGAAAAGAAATAGAAGGAAGTGGAGTGGTGATAACAATGATGATTATGAAGAATATCAAACTTTTGGGTTCCATTGGGAAGATGAGTTAGATTTAATTGTGACCCTATAGATCTAAGTACTCCATATATATATATATATACTCACACCATTGTTTATATTTTCATATTTGTATGTATATATCATCTAAAGAATCTACACACATGCTATGTTAATAATGTGCAATGACAAGTACTAATCATTTCGGTTGAACATTGATTTATTTCTAGGAATGATTCTTTTCAAATGAAGCATAGAATATAAAGGAATTAAATCATTATATATGAGCGAAAATTCAATAGAATTAAATGTTTCTTTTTTTGTTGTAAGCTATAACTTTATCATAGCAACGCCTACACATCTCAAGCAAAATTAAACAAGTTGTGTGCACAGCCGCTTTTATTTCGAATTTTCCATCGCTATTCGCTAGTAGGTTTGTAAAATATTTCATCATCAGTGTGTCATAAATTGTTGCAAATAGTTAAATCCAAAATCAGTAACAGAAATGACGAAAACATGCATATCACAAAAATAGCAACTACTTACAATCAAAATTAGCAACTTGTTTATTACAAAAAATATGCTGTCAGGTCGTCTCCAAATACTAACGAAATTTCTTGTAATAGTTATGAGTATTACAAACTCATTCGTTTAAAATCAAAAACTAAGTTGGATGTTTTGACCACTATAAAATTTATTACAGCATGTTTACTATGCAGATTTATGTGCTGTGCTAGAGAACGTGAGGCAAATTTAAGATGCCTGGTTTTACAGAAATCTTATTCATTCCTTAATGATCAATTTACATTGTGAAGCTTGTAATCATTGGGCTGACAGTTGATTAACGAACTTTTTAAATATATAACATCAAATACATGAAAAATACCAATTTCGTTGACTATCAATAAAAACACCAATTTTTATGAGTATCGTTTGTTATGAAATGGGAGTTGGTCTCGTATTTACCAGATTAAAATCAGACCCAAAATATATCTTAGATTCCTAAATCCTAATTAAGCGAACTTTATAAAGTTCGGGCTTGTTTTGGAAACAAAGTAAAACATAGGGCACTATATTTTTCTCAACTTTTATGGACTGGGCTTTTCATCAATCAATCATTGGGCCTTTAGGGTTGACTCGTTCCTTTCCGTTCTTTTGTTTCCAAGGAAAAAAAAAACAAAAAAAATCGGATTTCGACGAGTAAACAGAAGACGAATCCACCATAAGTAAACATTTTATCTAACTCTGGGCGAGTGTTTGTTTCGCGAGATCCAAATCTCACTTGGATCCAAAGCTTTGACACTTCGTCGATCTCCTCTCTCGCTGGATCTCGTACATTGAGGTTGGTTCTCTCTGTTAAACTTTCACAAATGACTCAGATTCCATAGAGATCGATCCCCTTTTGTGAAAATCTACAATGCTCGATATTCCCGGGCGTTCTTTGTTTGATCTCGTTGAAGATTGATTCGATTTCGTTAGGAATCCGATTTTTATGTTTGTGCAGCTGAGTGAGACTGCTAACTATGTAGATTCGATTGTCACTCTATCAAATCTGTGGATTTAAAAGCATAGAGATGACATTTGTTTTGCATTTTAGTTTATCCGAAGCTATTTTATTGTTTTGGTGGTAGTTTTGGTAAAGTGATGTTTATTGCTGGATCTGAGGATATTAATTTGTCAATGTTAACAAAATTTAAGTAGAGAGGTGTAGATTATTGCTGAGTAGTTATGAGGATAATCTTAAACTTGTCGTGTAGAATTTGCTTGAGAAGTGATGAGGAAACTAGTAAGGTTCTTTCACTCAGTAAAGCAAACTTGGAACCCCAAGAAATATTAACTTTTTTTATATCTTTTTTGTTACGATGTGATCTGACGTCTTTAATAAATTGTAAGAATGTGAAAGTCTGATTTTGGGTTCCTATTCTCTCTATTCACTTTCTATCTATGTTACTGTAATGCTTGTTCTTGCATGATTCTCGTTTTCATAAGTTTTTTTTCACTTTGGTTTCTCTTTCACTTTTTTGTGCAGCACCGAAAAAGATGGACAAATCTAGTACCTTGCTTGTACACTATGACAAAGGGACTCCAGCAGTTGCCAATGAGATTAAAGAAGCTCTCGAAGGAAATGATGTTGAAGCAAAAGTTGATGCCATGAAGAAGGCCGTTATGCTTTTGCTGAATGGTGAAACCATTCCTCACCTTTTCATAACTATTATAAGATATGTGCTGCCTTCTGAGGACCACACAATCCAAAAGCTTCTGCTGTTGTACCTGGAGTTGATTGAAAAAACGGATTCTAAGGGGAAGGTGCTGCCTGAAATGATTTTGATATGCCAAAATCTCCGGAATAACCTGCAGCATCCGAATGAGTACATCCGTGGAGTGACACTGAGGTTTCTCTGCCGGTTGAAAGAGACTGAAATAGTAGAGCCTTTGACTCCATCAGTGTTGCAAAATCTGGAGCATCGCCATCCATTTGTTCGCAGAAATGCAATTCTGGCCATCATGTCGATATATAAACTTCCACAAGGCGAGCAGCTCTTCGTGGATGCACCTGAAATGATCGAGAAAGTTCTATCAACAGAACAAGATCCATCTGCCAAGAGAAATGCATTTCTAATGCTCTTTACCTGTGCTGAAGAACGAGCAGTGATTTATCTTCTGAGCAATGTTGACAAGGTTTCAGACTGGAATGAATCACTTCAAATGGTGGTGCTGGAGTTGATTCGAAGTGTGTGTAAGACTAAACCAACAGAGAAGGGGAAATATATTAAGATTATTATTTCTCTGTTGAGTGCCACTTCTTCTGCAGTGATCTATGAATGTGCTGGGACACTTGTTTCTCTCTCATCTGCCCCTACTGCTATTAGGGCTGCTGCCAACACCTACTGCCAACTTCTTCTTTCTCAGAGTGACAACAACGTGAAGCTTATTTTGCTTGATCGGTTGAATGAGCTTAAGTCATTGCACAGAGATATCATGGTTGAGTTGATAATAGATGTGCTCAGAGCACTCTCTAGCCCGAACCTTGATATTCGCAGGAAGACACTTGACATTTCCCTTGACTTGATTACTCATCATAATATTAATGAGGTTGTTCAAATGTTGAAGAAAGAAGTTGTGAAGACACAGAGTGGAGAGCTTGAGAAAAATGGAGAGTATAGACAAATGCTTATTCAAGCAATCCATGCTTGTGCAGTTAAGTTCCCCGAAGTTGCAAGCACGGTGGTCCATCTTCTTATGGATTTCTTAGGAGATAGCAATGTGGCTTCGGCTCTTGATGTGGTTGTTTTTGTTAGAGAGATTATAGAAACAAATCCCAAGTTAAGAGTTTCAATCATAACCAGGTTGTTGGACACGTTCTATCAGATCCGTGCGGGAAAGGTCTGCCCTTGTGCACTTTGGATTATTGGGGAGTATTGCCTATCACTTTCGGAAGTTGAGAGTGGCATTTCAACCATTAAACAATGCCTTGGTGAATTACCATTTTACTCTGTTTCTGAGGAGTCTGAGCCAACTGAGACATCAAAGAAGATTCAGCCTACCTCTTCTGCCATGGTGTCCTCTAGAAAACCAGTGATTCTTGCTGACGGAACTTATGCTACCCAAAGTGCAGCCTCTGAAACCACATTCTCCTCACCTACGGTTGTTCAAGGATCATTGACTTCTGGGAATTTGAGAGCTCTGCTTCTAACGGGTGATTTTTTCCTAGGAGCTGTGGTTGCTTGCACATTGACTAAACTTGTTCTTAGGTTGGAAGAGGTTCAGTCGTCTAAAACTGAAGTGAACAAGACAGTCACACAGGCTTTACTGATCATGGTTTCTATGTTGCAACTTGGGCAATCTCCTGTTTCTCCACATCCTATTGATAATGATTCGTATGAGAGGATTGTGTTGTGCATAAAATTGCTTTGCCATAGGAACAATGAGATGAAAAAGATATGGTTGGAATCCTGCCGCCAGAGTTTCGTCAAGATGATTTCTGAAAAGCAGCTTAGAGAGATGGAGGAACTTAAGGCAAAGACCCAAACAACTCATGCTCAACCGGATGATCTCATTGACTTCTTCCATCTAAAGAGCCGGAAGGTGATATTACTTTCTAAACTATCCCTTGCTTCACTCTTTTTTATTTCGTTTTTCCTTAAGAATTTGCCTTAGGAATCTGTTCAATTCTTATACATCGGTGTCTACTTTCTTTTACAATTCATGCTCGTTTTTTTTCTCTTTTTTCAAAGAGGGACAATGGAAGTTGATAGTGTCTGGTTATGTTTATTTCTTTTGGTCAGTAGATAAAATTACTGATGATAAGTTTCTTTCAGGGAATGAGTCAACTTGAGTTGGAGGACCAGGTACAAGATGACCTAAACCGTGCAACTGGAGAATTCACCAAGGATGAGAACGATGCTAACAAACTCAACCGCATTCTTCAACTCACAGGATTCAGTGATCCAGTCTATGCTGAAGCATATGTAACAGTACACCACTATGACATTGCACTGGAAGTCACCGTTATCAACCGTACAAAGGAAACCCTTCAGAATCTGTGCTTGGAGTTAGCAACCATGGGTGATCTCAAACTTGTTGAGCGTCCTCAGAACTATAGTTTGGCACCTGAAACAAGCATGCAGATCAAAGCAAACATCAAGGTCTCGTCCACAGAGACCGGAGTCATATTCGGGAACATCGTCTACGAGACGTCAAATGTGATGGAGCGAAACGTTGTGGTTCTTAACGACATACACATTGATATCATGGACTATATCTCCCCTGCTGTTTGCTCAGAGGTTGCTTTCAGAACCATGTGGGCAGAGTTTGAATGGGAAAACAAGGTACTCCAAAACCTCTTAGACTTTTTACCCGTTTTTCGGGTTTCTTCGATTTTGTTATAACCATTTACTATTGTGTTCTTCATGCCAGGTTGCTGTGAACACCACGATTCAAAATGAAAGAGAATTCCTCGACCACATTATCAAATCCACAAACATGAAGTGTCTCACTGCCTCGTAAGTTGAGGCCCTTCTTTCTTCCCTTAGAAACTGATAAGTCTTTGTTACTAATCAATGTATCTGTATTTGCAGATCCGCACTAGAAGGTGAATGCGGATTCCTTGCAGCAAACTTATATGCAAAAAGTGTGTTTGGTGAGGATGCCCTTGTAAATGTGAGTATCGAAAAGCAAACCGATGGAGCACTGAGTGGCTACATAAGGATAAGAAGCAAGACACAAGGGATTGCTCTAAGTCTTGGGGACAAAATCACCCTCAAACAAAAGGGTAGTAGTAACTGAGGTTAGCTAATATTATTACATCTTAACCAAACTGATTCTATTTTCCAATTCAATCCATAAATGTTTGAATCCTCACATTCCTTAACCGGTGTAAATTCCGGTACCATATTGATGGATTCTTTAGGCTTGGAACGGTGGCTCGCAAGGTAACAGGTTTAGGCTACGACGTATGTTTCTCTCTTGAGCAATTTTTTGTTGGTTGAATATGTTTTACTATATGGAGAGAGAGGCGTTTCAAAGCATATGTAAAGATTAATTTGTTATCACTCCTTAACCGGTGTATTTTCCGGTATGGTACTTATAGATTCTTCGTCATACGGCTATGTGTGTGTTTTTTTACAGTACTTGACGATTTTGTTTCACCTGTAATGCTTTTCTTTTCCTATAATGTCGTTTGTTGGGGAGATTAAACCGTGATTTTCTTGAAATGCTTCATCCATTGTAGAGTTGCATGGTGGTCAGACGTCTTTTTCTTTCATGTGGATTTTTAGGTTTTCATCGTCTAGAAAATAATAAAACAAGGAATAAAGTAATAGAATATTTGCAATTTCAACTTTTTTATTGCTTTTCAATTTCATTTACCAGAATAATAAACTTAGTACACTACAAAAAGTATAGGAACATGTTATCCTTGTCCTAATAGTAACTGTAGTAACTATTTTATAAAAAAAAAGTAAAGCGGACCACTTTTGATCGCGAGAAAAAAAAAGAAAGAAAGACGCAGGACCAGTGTTAGTTAGAGCGAGAATAATTGTTGTATCATATCGGTTTATAATTATATAAATAAATAAATTAGGCCTCGGTATTTATCATTTTCTAATAAAAAGATATTGCTTCAATCCCCTACGGACCCTACCGGTTATGGATTCGAGTACAATGTTGCAAATGATAAGAATGATTTATGCATTATTAACAATTAATGCCATTAGCAAACCCCTTTAACCAAAAAAAAAAAACAATTAATGCCAGAAATGATAATATAATATGCGAAAATCCTTAATTTTACCTTAAAAGAAAATCCTGAATATTACAGGATATCAAAATAAGTAGTTGGTACAAGATGAGTCATGCAACGTCTTTCATCATAATACAAAAGTTAAGGAAACCTTATCCTTTAGCTCACATTTTACCTAACCTGACCTAACACAACACTCACCAAAAGGGTACAGACAAGAAGTATGATTTAAATGTTTAATTAGTTAAGATTTATCAAATCAAATCTACAAATAGTCAAATTCTTTATTACAATTAAAAACGACAAATCTTTAATTAATTTCCTTAATTGCTTCTGTCAAATCTTCTAACACTTATTGTCAACGGAACGGAACTTCCTGAAACAGAAAGAGAACACAAGGGAAAAAGAACAAATGGATTATCGATCATCATCTTCAAAACTAGTTAAGCATAAACAGCTCTGAGTCTGAACCATAAAATCTCTATTATTCGTCATTTTCATCCTCTTCCCCAGCACCTTGCTAGTTTGATCATCACTACTGTCATCGTCATCATCATCATTGTATTTGTGATCCTCTTCGTCAGATTCTTGCAATGCAAGTAAAGGCATGGACTTAGGGTTAATCTTGGAGTAGATGCTGAATGAGGACAATGATGATCTTCTCCTCAACTTATTAGCAATAAGCAATCTCCTTCTTTTGTTCAACGGACTCTCCACTTTCTCCAGATCCTTACCGTTGCTCGCTTCCATTAAATTCCCAAACGATTTCGATTTCCCTATGTAGTGATTTGATAATCCTCTCCTAAAAAAACAAACCTTAACCATTAGACATCCACACTAAACCAACTCTGACACATGTAATAACATTTAAATTAAGAAGCTCCTATTTTTTTTCTTTTTTTGTAAGATTAAGCTAAGCTAGAAACAGTATCAAGATGGTAGAGTTTGATCAATGAAATAAAACCCAAGAAAATAGAGAATCTAATGAATTACCTTTTTCACATATATAAAAGGTATAATAGTCTTATTTTTTTGGGCATTAAATCGAATATATTCAGGCATAAATAAAGAATAGTTTTATTATGTGTTTTGTGGAATTTAAAGGATGATAAAGAAACGTACTTAATCGGAAGAGAATCTTCCAGAGATGAACTGAACGAACCAAGCCATCTTCCTTGTGATGACGAAACGGCGTCGTCGTCTTCTTCTTCCTCGTCTCCGCTGCTTTCTCTAACCGACGACGAACTCTCCGATAACTCCAGAGATCTAACACATCTCCTTAACCCGATCCGGCTTCCACCGCCGCTAGACATAACCCCCGGTACACCTTTATCCTGCTCCGTAACCCCGGTCCGGTCTTTAATCGTACCAATTTCAAACGTAGAACCAACCATAACCTCCATTTTTCCCGGTTTCAGCTAACTCTGTTCTTCTAGCCTTCACCTGTTCGACCTCGATTCCACCTGTTAATCCACCAGTCAGGCTCAGCTGTCATCAATCAGCGATGCGCGTAGATTAAGAGCTCCAATAGGCGCAGGTTAAGGAGCAATAGAAAGAGAGAGAGAAAAGTAGAGACAGATACTCCACCGATCGGAGAAGATTGTAATAAAAGGATTAAAAAACAACGATTTTTAAAAAAAATCGTAAATACGAATACGTATATTTATACGTATTCACTGACAGTAGTTGAGTCTCTCTCTATGTATACGGCACATGTTCTAAATATAGTATTTGAGGCAAGGACGCTAACGGCGACTTTGACGTTTGACACGTTTTATGATGACGTGACGATAATTGATTGGTTGTTTTGTCGGACTTTTCCCGGACGTTTCGAGGTTTCTGTCTCCGTTAAATCCGTTGCTGTCTATGTACCGATAGTTCGGTGGATGTTATTACACCAAAAAAAAACTCAAACCTTATCCAAAACTCATTACTGAATTTTAGTTTTTTTATTAAAAAGGAAAAGTAATGGATGGGTCGATCTGCGAAACTAGATAAGATTATATTACTTATTGACAATGTACAATTATTACTGATGATATCTGCATGGATTTAATATAAAGCGAGTTATTTAGGTAACTAACAAAATGAATATCTAATTTAAAAATAGTACTCCCTCTGTTTCACAATACATGATGTTAAGGATATTTTACATAAATTAAAAAAATAATCATTACTTTTTTAATATATATTATTTTCTTTTACCAAAAATTATTTTAATAATTATAAACCAATAATAACATAATTCTTTTCAATCATTACATCTTGATATTTACAATTTATCAATAAAAATAAAGTAAAAAGATTAAAACATCAAACTTTCTGAAACAAGATAAAGTAGATAAAACATCATCTATTCTGAAACGGAGGGAGTAGTATTTATGTAAGTCATTGTCATTAAATAGCAATTTTTTCTTTTCAATTTTGTTATTTATTTACCAATAACATGTTGCTTTTTATGTACATATCTAATTTATCATATGACGTTTTCTAAAATTAAAATTTATACTTAAAATCCTAAGAAAATATTTGCAAATTTATAATTTTAAGAATATGCAATAGATGACCATATATTAGCCATTTATTTACAAAATTTTGAATACCAAAACCATAAATAATTGTTTTCATCGTTTATGTTTTTAATTAGTGCTTTCTTAAAAAAGGCATATCATTTTAACATATGAAATCATTCAATCTTTTTTTAACATGCGTGAATATGTTTATTTAAACAAACTCACTATCTTCACTATTTTAATTGAAATTTTGCAATTTTGAGACGGAATCAAACAATTTAAATAGTACTATTTTAACTAAAATTCTTATAAGTAAAAAAAAAAAGAGTTGAAGAGAACATTTTTTTCTTATAATTGAAAAAACGAAATCAACTTAAATCAAAAGTTTATCAAACTAAAATCCAAACTAATTTCGAAGGCCACTGGTATCCTCCAAGATTTTTCTCCTCCTCTTTATCTCTGCGTAGTGCTGCCACCACACAAACAAAGTCGGCGAAAACTTCCAGATGGAAGAGTCTCAATTTCCGTTAATTTGGAAATATTCCTGTTATATTCTTCTATGTTAATCCGATAAAAATCGTAACTTCTTGTATCCACCACTTGATTTGGAAAGGCAACGTCATTATTATGCTTTCACTTATATACCATAAAAGTCTAAACAAAGCTCATCTCTTAAAAACAGAGTTAATAAAAACCCGAAGACGAGAACAAATCATGGTTATCTTTCTTTGTTTCTCATGGGTTTTGTTGCTTCTTACTTTTGTGTCATTTATCTTTTTTTTTGTGACAAGGATTAGAGAAAATCCAAAATGGAATCTTCCTCCGAGTCCTCCAGGTCTTCCGATCATCGGAAACTTACACCAATTTGTAGGATTGCCTCACCGATGCTTTCATCTTCTCTCCATCAAATATGGACCCGTGGTATCTCTTCGTCTCGGGACTGTTCCAATGGTTGTGATCTTCTCGAGTGAAGCAGCTGAAGAAGTTCTCAAACCCCATGACCTTGGATGCTGCAGCCGACCGAAAACGGTAGCCACGAGGAAACTCTCTTACGGTTTTAAAGACATCAGCTTCGCGCAGTACGGCGAGAAATGCGAAAGCTCGCTGTTATCGAGCTATTCAGCCTTAAGAAGGTTCAATCTTTTAGGAATATCAGAGAAGAAGAGGTTGAACTTATGGTGAAGAAAATATCGAAATCGGCTTTGAAACAATCTCCTGTGGATCTAAGCAAAACCTGCAAGCATCATCTGTAGAGTAGCCTTGGGACAAAATTTCAACGAGAGTTGTTTCGTAATCGAGCAAGAGAGAATCGAAGAACTCGTGAGTGAAGCCGTGTTTCCACTAGGAAGTTTCACTTGCTCTGATTTGTTCCCCGGTGGGCTTGGAAGATTTTTAGATTGGTTGTTTGGAGGACACAAGAGGATAAACAAAGTGTTGAAGAGCTTGATGCTTTTCACCAGTATGTGATTAATGATCACTTAGCAGGAAGGAAAACTTTGGATTCTACGGCGGATATTGTTGCATTCTTGTTGGATATGATGGCTAAACAAGGAAATAAACATTATTTCAAACTCAACGTTGATAATATAAAGGGAGTTCTCATGGTATAAGCTCAAATCTTGCTTCATATTAAAGGCTGTTCGCTTCTACTCAAAAGAAAACAATCTTGATGATTTGGGCGATGACGGAGCTTGCTAGAAGCCCTAGAGTGATGAAGAAGGCACAAGAAGAGATTCGAACCACGCCCTTGGACACAAAAGAGATAGAATCACTGAAGAAGACATTGACAAAGTTGATTACTTGAAGCTCATAATAAAAGAAACATTCAGGTTACATCCAGCACTTCCATTTTTACTCCCAAGAGAAACAATGTCTCACGTCAAGATCCAAAAACGCAAATCCAACTTTACGTATGGACCATAGAAGCACTTATTTTTACACTATTTCGGAAACCCAAGGACCCCCAATCGTTGGACCGACCCTGAAGATTTCATCCCTGAGCGGTTTACTAATACTTCTGTAGGTTTCAGAGGACACAACTTTGAGCCATTACCGTTTGGGTCTGGTAGGACTAGGAGGATATGTCCGGGGATGCCAATGGCCATTGCTACGGTGGAATTTGCTTTACTTCTTCGATTGGAAATTGCCTGAAGGGATGATAAAAGGAGACGAAATTGATATGGAAGAAGCTTGATGCATGGTTCCGCTGGTGTTCTTTCGTGTATTTTTATTCGTCATGGTGCGAGTCTAAAAGGCTAAAACTTTCTATATGTTCTTGCGTTGTATAAGAAGAACTAAATGTATGAACAGTGTGATAATATGTGTCAAGAAATTACTGTATGTATCAAGAAATAAAAAAAAACTGTTTATAGATATTAATTTGCAATGCAGTTGATTCTGAAATTTTACTGTCTGGTTCAAACCAAATATTGGAAACGATTGGTGTTTCTCTGTTTCTCATTTCTGATTAATGAAGTTGTTATATATTTGAGTGGGAAAAACTAATTTATGGGAGGTTTTGGATATTTGTTTTGTGAATTCAAGCAAGAATTTCAGTTTTCAGTTACAAATTTAATTACAGTTCACCATTATAAAGTATAAACGTATTAATTTAAATGGTAGAAACATCCCTGCAGGTTATATTAAAAAATTTGTTTGTTTTAGATTTTCAGTCAGTGCTAAATAGTGAAACTCTTTTTATAAATAATTTAGTAAAAACGAGCGAACCAAAATGTACTTGTGGAATTTATCAGCTACAAATATCAGATTTAGATAATGTTTTGTTTATCAATTAATAACACTCAAAAGTCACAATAAAACTAATTGGATATTTCTTTTTCATTAACATTAATGAAATTGCTGAGTTGTGAAACAGTCTTCACTTGTTCTGTTTTTTTTTTCTTTTCTTTTGAGTAATCAAAATTAAAATTATGGCTCTTACAGAATCTCAAGCAGTAATAGAAGAAATCTCTCTCTCTCTCGACCATTCATGGCTACCATTCTCAGCTCGGCTTCTCGCTCTTACTTCCCTCTTCCAGCTCCAAACTACCCAAAAACCACTCTCAGAATCCCTCTATTTACATCCCTGCCACTCCCTTCTTCTTCTTTCTTCCTGGTTAGAAATGAAGCATCTTTGTCTTCTTCGTCCAGGCCAATCCAAGCTTTTACAGAAGAAGCCGTCGATACTTGGGATTTAGCATCTTCTTCTTCAAAGCTTGTACTTGTCGTCGGCGGCACTGGTGGTGTAGGTACGAACATCTACTTGTACGTTCAATTTTTGAAATTGGGATTATGAATTTCTCAAGAACCATCCAATTGTTTGATTGATGTTTTCTTCAGGGCAACTTGTGGTAGCTTCATTGCTCAAGAGGAATATTAGATCAAGGTTATTACTACGTGATCTTGAGAAAGCAACCAAATTATTTGGTAAACAAGATGAAAATTCATTACAGGTTCGGACTTTATGTACATTTAGGATTCACTACTTGTCTGTTTTTCAGCCTCATAACTAGTCAAAACCTTATTTATAGGTAGTCAAAGGGGATACTAGGAATCCAGAGGATCTTGATCCATCCATGTTTGAGGTTCGTTGTTTCACTTGTTCATCATTTTCTAAGTTTGGATTTTCACTGATTTTTCTGATGAACATAGGGTGTGACACATGTGATTTGTTGCACTGGAACTACAGCTTTTCCTTCTAAGAGGTGGAGTGGAGAAAACACACCTGATAAAGTAGGTGAGAACACACTTGTTTCCATTAGTCTTTATGATCTTGTTTTGATATCAATGAAATGAAACAAAGGATCTCTTACGTTTCATGATTAATTAGTTCTCATTTCCAATTGTGTTCAAAAGATTGGGAAGGTGTGAAGAATCTCATTTCAGCATTGCCCTCATCGGTGAAGAGAGTTGTTCTGGTTTCATCAGTTGGCGTCACCAAGTCTAATGAGCTTCCTTGGAGGTGAGACTAGAGTATCTCTGCTAATTGCTTTCTTAACCTGATTGTCTCTACGTTTAATTATATGTCGTGTATTGACAGCATTATGAACCTTTTTGGGGTTCTTAAGTACAAGAAGATGGGGGAAGATTTTCTTCGGGACTCTGGTCTTCCATTCACCATTATCAGGTTTTGGAATAAAAGAGTTACTCTTTTTTTGTTACTCCAAAATGCAGGCAACATATGAATGGTTTACTGATTTACTGCTTTTTTTTACCAGACCCGGCAGATTGACTGATGGACCATACACATCTTATGATCTGAATACTTTGCTCAAAGCTACAGCTGGTGAACGGCGTGCTGTTGTTATCGGACAAGGTAAATACTGCTCTTGTGTGCTCAGAATTTGAAAAAGAAAACAAAAATGAAGAAATCTGAGGTTGCAAACATAAAGATTCCTTGTCTGGTTTATAACAGGAGATAAACTTGTTGGAGAGGTAAGCAGACTAGTGGTGGCTGAAGCTTGCATACAGGCACTTGATATTGAATTCACACAAGGCAAAGCTTATGAGATCAATTCAGTTAAGGTATCGCTAAGACTTTTCTTGAAACCCCTGTCTGGAAATATGGAAATAAACATGTCTTTAAGGGTGTCCTCGAGAATCAAAGCTTTAGTTGATAGTTGAAAATGATTGAAAGAGTGGTTGGCTTTTTTATATTTTTGAGAATGTGGTTTCAGGGGGATGGTCCGGGAAGCGATCCACAGAAATGGCGAGAGTTGTTTAAAGTTGCAGAATCCAAATGATAAAAGTGGACACTGTGAAATGTGTACAGACTTTTTAGCGAGATAATAATACTTATATGGTATACTTTTCTTTTGGTCTTTTAATTTCATCATTACTGTAATAACTTTATCTATAAATAGACGAATTTTCTTAAAGTTGATGAACAAATCAACGTCAAAGCAAATGTTAACAAGTCCATCCCAAATAATAGGATGCAGATTAGATCCTTTGCCATTTTAATCCAATCTCAATCCAAAATTCGGATTTGATTTTTGACTTCTCCTACCAAATCACGAAACAAGCAATAAACCTATTAATAAAGAGATTAAAGAAAGAACAAAGAAGTTGGTTTTGCTGCATTTTCCTTTATTATCTTAAAAATTCATAAAAAGTCACAAATGTAACACAACACAAAGAACAAGAAGATTCAAAGAGGGACAATTCTTCCTTCAACATACGATTCCCACATTTTATGATCCTGTTCTTCTGGTTAACACATTAAATAGAATAATCTAAACCCACTTGATCCCTAACATGAAATCTTGTGAGAATAATGAACTAAGGGGATTTGACCAATGACTAAAAAGCTATACCTGATTGACAGTATTTATATACGTATACAGAGTACCTCTGCTTCTCCATTGAAGATGAGCTTTCCAGGAGATGGAAGAGCAGACACAATATCATCACATTTTAAGACAACAATCGAGGTCTGAACAGAACATTGCTTCAATCAGACAACCGCGGAAGTAGTACGCCTAAGGTCAACCTCGTTCTTGAGTTTCTCACTCGGCGGTGTTCCTTTGAAGCTTCCATATCTCATAGGTCTAGGTATGTAAAGAGAACTGAGTAACTTCTCCAAAGCCACCACCGTGTATCTCACATACTTGCTTGAACTCGCATCTTTCTCAACCAATGGCCCATAGTTTTGCATATAGCTTCTATAAACCGGTACAATAGCCTGAACTATCTGCTGGCAAACTCTATCCCTCAAGTCTTTTTCCGGTAAGACCCATGTGGCTTGCTTCTTATACATCTCATCAAACGCATCATTGAATGCTTTCAATCTCTTCTTGACAAGATCACGAGCCGTGGCATGTCCACCCGAGAAAAGTATAAGTCCTTCTCGGCTCAAGTGGCTTGGAAGCTTACCCCAACTGTCTCTAAGGAAGAAAGTGACGTAGTACTCTTTGTACTGTTCGTGTTCTTTCAGCCATGAATCTCCTAACTGATCCCCGATTTTCGTACCCTTTAAATTCTTGTATAAATGCCAGTGATTATTCATACCGAAGAAATGAGCGAGTGTTTGATCCGGATATGCTTTCATCCATACATCCAGATTCTGCTCAATGGCTTTGATTATTCTTAGAACCTCAACCATAAGCTGATTATCTTGGAACCTTTCTGATCTCCAGCTCTTATGTATGAGCAGCACCTGAGTTAGTGTTGACTTGTACTTATCTCCCAAAAGTTTATTGCAGTAATCAGTTACAAAACTGACTAATCTAGGAACACCACCGTCGCTAGGAGGCGGGGTTTGTTTCTGAATCTCTACTTGAACCAGAAGTTCCCAGAAGATCTCTGCTGCACCATTGATTAACCTCTTGATGAGATCCCTCGTGAAGTTTTGGATCTCAATACAAGCTGCTCCACCAAAGAGACGGTTGAAATCTGCTCTCAGTTTGTTCAATGAAGTGAAAATATCCAACAGCTTTAGAAGCTTGATTGGATCTTTCTTGCTATCTGTCACAGTTTTCCCAAACTGAAGGAACGCGAGCATACCGGCCTGAGCAGCAATCTTGGAAAAACAATCCATCCAAACATTCACACCGAATCTCTCAAAGACATCATTGCAAAGCTTGAACTCTGCTTCGAACAGATGCTTAACCGCAAACTCTAAATGATTCCCCCACTGAGCTATATACCCTTCTATGCTCTGCACATCGTTGAACTCAAAAACCGAGATATCTAGATAATCTAAGTCAAGTGCTTGAAGACTAGCTCTAACATTCAAGCTCCTCACTTCTACGTATATCGAAATGCACTTGTCGAGTCTGTTATTAGCTCTGAGTCTCCCAAGAATGGCTTGCAGTTTATGAATTACAGTAACAGGCAACTGAGACGGTGCAATGCAAGCCTGATCGCCGAGCGATGATGGAGACGCCATGGGAAGTGGAACACTGTTATCCTTCAATAGCCTCCGGAACTCGTTTTCCAGTTTGTCTAAAGCAGCATCCCTAAGCCCGCCATCAAGACGGGAGTGAGATCTCTCTTTCTCTCCTCCACTACCATCAGTTTGAAATTCCCCAAGCCCTCTCAAAGATTTCTTCAAATTCGAAAGATACTTCTCATCAGCAACATTGTGATCTTCTAAATACTCAACTATATCTTCCAACCACTGGATAGCTAACCCACAATTGTCCCCTAAAAACTTCAATGCTTCCTCTAACCGCTTCAATACCGCTAAATAACCCGACAGATCATTCTTAGGATCTGATAACAAAGACTTCTCAAGTCCATGAACTGCATCAAACACCTTAAGCACAGCAGCTGCAGGACCAACAGCTCGGTTAATGTGACCACCAACTGCCACAAGAGCATCTCTATCAGCTCGTATCGGCCTCACCGCAGCTTCAAGCGACGGCAATCTCTCCTCAATCTCATCAAACCTAGGACCAGTTTTACCCAAAGCTAACCCAATGGCTTTAGATTTCTCAAGACTCGATTTTAAAGACTTTCTTGCAGCTATTAAGCTCTCAATCCTTCGATCCACCCCAACAGACTCCGCCATTACTAAATTCAATCAGAATAAAACCCTAGAAAACCCAGAAAACCTCACTCTTAAGGAAAGTAATTAATCTTCCAAACTTTATTCCTAATAAAAATGAAGACTTTCGAAGATAAACGATTCAGAATCAGATGCAAAACCGTTTCAGCGCATCAATACTTTCCTCTAATTTATTCGTCTCCTTTATTATCACCCTTCCTCTTTTTTCTCAGCAACTTTCAATAAATCAAACCAAACCCAAAAACTACTTAAACTTCACAAATAACCAAACCCAGATATAGAAATTTCCACAGCTACCAAACAACCCCTGAAAAATTACGACAGCTGAGACCAGAAAATTTCGAGAAAATAAGTCACTTTTTAACTGAGACAACAAAAACTTAAGAAATCAAGTTGAGATAAGCTCTTCTACTGTATTGGGTCGCCGGCGGTGGAATCGATCCGGCAGCGAAAAGAGAGTCTGGCGGAAGAATCGAAACAGTATGAGTTTCTCCAGAGAGAGAGATGCCCAGAAAAAAAAAAACAAATTAAACCAGAACAAAAGAAATAGAAATCGGAAAGAGAAAACTGAAAAAGAGAAACTTTTTTGATTTTCGACAGTTTTTTTTTAATCTTGCGATGCCCGACGAAAACTGCCAAAGTGCATGACAGTCGAGCACAAGGTTTAACAGTATTACTTGCGACTTTGGTTTAAAACTTGCTAAAATAGTACACAAATTAATCGAATGATAATAAGTATTAACATAACTTTTTGTTTAATTATTGAATTCTTGCTTTTTTCTGTCAACTAAATATGCTTAATTTGTGTTCCAATTTTAAGAATATTTTTCCGAATCTTTTATTTTTTATTTTGGTCAAAATTTCTGAATAAGTTTCAGTGATCATCTATTTTTAATGGTCGTTTGCCATATTCAACTATGTGGTAACGTAGGAGTTAGGCCTGAATTAAATCACTTTTACTTCAAAACATAAATGAAATATTTATTATTCAATTTTCGCAAAAACGTCTCAGATATCATAAATTTTCCAAAATAAAGTTTACATTGACCATCTGTAGTCTCTTGAATCTATAATCTCTTCTAATTATGGTGATTTAAAAAATATTTAAAAGCAGTTAAATTAAAAATTAATTAAACATACTATAGATAATATATATATTTTTTTATTTTACAAAAATTATAATTTATATATAACAGTTTTGTATCTTTTTCATATTTATTGTGTATGAACATGCATGTTATGGTACCTGGTACTAGTTGTAGTTGTAAGCTAATTTGTT
The DNA here is from genome assembly GCA_028015245.1 of Cardamine occulta. Lineage (NCBI taxonomy): Eukaryota > Viridiplantae > Streptophyta > Magnoliopsida > Brassicales > Brassicaceae > Cardamine > Cardamine occulta. The sequence goes on along the minus strand of CM051388.1, from coordinate 3,631,284 downwards.
TATTCTGAAATCATGTCTCAACGATAAGATTTCAGATTTAAAATCAGCAAAATGCACATAAATATATATATATATATATCCACTTGTGTTTTAGTTAATTATTCATGTGTTATGTATGACTAGGATAAACCGTTGATTCATCAGTTATGTATGACTTCGTCTTGGATTTCAATTATACTATAAACCAAAACCAGGACCTAACGTCATAAATCATAAAATCATGTCTAAATAAGAATTGGACTGGACCAAACTCAAAGCAGACCCGATCCTACTATTTTCAGTTGTAAATTTCAAAGTATGACAACTAAAATAAAATAAAATGAAGAAAGATGTTTGTCATAGGAGAACCATATGAGATTGAAGATGTGTAGCTAGCCATATGAGATTGAATGCGCAATACAAATGTCTATATGTGAAAACATACAATCACGACCACATAACTATTTTTCATTACGTTGTGTTGACCGCTATGTGTAATTTGGAGTAATTACTATCCAATTTGTCAATTTAATCAGAATGATCAAATTGGATATATCATATTTTTAAGTCAGATCATGTAATGTTTGTCAGAATGTATTGTAGTTTCCTCGTAGGATCGAACCACCGACGTCTTCTTGCTTGCCTTGGGAAGCCTAAGGCGGCTATGGTGTTGAAGACAAGCTTCATGTGTTCCATTCCATGTGGCGCTCATTCTCGTCTTCACCAACTGTTCGCAACAATCTCTAGTCACGTGACTCATCACTTCTTCGATATTTGAGATGCAATCTTTGATCAACTTCACTCACTGAGGTACTGGATATCTCTCTGAGCAGAACCGGTCCAACGTCTGTGTATGCTCTATCCAATCCAAGATGAAAATTTATGTCATTTTATATATTTTTCTATCAATATAAAAGCTCTTTTTCTCACATTTTGACCATATAAATATAGGGTCCCCCCAAGTCATGATTTATTTGCTTGTACTTTTGTAAGTTGTAGTCGTCGTCCACGTAGAGAGATGGCTCGTCGAACTATGTATCTAAAGGAGTTGATGCCTGTATTAAAACGTACGTGGTCTGTGTCAGGGTTGCCTTTTTTGTTGCTTCTCGCCAAGAAAGTTCATAATAAAAATATTGTCTACTCTTTTATTAACACTTACGTACCTATTTGATTAATCTCGGATATATGAAATATTTTTAATCAATAAAATTCAGAAATGTGTTTGTTGTAAGTAGATAATAAAAACGTTAAACTAAATTGAACTACTTAAACTAATGTGTAAATCAAAACGTTAATCTTATCAGAACTCGATCCTATGCAGGGCCGGGCAGCTCACTAGGAGTCTACGAGTTTGGTGTGAATTTTTGTACCACATGATTTGGTGTGGTCGTCTTTGTATACATGTTATTGATTGTGTATCCTATTTTTTGTTGGTGGGACAAAGTAGTAATGGTCTTGGAATTTTCCTTCCGAACTAGAAACTGAAACTTTGTCCCACTAAAAAGAGATGAGTTTCTCATTCCCTTTAACATAGCGAAAACTTGTCCATCTCTAATTTGTATACATCGTGCCAAAGTGTTCGTCTTAACTCTTCTTATGGATCGATGTTGAAATATTAACATAGAAATTTTCTATGGTCAAACAATGATATTTCATTTACAACTTAAGTCGGTAATAACAAATGACAATTTGACACAAGAAAAAATAGATAATATTTGTCAAACTATTTTTATAGGGAAAAAGTTGTCAAACTGAACTTCGTCCAAGTTCAAACGACAACATTTAATTCAGTTGACCCTAACCTTGTCTTTAACTCACCACATAAGTATATAATAAATTAAATTCACATTTATTCAACACCAAAACCAACTAACTCATTAAGAACTCATTTGACTTTCTATTCATTCACCCTTTAGTCAACTTTACTTTCGAATACTATCCAACGGCCACCAACTCATCTGAATAAATAAAAACAAAAACAATGAATTAAGAAAAGAAAATGACGAACATGACTGTATATTATTGGTGCGCAATTAATTTCATAACCTCTACGGCTCTACCGAATACCCATATCTGCGGATTATCTTCTAACAATAGTACTTATTAAACATTGCACCACGACTAATTTTCTCTAATTTTAAAATACTCTTTAGTACAAAAAATTTACAAATCAATCCCTCTAGGACTCAAAAAAAATAAATAAAAACAATACAAGTCAAGCGGAGGCAAACACCAAATCATTAACGACTGAAGAAGAAATATTCTCCTGCATCGCGGATTGGTTGTGACGGTGCTCTCCTTCGTATGTCACAATAAGCATCGCTGGATCATCCAATGCTCGTTCCACGTGTTTCCTCGCTGGACATTCTCTAAATGTACTGCACTTGTAGTAACTACTGGATCATAACAATCAAACAAACAAACACCGTTAGATCTATAGATCGCGAGATCAAACAAACATATTTCAACGGCTGATAATACACGGGTGTACGATAGTTACCGTGGGTGAGGTGAGCCCTTGATTGGTTTTTGTCCGTACTTCCTCCACGAATACTCGTCCGGTGGAATATCGGCGATCTTTGCACTTATCGCCGGTACCCTCACGGTTCTCTTCATTCGATTTTTTCTGCTACATAAATCATAGAAATAATTATTATTAATTAACGAAAAAGAGAAAAATATGGTCTTAACGTGCGCTGGGGTAGCTATACTGAGCAGCGTGTATTGGGGTTTTAAAAGTGAACGGTCAACACCCGGGTTTTTTTTAGAGAGCTTAACCGTCTCAAGTCCTTGTCGGCCATGCCCAAATATGACCGATATTTAAGCAACCAGATAGCTAACCGGGAAAGTATTACTAAACCGGGAATATATTCACCTCACTTAATTATTACTAATTAATAATATAGCGATGGTAATAGTCAACTAAGAGTTGAAAATTTGAAATTAAATAACGGAAGTGTAGGTGACGTAACAATACCTTTTTTTGCAATGGCACTTGCTGTGGCCGGAGCCGGAGATCTTGCCGGAGAAACTCTTGGAGTGTTCGTGCTCGAGGCATCTCTTTCTGTAAGGATGACCGGCTGGTTTACCGGAGGAGGTTACAGGCTGCGACGGAGCAGACGCGAGGAAGATTTTTCCGTTCGAGACACTGCCGTCGCCGGTTATCGCCGACGACATGTAGGAAGAGTTTAAAGAGACGCTGAAGTTTTCCTTGGAGAATTCCAGCTCAGAGAACTTGGATTTGGAGCCGAAGATGCTGGGTTTAGAGAAATCGAGAGTTACGCTCGGCTGATTCGAATGAACGAAGCTCGACGGAGTCATAACTGATTGTGGAGGAAGATTCGTCGTTGTTCTCGCCGGCTTAGAAACAATTGGAGCTTTCAGTGGAGCAGTTTCAACGATCTGAGGAGATGCAGCGAAGGAAGTGGAAGAAGGAAGGGAGTGAGCTGGTCCGCGTCTAAACCGGGCGTGACCGGTTCGGTTAAGAAGAGAAATAACCTTTTTGAATTTATTGACAGTGAAATCGGTTATCTCGGAGCAGTCAACGTTTTGTTGTTCGGGGCGGTTAGAGAGCACACGGATCAGATGCTCCATACTTTGTAAGCCTTGCGATGCAGCTTCCTGAATAGCCTTTTGATCATCCATCTTTGGAAAACGCATTAGATCGACGGCCATGATGATCTTCTTCTTTTTTCTTTTTTTCTTGACTGTAAGTTATTTAGTTTTTTTGCTGGTCTGATGTTGAAGATGAGAGAAATGGTGGATGAGAAGAGAGAAGAAGGATGGCGTGATATATGGGGAAAGGAGGTGACCGGGTCAGATTGTAGGATTTTAGTCAAACCGGGAAGGTTTTGATCTAACGGCTGTGATTGAGTTGAGTATTTCCACGGAATAAAGCAATCAAAGTTTGGTCTCCTCAAGTTCGAGGTAACTGGGTCCCACCTGGCATCCGAATTTTATCGTTTCTTCAAATTAAAGATATTTTCGAAAACAATAGTGGAGGGACAGATAAATAACACTATGAACAAAAACCACTCAAATTTTTTCTTAATTATATTTATCAACTTGTTATCTTGCATTAAATAAAGTTTAGCATAATCAAAAGTTTGGAGGAAGGAAAGAAGTTTCCATAAAGTAAGAAAAAATATAATAGTACAAGTTACAAATTGATGATAAAAGATGTCAATGATTCATTCACACACAATGGAGGAGAAAGAGTGCCAGCTGGATTTTGGTTGATGTAAGGAGAGCAGTTTGTCAACGAGACAGGGATGATTGATTTAAAATAATAATTGATATATTTGACTTTCTAAGAATTAAATTTATTTTATGTTTGTTCCAATTTGAATCTTCTGTATAACTTGATGACCCTTAAGGCGTTTACGAAACAATTTAAATTTGGTGTAAGACTTTTACTTCCTTTTTTTCTGTCAACAGGATGTATTGTAAGACTTTTACTTTTTTATTTCTTAACAACAATTATTTATTTATTATTGACAAAACCATCACAAATTTGTTGACAGAAAAAAAAACAACCAGAGTTTTTCATAGCATTCTAGAAATCGTCCTCACTTGACATTTTTTTTTTTTAACATAAGTTACAACACATACAAACCCTTCATTAACTTCTAATTCTCCGAATTGTTCTACACATATTGTAAAACAATTAATAGTCATTCTAATTAAATACTGGCAATAATGGTTTGACTAATGATTTAAAAGTCTACTAGAACAGCGACTAATGAATACGACAAAGGAGGGGGAAAAAGCTGACTATTTAAAAATTTAAAGTAGTAGTACTATTTAAAAGAAAGATTATCATTTCTTTCGCAATTGACCACCTCGGTAACCGGGTGGTCCCGTTAACTCGTATATGAACCATCAGATTTCCTAAAGATAGATCCAACGGTCAATCTGTGAATACTAGTGTTGACTAAGTTTATGATTTTATGAGCCTCAAAAATCGCCAGCCAGCTATTAGGTTCTCGTCACGTGTCAGACTTTGTTATGTTTTGTATATATAATTAATTCAAATTGTTAGCTGTCCCGTTTCTTAAAAAAAAAAAGAAGCAAACATTAGGAAAAAGCCACAAAAATGAGAAAACTGAAAAATAAAATAAATAATGAATACATTTACAGGGAATTTTCGAAATTATTATAAAACAAATTATTTAGGTAAATGATTGATTGTTAATTTTTTAAAAAATAAACAGTGGAAATTCTGAAATTTTGGTACATGATTTTCTTCGATATTCCAAATCGGTATTTAATCTATTCCTATTTAAAGAATGCATATCTGTTTCAATCCTCTTTTGAAACAAATATGCATTCTTTAAATAGGAATAGATTGGTATGATTGTTAAGTTGTTATTAACAAATGAACAAAAAATATGAATTTTTTGTTTGTTTGTGAAAATAACTTTGAAATCAATTCATAATTAATAAAACTGTGCGATAAATTTCATGTTCATTTCACACAAACTTGAGAAATAAATATGGGCATCGATCAGAATGTGTTGTATGTTCATCTAACCAATGGATTGTTGTTATTTAAAAAGGTTCTTATGTCAACGATTAAATTATAACATGGGGTGGTTGACCCGACCGAGTTGTATTATTATTGTCGTGCACGTCTTATAGTTAAACTGCAAGAAAATCTCAATGTTTTTTTTTTCCTATTTCAGAATAAATTGACGATCACATCCAATCGGAAATTAATCCCGTTCTGTCTTCATCTTGTATAATCATCCCAATTTTCTTCTTTTCAATAATTTATGTATTTTTTTTTCTATTGAGCAGGTGAAAGAAACGTGTTGGTTAAATTGCATGTCGTAGCTCTCTCTCTACAATGTTAACGAAATATTGTCACTTACTAAGCGTTATACGGTGCAATAGAAGATTCGTATTAATAATTGAATACATGTACCAAATCATTTGTTAAGATAGTTCTATTAACATTGACTGTCTATAGATCATACACATGTACACACGGATTTAACACGCATTTTCAATAATTGTTGTTGTTGATTCGAATGGAACCCGAAGTCAACGTGAAGATAGCTCTATTAACTGTCTATAGATCATACACATGTACACACGGTTTTAACACGCATTTTCTGGGATATTCTTCACACGCCCCTCGAGATCATGGTCCTTCTAACCATTGATCTCGACAATATCCCATTATAGAATTAATTTCAGGTTTTATCAGTTAAGATCGATCGTGCCTTTTTTGATGGATCAGATCGATTTCAGTTCGGTAGGGCAGCGTGTGTTCATGCTCTGATACCATGTTAAGTTTTATGGGCTTCAAACTAAAAACCAATTGGCAATGAGTGGAGTGGCCTATATCCTTTATATGTTATTCAAAATCCCTTCTCACATCCGATGTGGGATATTCTTCACATTATGTTACTAAATAACTTTTATCTTAACATGTAGAAATAACTAAATAGGTTATTTCATAAAGAGAGAGACATGAGATGATAAACAAAAACAATTATACAAAATCAACTGATTGTAGTCTATTAGTTTTGTTTTATAAATGTAATTAAATCGCAGTTTAGCTATACTTAATGCGTGCATTATTATCTTGTCTACTATGGCATGCGTGTTTGTAGAATGTAGGTTATCACAATGGTTTGCATATTTTAATTATACAATAAATTTAACGTTGAAAGAAAGCCGCAAGGAAGAATATGTAGAAGAAAAGGTGAAATGAGAGTGGAATCCAATGTAGACTTCAACTATATGTTATATTATGTTGTTTTAATTATTTTAAACTGATATTTGGATGTAACGTCGGGTGTCGAAATTTTTGCTTTATATCGTTCACTTTAAGTCTAAACAAGAAGCAACATATGGAAGTTGAAATATATAATTTGTTTGTATATATAACTGGTGATTTATTTAACATCGTGTGATTTTGCCGATTTTCCCCATTTAACGCATTTATTATAATTAAATTCGTAGAATAAAGACTCAAATTCTGGTCTCCAATTTTATGAGTTTTTTTATAGCCACTGACCACCAGAAATAAGTTACTTTTAGTATTTAACGCATAAGTATATAAATGAATTAAATAAATAGCACAGCAAAAGAGAATTTTAAAAGTTTATATTGCTTGACTTTGTGTTAAATATGTTATATATATTAAGAAAAATAAATGTCCGAATCAATAGTCGTATCAACTAGCCAATTTGGTTAAGATTTGATTCTGGTCAATAATTATATGAAATATTTTATCCCCCTATATAATAAACGAAGACGAATATTTTATCGCTATCATGGCAGGTTCAATTAGTTTAAGAGGCATTATCGTCTACCTTTTTTTCCCACAAAAACAAGAGCTCTGTATTTGGTATTTTAAGGGCATTTTCTCTCTCTCAAAATTTTAGTTTCGTTATTAGTTATTACTCTTATCTATGAGTAATTATGACAATTGAGCAAATTTGTGTCATATCTTTCTAAAAATGTTCGGTTCGTTAATTGACGAAGACTAATAAATTCTGTAAAGCTTAAGAACTGTACTCTATGAAATGTTTTATAACTGTGCTTGGTTATATAAACATTTTCGGTTAGCTCCTGCTGATTACACATTTTCATGCGTCAAAATATTGGACATGCCATAGTAGAGTCTTACCATTAAGCAGCCAACACAATTTGAACTGGTTCCCTATATTTTGATACACATCTAAGATGAATTACCGTTTACAGTTTATTTTCTTTTTATCCATAATGACATTTCATTAGTTTTGTCTACAGTTTAGAACCGTCAGGCTTAATTGTTTACGTCTATATAATCCGATTTGTCAAAACATGTTTAATTTAAAATACCTGATTTATCTTGGAATTGAATATCTAAACTAAAACCCTTATTTATGATCAAACCGGATCAAATTTCGAGTTTAGACCTACTTAACATGTCTATCCCAAAAATAATGACCACAACATGATGATTAAATGATGCAAGCGAGGCACTATTTCCATTTCTCTAGCCCTTTCTGCATCTTGGAAAGGGCTAGAGAAATATTAAAAAATTACGCAAATTCTTCTCAAAAGCCCTTTCTGCATCTTGGAAAAAAATCTCACAAAATATTCCTTGTGTCCAAATTCCAAGTGTTCAGATCCCTTAGTTCTTTTAAATCCCTAAAAGACACATATATCAAGATGAAAGAGATGATTCTGCTTAAGCCTGGAGAAAAACCGTGAGTAAGTCCTGCATAGTATTGTTCTGGACCTCGAAAGAATCTGTCTGTGAAACTCGTTCGAATTCCAAATTATGAAACTCTTGTTGCTTTTGCTCCACGAGATTATTGAAGGATCATCCACAGCCTCATATAAACCCATGTAGAACGGAGACACTGGGTACACCATGGCTCAGATCTAAACATCCCCAAAATCTTAAGGGACTAACGAACAAGACAACCCTAGCTTATATTACAAGTAATATTACTCCACCTAGTTTTTTGGGCTACTAATGGGCTTTCTCACTTGTTTTCTAACAGGCTTTGGGCTTGTGGTCTTTTATATTTATCCATAAGATTCACAGATCTCTCTCTGGTAATATACTGCTGGTCTAAACGCAATTTCATTTAACGGGGCTCAAAATGAGTATCCATGTCGCAGATATCGTTTGTTTCCAATTTACAAGGGAAAAAAAAAAAAAAAAAAATCATGGCGAGACTCATCGTCTCTATCCCTATGCAACCCACACAAACATGCTTCTTCGCATCTTCCTCTCAGCCGCTATTCCCGGCTCCGGCGAACAATTTCGGAGCCGGGGGATTATGTCTTATCCGGAGATTCAGAGATTGTTCAGTCGTGGCCCGAGCAGGGCCTAGTACGAGTAGCTACTTGCTCGCCTTGGCCATTCCCGCTACTCTTATCGCCGCTACTGTCTTCACTTCTATCAAAATCGCTGATAAGCTCGACCAAGATTTCCTTGAGGATGTAAGATGGCCGTTTTTTCTTCTATTTTTGTCATATCTAATTCACATTCGATTTTCGTCTCTTCTTTTACCTTATTCTTGCAATTGCTTTCGGTTTAGGATTTGTCTCAGTGTTAGTTATTAGGCTGAACGCCATCGGAATATCTGCTATTTAAACTGACAACTTGTGGGAAGCAACAATCAAAGAAATTATCCAGTACAAGTAACTTTTGAAATTGGTTCAAGTTTTTGAATTGATTGATGCCAAGTATGATATGATGGAGAAATGAAATGAATTTGTTCTCCATTTGCTTCCCCTACTGAAGAAGAGATAATCACATGCTCTTGGTTCTTCTTACTTTTTGATTTGATCTCTGTCATATATAAGTATTGGATCACTTTGAAGAAGGGCACGCGTACTATTAATATGATATTACCTCGGAATCAAAGGTCTCATGTTTTTTTTCCTCTCAAGTGTTGTTTAGTTTAGTGTTAACAATCACTAATACATACTCAAATAAGGGGCTCTTTCTCATCCCTGTTATAATCTAGTGTCGATGAGGTGGATCGAAACATGGTTCTTGTATCTAGCCTGATTTTAACCTATCTATTTTTGTTTTGTTTCCTGTAGATTGCGTTGAACCAAGCTATAAAAGCAGCAGAACAGGGAGAGAATGGTGAAGGTGAAATCTCACTGGACGATGTGATTCAAGAACCTGTGCTTCAACGAACACGTAACCGGCCTAAACGTGAAGTTTGAAAATACACACACATTTAAGTTTCTTCTTAATATTCTTCAATGATCCAATGACTGTGTAATACACATCTCGTGTTTGTATAAGGATGTAAACTTGTAGCCTTCCTAGTCCCATTTATAATTGTAATTACTCGAATTACATCACCGTTTGATAATTTGTAAGAAAAAAACACGGATGATGAGTCAAATGCGTCATTACCAAGTTTTGAGCAGATTCTATGTCGTTTGTTGTGCCCGAGCTTTCTTCTGCGGTAAATTTGTAAATTTGGGAGAAATAGAAGGATCTGTTTAGCTGCGAATGACAAGTATCTTTTGGGGTTTAATTTGGGCTTTAAGGCCCAGTTTGAGTTAACTTTTGAAGTAGTATGTTCAGGAATATATCAGTTCTCTTCAAATCGACGTCTGTGTGAGGTTGAATCGCGTCGCGTTTCACATAGCAGTTTTTATTTTGTGTGTTTTTGCCATTTTCAAACGAACGGGACACACCAGCTAAGGGCCCTTTGCGTTAGATCTAAGGAGAGAGCGACGTGTAGGTATCAACCAAATTCCATACAGGAAGGAGACTAACGACGCGCCGAGCAAAGTCGATTTCAGTCTCCCTTTAAGTTTTCTGTTCGACAGATCGAAGGTATGATTTAGCTCAGTTTCGGGATTTTAAAGCGTATTTGTTGAATTTATTTGTGGAATTCGATATCTTATTACGGATTTTGGATATAGGTTGCCTTTAGCTAATGGACGTGTGTATTTCTGTTGAATGATTTGAATCTAGATATTGGTTTTCCTTAAGCTGCAGCACAATCTGGGTCTGTTTTTTTTTGGTTTTGATTTGTTTTGTTTTAGAATGAATTTTAAATTTGTAAGCGATTATAATGTCGGTGCTCTGTCAAAGCATATGAATGATTTTTTTTATTGTTGGATTCTGCAGCATCACAAGCTACCAACCATGGTGACCCAGACTTGGTGTTGATCCACGAAGATTCATTGTGGGAACAAGAACAGAGTGAATCGAATGGACAAGAAAAAGAATCGGGCCGATCCACTTGCTGCTGGCCGCCAAAAGGTTAGCTAAGAGGGTTCTTCTACTGTTTTTATTTCCTTCTTGAAAACCGTCAGTCAAGCAGGAAAGGTTTATGTTGTGCTCTTATCGTCTGAGTTCATAGTTTAGGAGGAACAATTGATAGCCTGATTATTCGTTATTGCTCGTTCTTCTTTTTTTTAGAGAAATATAAGTTGAAAATCTTGTGCTATTTCACGCATTACATTACCTAACTTGTCTCAACACTCTATGTAGTTGATTACTTGTCCTGCCTTGATATCTACAGACGGAAAAACTTTGGATAAACATGTTTTAATTGCTTAGTTTATTGACTTCATTTCAGCTTCAACAATTTCGTCAAAAGAAGGCCACTGACCAGAAAAAGGACTCTAAAGGCAGTACAAGCCAAGGAAAATCCTCCAAAAAATCTGGTAAACCTGAGAAGCATGAGCGTAAACCTGACACAAGTGCTATCAGTGATCAGGCAGAGGCTCCATCCAATGTGAGCGCAGGAGAAGCTACATCTCATGTGAATGTTGGTGAGGAGGTTGTCGATTCTACACAAACTTCTGCAAATACAAAAGCTAACGAATATGTTTCAGTCCATGGTTCATCAGAACCTGAGACGCCTCAGCCAGGAAACACCACAACAACTTCTGATAATGGAGCTGAACTGAGAAAGGAAGTAGTGAATTCTGAAAGTGATATCAGTATATCATTATCCACTGAAGAAGAGAATAAGAAGAGTATCAACAGTGGAGCAGCTGGAACAGTAGATTCTTTGACATCTGACCCTGCAGATTCTGAGAAGGGAGTTACACATAGCGATGCATCTATTAACGTTGATGGAATCTTTACTGCCTCTGGAAACCTAGCTGAGGGGGAAGGAGTTGAAGTTGAAAGTGTTTCTGGGAATGTGGAAAAGCCGCATCAGCCATCCTCTCTGCATGAATTTACTCCTGATGTTTCCTTGATTCGTGCAAGGGGAGATCAGGTAACTGATGTAGGTTGTTCTCTCCTTCTCTTCATGCTTCTCTCTTCAATCGTTTTTCTTTATTGCTTTATCTTTTATAGGGGTAAAGAGGTTAGGTCAACTGCATGCAGCCTTTTGATGTATAATTCAATTCTCATTTGTTTTCTGGGTAGGGGAAATGCAGGAAGACGACGGTTCACACATGGAGCAGTTTTCTGAATCATCTGCAAAGACAGATGTTGATAAGATTGGAACTGAAGAAAGGCAAACAACTTATCCAGCCGTTGTGGATTCATCTGCTTCTGCTTCTCACTTTTCAGAGGGATCCTCAGTGACATATGATTCAGTTGAACTAGAAGGAAGAAATGGTAAAATTAGAAGCCAACAGATCAGGGAAGCTGCAGAACTTGGTGAAGAGAAACAAGAAACACCTTTTGGTTTTTGTGATAACAAAGGTCACGTGCTTTCAGCCGAACCTGAGGAAAGCTCTGTTGCAGATGTGGCTAGTCAGCTGCAATTGCCTGAGAGCGTCAGTATATCTGGATTTTTGAGCCATGAGGAACCTCGTAAAATGGACACTTTGAATCCATCTGGAGAAGTTTCTGCTTCTCATGTTCATGAAGGCCGCTCAGTCAGCTTCTTACAGCTTATGGATATCGTACAGGGACTTGGACAAGATGAATATCAAGTTTTGTGCAACGCAAGAGAGGCTGCTTCCAGTACTGAGCCAGGAACAAGTTCATTGGAGCGATTAAAAGAAGAACTGTTTGTTTCGAGTACCATGGAAGATATATTCCATGTGCAACTCACAGAACAGTCTCATCTACAAAACGAGTTTGATCATCAACATAACCAACTGGTAGCTGAAATATCACAGCTTCGTGCATCATATAACGCGCTGACAGAGAGGAATGGTTCTCTTGCGGTGGAACTATCAGAGTGCCAGTCTAAACTCTATGCTGCTACTAGCTCAAATGAGAAGCTTGAAAATCTGATTCTTGCTAAAGAAGCACAAGTAGAGGATTTCACTGCCAAGATGAATGAGTTGCAGCTTAGCCTTGAAAAGTCCCTGTTGGATCTATCTGAGGCGAAAGAAAAGTTTATCAATCTTCAGGTTGAGAATGATACGCTAGTTGCAATTATTTCTTCTGTGAATGATGAGAAAAAGGATCTTCTTGAAGAAAAAGAATCCAAGAACTATGAGATTAAGCATCTTTCATCTGAGTTGCGCAATTGCAAGAACTTGGCGGCCATACTAAAGGCAGAAGTTGAGCAATTGGAAAAAAATATTGGTCCATTGACAGATGAGAAGATAAATCTTGCAGCGGAAAAATATAATTTATTGGGTGTGGCAGAGAAGTTACTGGAAGAATTGGCAAATTGTAAGGCTTTGGTCACCCTGCAAGAGGTGGAAAATTCAAACATAAGGGAGACGGTTTCTTTACTGACATGCCAGCAGACTAAGCTTGAAGAGGATAACCTACATCTCAGAGAAGAAAATGAGAAAGTACATCTAGAACTGAGTGCACATCTGATCTCGGAGACTTATTTATTGTCGGAGTATTCCAATTTAAAGGAAGGGTATTCTTTGTTGAACAATAAGATCTTGAAGTTTCAAGGGGAGAAGGAGCATTTGGTTGAAGACAATGATAAACTTACACATGAACTTCTTACTCTTCAGGAGCGTATGTCAACTGTACAAGAAGAGCGGACTCATCTAGGAGTTGAGTTAGGAGAAGCAGTAGCGCGCCTTGATAAATTGGCTGAAGAAAATACATCTCTAACTAGCAATATCATGGTAGAAAAAGCTAGAATGGTAGACATTGGTAGCGAGGATGCTTCAGGATTGATCAATAAGGAAATTTCTGAAAAACTTGGTAGAAGTTCAGAAGTTGTGGTCGATAAACAGAGTGCGTCGTTTCTTGAAAATTCACAGTATACAAATTTGGGAGAGGTAATGGAAGATACTTCTGAGTTATCTGCGTTGAAGAAGAATCTGGAGAAGGGGGAGAAAATGGTTCAAGACCTCGAGGAGGCAATTGAGCTGATCCTGACCGATTATTCTGTGAGTAAATCTAGCAATAAAGCTGCCACACCAGAAGTATCAAAATTGATTCAAGCTTTTGAGTCGAAGGGGAAACCAAAAGACCAGGAATCTGAAAAAGCACAGTTAACTGGTGATCTATCAGAAGCAGATCAATCTGTTTCTGTGAATGTGCAGATTAGAAATTTGAAAGGCTTGCTTGATCAGTTAGTGTTGAATGCTAGGAAGGCTGGTATACAATTCAATCAGTTAAATGATGACAGGACATCGACGAATCAAAGACTCGAGGAGTTGAATGTGGAGTTTGCATCTCACCAGGACCACATTAATCTTCTGGAGGCAGATAGTATTGAGAACAAGGTTTCATTTGAAGCTCTGAAACATTATTCTTATGAGCTGCAGCATAAAAACCATGAACTTGAACTTCTCAGTGAATCATTAAAGCAGAGAAATGATAGTATCAGTGTAGAAAACACGGAGCTCAATAAGAAGCTGAATTCTTGCTTGTCGAGAATTGATGAGCTTGAAATTCAGCTGGAAAGCTTACAGCAGAATTTAAGTAGCATGTTGTCCTCAATGGAAGAACAGTTAGTGGCCTTACAAGATGAATCTGAAAGGGCAATGATGGTAGAACATGAATTGACATCATCGATGTCTGAATTTAGTGAAGCAGTTGTGAGGCTTGATGATTGTCTACTCAGGTCTGGCACTTCTGGAGATCATGTTGGCTTAGATATGACCAAGCACATATCTGGTTCTATTAATGTGGCCGTAAAGGTGATTGACGACCTGGAGGCAAAACTCGAAGCTGCTTATGCGAAGCATGAGTCCACCTCAAACAAATATGAGGAATTGAAGCAGAGTTTTAACACTCTTTTTGAGAAGAATGAATTTGCAGCTGCTACAATGCATAAGGTCTATGCTGATTTGACAAAAGGGAATATTGAAGCATGTGGGTCTGCAGAGATAGCCAACCTTGATGTTGAAAATCTAACTATCTCTGATCCTTTCAAGGGTGAGAATCTGATGGAGGCTGCACGAAGTATTCTTTCTGAGAGGCTCGAACTTCAGTCTGTAATTGATAAGCTGCAGTCGGACTTGTCAAGTAAGTCAAACGATATGGAGGAACTAAGGCAACGAAGCCTTGATTTCACTTCACTTCGAGAGTTAGTTGAGAAGGTAGAGGGTGTTCTGGAACTTGAAAGTGGCGGAGTTAGTTTTGAGTCTCCTAGTTCATATATAGAGTTTCTGGTTGCTCAACTTGTACAGAAGTTTATAGAGACTGAGGAATTGGCCAATCTCATCAGAAAACAGTTAGAGGCGAAGGAGAATGAGTTGATGGAGACCCAGGAGAGTTTGCTGCACCATAAAACTGAAATGGGTGGTCTCAGGGCTAATTTAAGTCAGGCAGAGGAGTCCCTTGTGGCTGTACGATCTGAGTTACAAGAGAAATCTAATGAACTTGAACAATCAGAGCAGAGGTTATTATCGACTAGAGAGAAGCTTAGCATAGCTGTTACTAAAGGAAAAGGTTTGATTGTTCAGCGAGACAATGTCAAGCAGTCGTTGGCCGAAACCTCTGCTAAACTGCAGAGGTTCTCAGAGGAATTGAATTTGAAGAACTCGAGGCTTGTGGAAGTAGAAGCAAAACTTAAGACGTGTACGGAGGCAGGTGAACGTGTGGAAGCATTAGAATCTGAGCTTTCTTACATCCGAAACTCAGCTACTGCGCTGCGAGAATCTTTTCTTCTCAAAGACTCTCTGCTTCACAGAATTGAAGAAATTTTGGAAGATTTGGATCTCCCAGATGATTTTCATGCTCGAGATATACTGGAAAAGGTGGAGTGGTTAGCAAGACCTGCTAACGGAAACTCTTTGCGTCCCTCTGATTGGGATCAGAAGAGTCCTGATGGAGGTGCAGGGTTTGTTCTCTCAGAGCCCTGGAGGGAGGATGTACAAACTGGAACAAGTTCTGAGGATGAATTAAGGATCAAGTTTGAAGAGCTCAAAGGGAAGTTTTATGGATTGGCTGAACAGAATGAAATGCTGGAGCAGTCCTTGATGGAAAGGAATACTTTGGTGCAGAGATGGGAAAAACTCCTAGAAAATATTGATATGTCTCCACATCTAGAGTCCATGGAAGTGGAAAACAAGATTGAGTGGCTTGCAAGTACAATATCAGAGGCTACACATTACAGGGATACTCTCCAACAGAAGATAGATAACCTTGAAGTCTATTGTCAATCACTAAGTGCTGATTTGGAAGTCTCACAAAAGCAAGTATGTGATGTCGAGGAAAATCTTCAGTCATGTGTTAATGAGAGGGTGAAACTTTCTGAAAGACTGGAAAGTCTGAATGGTGAGCATGAGAGTCTTTCTGGGAGGGCCATGCACCTTGAAGTTGAGAATGAGAAACTGCTGAATCAAGTGAAAGATTTGCATGAAAAATTAGTTGAGAAACTTGGGAATGAAGAACATCTTCAGAGTATTGAAGGAGACCTATTGAGTTTGAGGTACATGATTAATGATGTTATAGAGGAAGATGGCTTGCAGGATTTGGGTTTAGCAAGTAATTCTGAGAACTTGGATGGACTGCTGAGAAAGCTGATAGACTATTATAAGAATTTGGTGAAATCTAGTTTGCCACGTGAAAGAGATGGCAACTTCTGTGAAACTCGTCCATCAAATACTGATGTTAAAAGCGGAGAGTCATTGGGTACAGATGAAGCAACTTCTCATGGGCAGCATCCTGAATTGAGGGATCCTAATATATTTGAAGCAACAAGTAGAGACATAGCAGTAGTAGAGACACCTGATGCAGCTTCCCGAACAAAAGATCTGGATGAGGCACTGAATGTTCAAAAGCTGGCAAGGGAAGAAAAAGATTTGTACATGGCAAAACAACAATCCTTGGTTGCTGAAAATGAGGCACTTGATAAGAAAATAATAGAATTGCAGGAGTTTCTTAAACAAGAAGAGCAGAAGTCAGCTTCTGCAAGAGAGAAGTTAAATGTAGCTGTGAGGAAAGGGAAAGCTTTGGTCCAACAAAGGGATAGCCTGAAGCAAACTATTGAAGAGATGAATGCTGAGCTTGGTCGCCTAAAATCGGAGATTATCAACCGAGAAGAAAGGTTCTTAGAAAATGAAAAGAAATTTAGGGAGTTGGAATCTTACACTGTGAGGGTAGAAGCCCTAGAGTCTGAGTGCCAATTGTTGAAAAATAATTTGCAAGAAACAGAAAGCATATTGCAGGAAAGAAGTGGTACATTGAGCTTGACCTTGGATGCTTTAAATACCATTGATATTGGTGACGAAGCTGACAGATATGATCCAGTTATGAAGCTTCAACGGATCTCACAACTGTTTCAAAATATGAGTACAGCAGTGTCTTCTGCTGAGCAGGAGTCGAGAAAATCTAGAAGAGCAGCTGAGTTGTTACTTGCTGAGTTGAATGAGGTTCAAGAGAGAAACGATAGTCTGCAAGATGAACTATCAAAATTTACGTATGAAATCCAGCAACTTTCCAGACAGAAGGATGCAGCGGAGGCTGCAAAAGTTGAAGCCATATCACATTTTGAAAATTTATCAGCAGTCAACAGTGAAGAAAAGAAGAATCTATATGCTCAACTGCTGTCCTTTGGATCTAGTGTGAACTCTCTAAAGGAAATTCTCGCAGGTACCAACAGTTGCCTAGCTGATATTTTCACCATGGATATGGAGTTTCTGCTTCATCTGAAGGCAAATATGGAATCATGTGCGAAGCAAACTGGTACTAATTTGTCTGGCTGGCCTCAACTGGCTACAAGGAATTTTGTAGACAAGGTATTTTGGATCCTTTCAACAGCTTAATATGGTATACTTTCAAGGTTTTCTTTCACTGACACTTCTTGAATTTTGTTTTTCCGACCTTTCTGCTTAGGAAATATTTTCACGTTTGAGTGCTGCTTGGTCCAACATCAACTTGCATGAGATTTCAAGTGGTGGAAACATAACCGAAATTTGCGGTTCTCTCTCACAAAACCTTGAACAATTTGTGGCTGATGTTAGCCATCTCGAAGAGAATGTAAGCAAGCATTTGGCATCATGGTACGACCAGGTCAATATTGTATCCAACAATATCGAAACCTTTTTCAAGTCAATCGGTACAGGAACTCACTCAGAAATTGCCGCTCTGGGTGAAAGAGTTTCCTTGCTTCATGGAGCGTGTTCCAGTGTGTTGGTGGAAATTGAAAACCGTAAAGCTGAACTGGTTGGAAATGATGATTTCAGTATGAGTCTCCATCAAGTAGATGAAGATTTTTCGTCCATGGAATCTGTCAGGTTCATGGTAAATAGGCTATCGTCAGCTGTTAAGGAGCTTGTTGTAGCAAATGCTGAGACTGTGGAGAGAAATGAAAAGGAGATGAAGATAATCATCGCCAATTTGCAAAGGGAGTTACACGAAAAGGACATCCAAAATGATAGGATGTGCAATGAACTTGTGGGTCAAGTTAAGGAAGCCCAAGCTGGTGCTAAAATCTTTGCGGAAGATCTTCAATCTGCAAGTGCCCGGATGCGTGATATGCAAGACCAGCTGGGCATTTTGGTGCGAGAACGAGATTCTATGAAGCAGAGAGTAAAAGAGGTGCAAGCAGGGCAGGCCTCGCACTCAGAATTACAGGAGAAGGTCACATCGCTTAGTGTGCTACTAGCTGCCAAAGACCAAGGTAGGTTTTCAATTTGAACCTTTTGTTTTTCCTCCGCCACATATATAGCTAATACGTAATTGCTTGCTGCAGAAATTGAGGCATTAATGCAAGCGCTTGATGAGGAAGAGTCCCAGATGGAGGATATGAAACACAGGGTTACAGAATTAGAACAGGAAGTGCAACAGAAGAACCTAGATTTGCAGAAAGCGGAAGCTTCTCGTGGGAAGATTTCCAACAAGCTAAAAATTACTGTAGATAAATTCGATGAGCTTCATCATCTCTCTGAAAATCTTCTAGCTGAAATCGAGAAACTTCAACAGCAAGTGCAAGATCGGGATATCGAGGTTTCTTTCTTAAGACAAGAAGTCACTAGGTGCACCAATGAGGCTCTTGCTACTTCTCAGATGGGCACTAAGAGAGATTCAGAAGAGATCCAAACTGTATTGTCTTGGTTTGATATGATAGCTTCGCTACTTGGTCTAGAAGATTCACCTTCCACTGATGCTCACAGTCACATAAACCTCTGGATGGAGACACTTGAGAAAAGGATTGCGTCTATACTATCTGAAATAGACGAATTACGGTTGGTCGGACAAAGCAAGGATGCCTTGCTTGAAGCTGAAAGGAGTAGAGTGGCTGAGCTCAGGCAGAAGGAAGCAACTCTTGAGAAAATCTTAGATGAGAAAGAATCCCAACCAAATATGTCAACAAGCTCGACATCAGAGATAGTTGAAGTGGAACCTCTGGTAAGCTTAGAGCTTGTTGAATAGTTTCACCATTTCAAATGCGTAACATTTCAAATTGAGTGTCTTATTTTGGTATCACAGATAAACAAGTGGACAAAGAGTGGAACATCGATCCCATCTCAAGTCCGGAGTTTGCGTAAGGGAAATAACGATCAAGTCGCCATTAGTATAGTTGCTGATCAAGCTGATCAAAGCGGTAGCTTAGATGAAGATGATGATAAAGGTACTAAATTTGACCCTTAATAGTTAATATTTACTTTAGTTAATCGCTACACATTGTTTTTATAACATTCCTATTTGTGTTTTTAGCTCATGGTTTCAGATCACTTTCTACGTCAAGAATCGTTCCTAGATTCACTAGACCCATCACTAACATGGTCGATGGTTTATGGTCAGCCTCTCCATCCATCGATCTCATTCGATTTGCAAAATTCTTAATATGATCTAATAAAAACGATCGTTCCTATTCTTTTCAGGGTTTCTTGTGATCGGACGCTCATGAGACAACCTGTCTTACGGTTAGGGATAATGATTTACTGGGCGATATTGCATGCGCTTTTGGCTACTTTCGTGGTCTAACCAAGCTTCCAATTTCGTAAGCTCATTACTACTGACTTTTTCCCATATCACATATCAAACAGTATTAGCTTCATTCTCTTAGCTTTAACACGTGTTTTTATTAAATCTTTGCAGCTGGTTATGGCATGGGGCTCAAAGTGGTGTGTTGTTTTTCACTATATATGTTTTTGTCTTTTATTCATTCTTTAGCTTCCATTAACCAAGCAAACTGTGGTTAACCATTTTTATTGATTCGAATCACAAACTGCTTGGCTTTACAACCGAATAAGAAAGAAAAAAGTTTATGTAGTAGCTGTTGAAAAAGATTAACTATAGACTGCAAGTTCTATTTTTTTTTTCATTTACATTCTTTTCAAACATACAAGGCAAAATTTGTTACAAATATTTTTACCTTTTTAGCGGCATTTTCAAAATTTACTTAATTAGTCTAAAAAGGCCAGTATTGAGATCCAATTAGGCCCAAATTGTAGCATTCGTTAAAACTTGGGCCTTACCTTTGTCTTTGATAAGAAAGTTGACGCGTTTACAAACCCCTTGGAAAATATTTCTTCAATTTCCGATCAGAAACCCTAGTTTCCCCCACGATAAGCTAATCGAAGAGATAATCCAATTTCTCAAAGTCGCTTGTGTGCTTCCGTCTCTTCTCACGAGGTAGGTGACTCCTAGTTTCTTATTCTCTTGTCCCTCATAATTTGCTTCCTTTTTTTCAGAATTTTAATCCGATCTGTTGAATTTGAACGAGTCTCTTCGTTGATCTAGAGATTATTTGTGTATTCCTTGATCGAGTGAACAATTCAAATAATTTTGAATGCTTTTGCTAGAAAAGAATTATAGTTGACTCTAATTCTTGTGCGATTGACAGGTTTCAGAAGAAAATGTCACGTGTGTACGTTGGAAATTTGGACCCACGAGTTACTGAGCGTGAACTCGAGGATGAGTTCCGTGTCTATGGAGTTATCAGGAGGTATAAGTCGAGCAATGCGTACTATAATTTTTGAACTTTTGATGTTAAAGTATCTATTTTTTGCATATCTCTAATGTCCATTTTTATGTTCAGTGTTTGGGTTGCTCGTAGACCTCCTGGTTACGCTTTTCTAGACTTTGAGGATCCTAGGGATGCCCGTGATGCCATCCGTGATTTAGATGGTAATGCATTCACATTCTGCGATTTTGCTTTGTGGGATCTTTTAAAGGCGACTCTTTTGGGTTTCCAGTTACATGTCACCTATAACTTATAATTTGACATATGCATATTGTGTAAATGGATAGGCAAGAATGGCTGGAGGGTTGAACAGTCTCACAACCGAGGTGAACGTGGAGGTGGTGGTCGTGGTGCTGACCGTGGAGGTGCTGGTGGTGGCCGTGGTGGTCGTGGTGGTTCTGATTTGAAGTGCTATGAGTGTGGCGAGCCTGGTCACTTTGCACGTGAATGCCGTAACCGTGGTGGCACTGGAAGACGTCGCAGTAGGAGCCGCAGTCGCAGTCCAAGATACAGAAGGAGCCCAAGCTATGGACGGAGGTCAGTTGTGCTGAAATTTTGTTACCTTATTTGCAAGTGAAATCAAAGCGGTCTAGCTTTTCTGAACGGATTATTAAACTTGTCTTTTTCTGGCTTCAGGAGTTACAGCCCTCGTGCAAGATCTCCTCCTCCTCCAAGGCGTCGCAGTCCTTCTCCTCCTCCCCGTGGTCGCAGCTACAGTAGATCACCACCTCCATATAGAGCGCGTGAAGAAGTGCCATATGCTAATGGGTAATCTTCTTTTCCCAGTCTCTATCTCATAATCAGTGTTTCGCTAAATTGATATAAAACATTGAGTTGATGTTTGACATGGAAGTTGAATTCTTGAATTTTTGGTTATTGTTCTTAAGAAATGGGATATTGACGTTTTCTTCACGTAATCTTAGTGCTTCTCTTGTTTTCCTATTAGCTGAGGTGGCTAGTTCAACGTCTGTTCTTATTTCTGCAGAAATGGACTGAAAGATAGACGCAGAAGCAGGAGCTGAGTGTCTTTGTTGGATTACGAGTTTGTGGGATGATCAAGGAGTACTACAAGTGAAATTACTATCATCTATGAATTTCAGTAAGAGAACATGTTCCAATAGGTAAAAACAGTACTTAATTCGTACCCTAGTTTCTTAAAGACATAATATTCGTTTTGGAAACTCTGCTAAACGCCTATGCGTTTCTTGTCTTTTCCTCCGTGTCGAGGTTACTTCTGGTCTACTACTACTGCTTCATTGCTTATCTGCTTGCTTCTCTACTCTTCTGGTATTATGAAGCATCTTCATTTAGTTGCTCGGCCTGCTTCATTGCTTCTCTGCTTACTTCTCTACCCTTCTGCTATTATGAAGCATCTTCATTTAGTTACTTGGCCTGCTTCATTACTTATCTGCTTGCTTCTCTATGAAGCATCTTCATTTAGTTACTCGGTCTGCTATGGGAAAACTAAAACCACTATCGTGGATCCCTATATGGCTTGCTTCTGCCTCATCTTCATTCATCAGATTTGTTGTTGCCTTCTTTGATCTGGTCCATGGAAGATACTTGCCACCTTTTAGCCCCACCTTAGAAGCATCTCTTTTCTGAATGTTGTGCATTAGTTTTAGCATAATTGTTAACATGAGCAGTCGTGTCCTTAGCTAGATTATGTGCATTTCTTGGTTGATATAGGCAAGTCAAGAATGGACAAATTGTCCCAGTTAGGAGCCCAATCTTGTTGGTAAATGAATGTCAGTTGCTACATTTGGTGCTTGGTTGGAGTGTAATTGCTTAAGCTGATGATTGAATATATAATGTGATTTGCTGTTACTAAAGTTATTATGGATTCGTTTCCGCAAACTAAAAATCCCAAATCTTTAGTGCCAGAAAGAATAATTAAAGAAACTAATAACAAAGTAGACAAGATGACATGGCTCTGGCATGACCACAATAAAAGCCTAGAAAGCTAGAGAGACAAGATCATGATCCTTAGTTCGGTCCCAGAATCATCAACAAACCCACCAAATTAAAATCAGTCTGGTCCCATTGTTCACTTGCACCTCATTGATTGGTTGTTGTTATATATGACGTAAACCTCTTTGCTTTTCTATTCTGCAATTCACTTTATGCTTCATCTCAATTCCACTTCCTCTGCCGACACTTTTTTTGCTCCACGTTTCTTCACTTTTCACCGACACTAAGCTGAGAAACTTTCTAAGATGAGAGAAAACAATAAATGTTCTCTCTTTCTCGTTTTCAGTTTAGTCAAAAACTGGTTCTTGTTAGTTTATTTACAGTCACAATCTCTTTCCACAAAGGTTGGGCTTTTATGTTACAAAAAATTCTCTGCAGGTGATGTGACATGGATCTTGAATTACTTCAAGACAAAAGCTCTTTTAACTGCCAACAACATGTTCCAACTTTACAGATATTGTATACATGTATGAATCTCTGGCTCACATTCTATCCCTAACAATGGCAGAATCAAACAAACATAATAAAGAAACAAACAAACCGAAAATCAATTAATAGCCTACCACTATGGTTTCCAACAATCTCATTACAGAGGACACCACTGAACAAAGAGGAAATGTGGGGAATCAAACTCACTGATTTATTGACCCTGAGTTACGGAAGCTTCTTTGGTTTTTCTCAGCTCATCTGCTCACCTATGAGGTCGAGACCAACGAGGAGAAAGGTGACACCTTGGAATAACAGGAAGTAGAAATGCACTCCTTGAGCTGCCAAGAGACTCCTAACCGCTGCAGTGAGCAAAAGAAAGGCCAATGCAAGCTCTTTGTGGTAAATCTTGTTGGTTTTCCTGACGGGTTTCTTTGAAACCGCTTGTTTCTGTTCTTCGAGTTGGCTCAGCTCCAAAAGCTCACTGTCGGAAACTCCTCTAAGCAATTGGCTTTTCTTGTTTGGTGTCTCTTTCTCAGCGATAGCTAAAAGATCTGACTCTGATGATCTTCCAGCTTTCTTTGTGACAATCCACTCATAAGAGCTACCCAATTGGAATAATCCGGATACCATCGCATTGAACTTGGTGACAGACATTGTGTTCTCGAACAAGAGGTATGGGACAATGAAAGGGAACGATTTTGGAGATGGAAGAAGGTTGAGGAAAGACATAAGAACCGGTATGTAGCAGATGACCCAAACAGGGAGCTCAGCTTCTGGAACAAACATGGTGAGTGGAAGAATTATGCAGAACAATGTGAAGGAGTAGAAAGGAAGTATGAGTTTCCTAAGAAGGAAGAAGAGAAGTATCAGATTTGCCTTCTTCCATATGGCTATCTGCAAGAAGAACGAATGGAAACAGAAGACGTCATTAAAATGATTATAGAAAAAAAAAAGTTGGAACTTTGCAGAAGAAAAGAGGCGTACACTACCTTAGAGGTCAAGATTGCACCAAGACACAAGCGAAAAAGCTGCATAGGTCCCGAATGCCAACGGTGTTGCTGCTTCTTATATGCTTCATAGGACTCAGGAACTTCACAAAGGACCTAGAGATTGTTTTCACTCCAGTTTAATTAAGGGATTGCATGAATAAAGCTTCTTCAGGACTGACCAATAAAAAGTAGTACCTTGACATCATTAAGATAGATAAACTTCCATCCATGGAGATGTGCGCGGACAGCTATGTCCATATCCTCGACAGTGGTCCTTTCAAGCCAACCACCAGATTCCTCAAGGGCTTTGATTCTCCAAACTCCAGCTGTTCCATTGAAACCAAAGAAGTTCAAGAACACCCCGTTCACTTGCTGTTCAACCTCAAAGTGAAAACACAGATTGATGTTCTGAAGACGGGTCAACAAGTTCTCATCTTTGTTCACGAATGTCCATCTAGCTTGAACCAGACCCAACTCGGGATTACCCTGAAGATTTATCACAATTTAACAAGTTAGAAATCTCTCCACTTTTCAAAAGATTAGGAAATCAAAACTGATGTTAGTAACCGACCTTGAAATGTGGAACTGTAAGTTTAAGGAAATCCGGAGAAGGTTGGAAATCGGCATCAAATATTGCGACAAACTCGTATGCTTCAACGTAATCACAGCTCATAGCAGATTTGAGGTTACCAGCTTTATATCCGGTTCTAACCAAGCGATGCCTGTAAATTATGTTGACTCCCTTATGGCTCCACTTAGTAACCTCAGCTTTAATCAAGTCTTGGATGCTAACATCGTCCGAATCATCGAGAACCTGAACAAGCATTCGATCTTTTGGCCAGTCAAGTTGACACACAGCAGATATAGATTGCTCATACACCTGAACAAGAAAGAGACCAAAGATCATTACATTGAGAGATAATATCAAAGCCAAAAAGGGCTACAAAGCGGGAAAAAGTTTAATGAGCATACTTCTTTCTCATTGCACATTGGTATCTGAACAAGAACCATTGGATACTCAAATCCAGATCCCTCAGCATCATCATTACCAAACGGTTGCTCATCAAATCTCGGTTTAATTTTCTTATACTTGATCCAAAAACAACCCAAGCAGAGGATCAAACGATCTATGGACTGTATAAGGAACAGCAAAATACAAAACTTGGAGAGAACTTTGATGGGAGGAGCAATATAATCAGCTCTTAAGCTTAACCAACCAACATACACAAGATGAAGCAGGCTCTGGATCTCAAGGGTGCTAGTGGGGATGTGAAGATTAGGGTTTTTGAAATAATGCCATCCACTGAAATAAGCAACAATCTCAAACCCGAGAATTACTAAGGAAAGAGCTAAGAAGAGCTTAATGGCAGTGAAAAGCCATCTGTCTCTACCTAATTTCTCAGAACCAAGTGGCTGAGTGAAACTAAGCCGTTTCTTAATGGCACCAAGGAGAGACCAGAAGACAGTGGCGACCCAAGTAAGACATCCAACGGCTCTATGAGCTTTGAGAAGCAAAACCCAAGTCACTTGCTTAGCGTTCTTGCCTCTGCTCTTCTCCACTGGTCTAAAGGCTGAATCTGGACCGTCGATTTCAAAAACAGAGTAATTTGGATTCTCCATTTTCACCACAACTGGTGTTCCTTTCCTCGTATCCTTCGCCCACCAATCTGAAAAATCCAACCTTGGAGCCATCTTTGCTTCTAATTCTCCCTGACAAGTGAAGAAATCGAAAAGATAAAGAGCAGAAAGTAGTTGAATTTCTTAATGTGGTAAGGATCCCAAAAGAACACCCAAATCTCAAAGTGGAAGAAAATTAAGCAAAACCCATTTTGAGGAAAACCAAAAATGAAGCAACTTTGAGTGAGTAAATCTTCAAGAAAGGAACGAGCTTTGTACAAATAATGGAAGAAAAAACAAGACCCAGATCCCAGAAATTGGAAATCTAGAGACCCATTTTATTTTATTTTTAGACCAGACAAAGAAGCATCCACAGCTCAAGGGTCATTTATAGTGGACCTTTTTAAGAGAATGACAGAGAAGAAGGATGGGTTTGGTGAGAGAGTGGAGTGACTCAGAGAGAGAGAGGAAGAAAGGCATCAGAGAGAAGTTTATAAGATGTGTCTCTTACACTTTCATGTGTGTGTTACTTGCTCAGCTACTTCTTTGATGGCTTCACCATGCAAATTCATCCCCTTTTTATCACTCTTTACTAAGCTTTCACTAGCACTTGTCATTTCATGGATCCTCTTTGATATACTTTTTAAAAAATATATATATTTTGGAAACAAACAAATAAAACAAAAAAAAAAAATTTCTAGGAAAATCCATTTGATGTATGGACCATAGCTGTTGTTTGGATATTTGAAGCGAAGACAAATTCAAATTTTGTAAGAAACCCCTTAAATTGGAACAAGTTTATAAAATACCAAATCGGTTACAAGTGAATCACTCAATTTGCTCTCACCGCTTTCCCTACGTCCTCCCCATGTCATCTTCCATGTTTATTTTATACATTTTCTATAATTCCCTTTGTAGTAGTAGTCCATTCAACTTCTACTTCTTTTCTATCAATATCATCAACTTTAGAATTTTTATAGGAATATAATAAAGGAAATTCATATGGTTGATTAATTAATCAGGATAACTTTTAACTCTCTTTTATGTACTCTTATTTGGGGAAAATGGTGTATTATAATCATAAAATTATGAAGTCAAAGCCTTCATGTTAAAACAAATGGATGCAACTTCATATTTTGAGTTTATAATCACTTATATATTATACATGGATTTTATAACTGCAGATGTTTAGTATTAACTATTAAGAGGAAAACGATTAGTTGATGATCTGTTTTTTTTTACCCTTGCGATGATCAATTGACAAAGTACACTAACAATCACAATAGATGGTTAAGTGTTGACTACAGTGGCGGACCCAGAAATATTTTTTACCGGGGTCAAAAATAAAATAAAAATTTTTAAAAGTAAGTTAATGGGTTCAAAAGTTAAATGGGCTAAAAAAACCTAAAGTTTTATGGGTTCAAAGTTAATTTTCAAAAAAAAAAAAATTTATATACACAATTTTTTTTTTTTGCTAACCCCACTCCACTACACATAAGTCCGGTTGACTAATAGATGCAAGAAACTTTTTAAATGTATTGCCGCTAATTATGGTTATTTTTGTAAAAATAAAAAATAATTTAGTGGTGTGGTCTTTGACAATTGACAAAAAGAATTACAAGGATAATCACATGTTTTCAGTTTGAAAATTTTAAAAGTTTCAACCTACTATTAGGTTACGCGAGTTACTTGTCGGTGGTGATATTAACACATGTAGAACTTAGAAGATAAGAATATTCTTTGGCATTTTTAAGGTACAAGATTACACTATATATACAACTACGAAAGTATTAAAAAAAAAAAAAAACTAAGAGACAAGGAAACACTAATATAGAAAATAATTATTACATATTTGAAACTAATTAACTTTGTGTGTTAATAATTATATTCTTTTTGTAATACCTTTTATTTTGTTTTGCTTGTGTCATCTACAAATCTAGACACAAACCAATCCTAATGGTACAGTAGTTAAAATTCGTTATGTGGAGCGAAGCCAAAATTTAAACATACTCGATACAATTCCAATAATGACCGACCACTGTACACGTAATAAGTGATACAGTATCAGTTTTTAATAAACCACAGACTTGGTATAACTTTTGGTATGAATTCCCTCGGTATTAAAAATCTCATATATAACTATGACAATTCTAACGCAAACAGTAATTCACAAATTATTGGACGTGATACATTTTGTTAAGTGTATGTAAAATATATCCACATTAATCATATATATATATATACATATATATTTGATTAGTGTAATCATGATGGTTATATTAAGATGATCGATTGTATTTTGGTGAATGATTATTAGTTACACTTTTGAATTATGATATTCTTTGAACTATGATATTATTTTATTTCACATACAGTGCTTTACAGTTTACACTCTCTACTTTATCAGTATTTCTTTTAATTATTGTAATTAGTGGATACAAATATACAATCATCCAATAATTCATTTAGTTGATTAAAGTTGTTTATATTATTATGTATGTTTCTTTAAGTTTATCAACTATTCTAAAGTAACATCCATGGTTTTTTAAATTTGAATTTTCTGAGCAATATAATATTTCTTTTCTGGTAATCGGTCTTGTAAAGTATGTAGATTAGTATATATCGAATTCTTCACCAACCTAAAATTGGATTAAGTAACAGTGAAATCTAAGAGACATACATCCGATTTCAACATTTTGTTACACATGAGTCTTTCAAAAAAGTCTTATTTGGTTGATCTTGTGAAGTTTTTTAAAATCAGAAAATTGATTGGTTTTTAGTTAAGACTTAAGACTCGAGATGTAATTTAATTATTTTGGTCCATGCATTTATCTCAGTCAAAAATAAACCGGACACGTTCAACAAAATGATATGTCTATTTGCTGCTAACTCTAACATCAATTACTTGCCAAAATCATTTGATAAATGAAAGTACAAATTTTACGCCACAAAATGAACTCTATAAATGTTATAGATTATGAATTTTTGTTTAATGTTTCATTTAATTGAAAACTTCTAAGTCCAACTAAAAAACATTTGCAAACTTGAGTACATATAGAAGAATCACTGCAAAACTTATGTAATGATAGCATATATTGTCGGATTTGTCTTAAGTTTTGGACCAGGTAAACCAATTAAAAAAGCTTGACGATTGTCTCAGTTTCAATACCGCAAAATAGTAATTATGATCTGGATGCATTAATAGTAGATTTATGGAAACGAAACCGTTTGATTTGAAGCAGTGGTTAAAAAATGAATTAAAGACTCAAACAGAGGTCGCTGCCGCTGTAATGACTAAAGTGCTGTCTGTTCTATCACAAATTGTCTTAATTAAAAGTATTATTAATTAGTAGTAGACCCATCCTAAGCTTTTTCACCATTAAATAGAACAAACAGTTCATGTGTTCTTCCTCTATTTGATAGTTGATAAGAGATACCAACACATGTCTAATGTTTAATTATCGTTATGTCTACAGCTACAACTTTGACAATTATACATTTGAATCTACATATTATATTAGATATTGAACTATTATTTTCAATTTATAAATGAAAGAATCTGATGTATGAACTTTCACATCAAACTTAAATTGATAATGGCTTCTCAATGTTGTCCTAGCTCACCCTAGGGTCCAATTCAGAAGACAATATCTGAAGCTATGGTGATTGTTGAAAGTTTATCGTTAAACCGGTTTTCCTGGTTCAACTTAGTAATACATGGGTTCGTTCTGATCATTGGTTTGAGTGGCAAAGTCTTTTAACCCAACTATGCCCCCAAAAAGAAACCAAACCCAACGAGAATCAGAGAATCTCTATACTGTAGAAGACTACAAGTATCAGAAATATAACTTTTTGGACAAGAACATATATTTTGATGTGCATATCATTTTTTGTGAGCTTCCAAATCAGACATAAGCTTAGCCGGTTTAGCCTTTTTCTGCCGGTACTTGGCATATGAGTACCACACACCACCAGCTGTGTTGACCACTAAACCAGACACGTTCAAAGCATGTACTTCAACACCACCCAAGAGGACAAAACCAAGCGTCTAGGAGATTCAAAAGGAAGCAAAGATAATAAAAAAGGGATTCAGAAAATGATTCTCTAGACTTGAAACAGAGTCAGATAAGAGTATATATATACTCACAGTGGAACCAACGCCTTTGAGGACACCAACGATGGTTGTTGTTAGTGCAGAGTTCACAATGGTGCAAAGAAACATGGTGAAGTTAAGTACAATGCCCATAACCAGTGAAAGAATGAGAATCACCAAGAACGGCAAATAAGAACACTGTCATAGAGAAAAAAATAGTGTGACCTTTTAAGAGAAAAGTTTCTGAGAGAAAAGCTGCAAGGCCTGGAATGATGAAAGTTTCTGACCTTTGCAAGTAATAGCGATAGAGAGTTTGGGAATTCGCCGGTAACTATGATGAGGAAAGACAAGAATGGGAGGGAGAGGAAGCTGTTATAGAACATTATCTCTATCGAGGAAAGCCCGTCTTCTGCACCAGACTTCTCAACTAGCACAAGGTACATTGTCTGAAGCGACAAAGAGGAAACAATATTAGTTTTAATTTTCATCGTTAATGAGGGATTGATGCAAGAGAAGGGAAAGAGCAATGAAACCAACCTGGAAAAAGACAGATGTTAAAGCCAAACCATATCCGAAAAGATCAAAAGAAAAATCTCCAAGAGCTGCAATTACACAACCTGCAGCCGTAAGTAGTACAGATAGAGCAACCTGAAATTTGAAAAAGAGATTAAAATCTTGAAGCATTTTAAAATTTATAAATAAAAAAGATCAAACCTATTCCAACACATTATAATGGTAAAATACCTGAGTTGTTGGTTTGCCCTTACCGAACAAAACCCCAGCAATCAAAACAGCGAGTGGAGTGAGTCTCTTAATGGCAATATACATTGGAATATTAACTCCTTTCAAGCTTGCAAGAGCAAATGCAACATTAGCATTGTAGAAGATTGAAACCGGGAGAAGCTTTTTCGCAGTGGCCAACTTGATACCTTTGGCTCTAGTGTATCCCATTCTTCTGCCAAAGTGTATAAGCAAAGAAGTAGCCAATTGCTAATACAACCCAAAAGAAAAGAAAAGCAAAGGGACCAATTCATAATTAGCATTTTGATGAAGTGAGTAATCTCTGATTATAAACTTATTATCAAACACCGAAGTATTAACGTAATTAACATATAGTTGGAATCTCAGTACCTGTAGAGTAAGAACAGTCATTGAATGTGGATACTGCATAATCACAGCTTTGTTGATAAAAACCATCGCCATTGACGCAATGCCATATGAAACAGCTGAGATTAAACTGCATCATAGAAAGAACAAACATAAGCCTCAGTAATTAAGTTTACTTAAACGTCTATATAACTGTGATTCTCTGTAAAATCTTGAGATCCAGATCTACCCAGATGAAGAAACGCAAACAAATTTCTAACTTTATAAACTTTAAGAAGCACTCGAATCCATTAAACCAGTAATTATTGTCTAAATCGATCAAATTCAATCCTAGAAACTTCACTAATCGAATTGAAAAAAACAGAGGAAATTGAAAAAGAGGAAGAAGTTAAATGCAGGGATCAAATAAGGAGAGTACCTAATGGATGAGCTAGGCTCCATTTCGGATTGAACCTCCATGGAAAGAAGAGTGATTCGAGATAGAAATGTATATGGAAAATTGAGTATTATGCACAGAAATCAAAGAATCCTGTAAAAATGAAGAAAAATGGCGAAATGTTTCCTCAGGAAACACGTTCCTTAGCGGATTCAACGTGATTTAAGACGCATTTCGAGAAGAAAGTGCGATTAATTACTTGTTAATCAGCTTTTAATTTCAAATTTTGAGTTTTCTTTCTGTGCTTGTTTTCCTAGGATTGAGGATCTTAAGCGAGCTCGAGCCAACCACTCAAAAAGTCAGTTACCTTCTTGTCGGTAAAGAACCACTAATAAACCGTCTTGCGGTACATTTCACGACGTTAGGCCCAAACTCTCAAAGCCTTAAAAGGCCCAAAAACCCTAAACGGGGGGCTATGTTGTAGGTTTTGGTCGTTTGAGCTTCTGGTTTTCCTCATTAAACCGAATTAAAAACAGAGATATACAAGGTTTTATTTTTATTTAATGATGCCATAAAAACTTTCACGACATGGTTCATTAAAACAGAGTAGTGTCTTATCCTAGTTAGTTTTTTTTTTCTTTTTTAATCTAAGGAATAACTAAGATCTTAGATAGTTTTCAATTTTTAGCTACTTTACCTATGCTGGATTTATTATCTTTATGGATTTGTCGAAAAGCCAACTTCTACATATGTTTAAATTTTCATTTCAGAGTCTAGTCCTTTGTCATAGGTGATGGGTGCATGGACAAGTACACTCATTTGCAATAAAAGATGATGGGTTTATGGGGTACATAAACCAATGTGAAAGATTCACATCAATTTTGGATTTGAGTAGATTGGATTTACTTGGGTAACGAAACTAAAAAAAAGTGTAACCTCATAATTATTAGGAAGAAGAAACCTTAAGATGGAAAACAGAGTTTTACTATAAAAGAAGGAAAAACAGAGTTTCATAGCTCTCTCTTTCTCTCTGCTCTGAATATTTTCAAGTCATTTCTCCGAGAATTTTTGAAGTATTGAACAATGGCAGATCCACCACATTTCTCTCCGTTCCGGCAGATATTTCTTACCGGAGACAAACCTCTTCTCGTAACTCCTTTTTCATTTTTATCTTTTGTTAAATTTATTGTCTTTGTCATCTTCAAAAACTTATTATTTGTTTCGTTGCAGACGGTTGATGATGACTTCTTAAAGAATCACACGAAAGTGTTACTAAGATCCGATGCGTCCGACAGAACTTGGAAAGTGAAGTTAAACAGCGACAAGCTCACTGACGGCTGGGAAGAGTTTGCCAGCGACCATAAATTCAAAGACGATGATGTTTTGATTTTCAAACACTATGGAGACGAAACCTTTCATGTATCTCTGGCCTCCGGTTCCGTTTCCGGTGACATACATCACGCATCGTCTAGCCACGGTGATACTGAGGATACTTACATAGATGATGACTATGTTGTTGATGATGATGATGATGGGGACAATAATTTAGGTAAGGTGTTTGAAGAAGTGACATAATGTACTGTTTGATTATTGGGTTTAGTCGGTTTTGGTGGTGATTAAGTATGTAAAGATTGTTGTGATTCAGGGAACATTTTGGAGAAGAAGAATAAT
Source organism: Cardamine occulta (assembly GCA_028015245.1). Classification (NCBI taxonomy): domain Eukaryota; kingdom Viridiplantae; phylum Streptophyta; class Magnoliopsida; order Brassicales; family Brassicaceae; genus Cardamine; species Cardamine occulta. The sequence continues at coordinate 3,598,317 of CM051388.1, read as the reverse complement.
AAACCAGAACCAGATTCTTCATCAGACAACTCTTGTTTCATCAAAACACGTGTCACTTGTTGAGATTGAGTCCTTTGATTGAATCTGCAAAAGAGAAAGAGAAGGTGAGACTGTGGCAATGAAGAAGCAGAAACGTGAGAACGAAGAGGAAGAGAAGAAAAGGAAGAAGAAGATGTCGATGGAAGAAGAGACAAACAAGAAGGAAAGAAAAGTCAAGGAAGAAGAAGTGGGCTTTGTGTTTTGCTAATGGGCCATCCGATTTGAGTTAGGGCCAAATAAGATGTGTGTATTTTGTGGTATTAAGCAAGCAAAGGACCAAGTGGAGGTAGTTGTTAGAGAGTTGTTATGGTTGCTTGTAAAACTAAGCTAGAGCAAGTTAGTTGTGTGTCTTGTGTAAGAGTCTATATCCTAGGAGTATGACTTAAGGCATGGTCTAAAGTGTAGTAAGTAGAAGTAAGCTTCTATATGTATGTGTGTGTGGAGATATTGTAAAGCATCAAGTGATCCGACAAAAACAATGTAGAAGTTAAAGTTTTCTCTCTTCTCTCTAACTTAACAAACACAAGAGAGTAAAGAGAGATTGAGTGAGCTAACCTCTAACCAAAGTAGAGGTTGGGGATGTGGGAATGCAACATGGTATCAGAGCTGTAAGGATCTCCGGGCCTGCACAAAGAAGAAGAAGAAATGTGAGGTTAAGAGTGAGAAGAAGTCATGAAGAAGAAGCTCACGGAAAGAAAAAGAAGAGAAGAAGAGGCGCCACATCAAGGTGTCAAAGAATGGTGGGACTGAAGCAGAGAAACTTAGTCAACTTGAACAAGAAAAACAAAGCAGCTCAAGAAGAAGTTGCCGTGAGAAAGAAGAAGAAAAAGAGGAGAAGAAGAACCTCCAAGATGAAGTCCCCGCAGCCACTGAAATGGAGGAGTCCATGGAAGCGGTTGCTGAGGGAGATGAAGCAAAGGAGCCTGCACAAGAAAAGTGTAAGGCTGAAAGAAAGAAAAGAAGAGACGGCAAAAGGAAAAGCCGTGAAAAAGAAGAACAAGGAGGCAAAGAAGATGCCGTAAGAGAAGAAAAATAAAAAAGAGAAGAAAAAGAGAATGAGGGGAAGAAGAACCTCATGGTGATGAACCAACGGTTCCTATTGTTTAAGCCTTGCAAGCTGCACAAGAAGGAGAATAAGAATGGTGAAGCCGTGAGAAGAAGAAGAAAAGAGAGCTTACCACTGTTGGAGAACTAGAGATGTGAGGCTTCACAAACTCTTTCAAACAGACACCGTACCTCCAAGAGCATCCAAGAAGACAAGGGGATCTCTGGAAGAAGCTGTGGAGATAGTACGGTGGTGAAGACTAAGTTGTGGAAGAGATTTCTCTTTTTTGATTCAACATGTCTAGGTGAAGTTCAAAGATGCTTGTTGAAGCTGAGAATCCGAGTTGTTTTCAGCTGAAACAAGAAGAAAATGCCAAAGTTAGAAAACTAAGGTGATGGTGAAGAAATCAAACAGTCGAAGGCCAGAGATGCTAAGGTGATGATTCAAAACCTAACACACCAAAGTTAGAAAACTGAGGTGAAGGATTCGAGGAGGCATTCAACTAAGGCCTAAACCTAGGTGATGGCTATTGGATGGAGAAATCACGCAGACTACGGGAGAAGAAACCGAGCTGACGATGGGTCCGGCCAAAGAGTCCTAAGGTTAAAGTGCCAAGGTAGATGCTTCCGAGAAGGAAGAAGTGAAGAAGAATCTCCAAGAAAAACGTGATGAGTGTCACGGTAAACTTGGAAGCAAGTGAAAGGAAAGCTCACAGAGGGAGCTAAAGTGAAGAGGCTGCAATGACAGCCAAGAAGAAGCCACGGCAAAAGTGAAAGAAGATGAAGACGTGAGGAGAAGCTCACGGAGATAACTTGAGGTGACATGGAGAAGGTTCAGGGAAGTAGAGAAGCTAGGAGTCGACTATGTTACCTGCAAGAAAGAGAAAACTTGGTCAATGAATTGATCAAGAGAAAACAGAGGAGATGCGAAGAAAATCAGCCAAGAGATGGAAAATAAATTCGCAAAAAAGGAAGCTTGCCGAGAGAAAGCGGAGAGCAGTTGCAGAAGCAATTGGAGGATTGTGCAGAGGCTAAGGAGGAGGAAGAAGACAAAGAATTCGCTCCAAGCACCTGCAGAAAAGAAAGAAGAAAAAATCGATTAAGGAAAATCGATTCAAGAGGAAGAACTTCACGCCGAAAAAATCGAGAAGGAGAAGCTCGATGGGTGAAGATTCAAATCAAGAGGGAGACATAGAAGGCAAGCTTATATTAAGCTGTGCAAATGCAAAAGGAATTCCCACAAGGGAGACATAGAAGTCAAGTGGTGTGTTTTACATCAGAAAAAGCTGGGAAAAGTTCTGCTCCACTAATGAGTTACGTCAAGGAGAATTATGCAAGTTTAAACTTGTCGAAAATGGGGAAAGGCCTGTGCTTTGGTTGTGTCCAAAGGAATCTGGCAATGGCCACAGAGAAGAATTTCCTGTAGCAGATGCTGTGAAGAATGGTTTTGTAGGAGGATGCAGCAAAGAGAAGAGCATGTCGGATGAAGTTTCAAAGGGTAAGGAGAAGAAGACTCCGTCGTCATTTCTGAGATTAAATTTTACAATCAGCCGTTACAAGACAGGGCAACTAGTAAGTTCAAGAACTTCGTTTCATGAACATTTTGTGTGGGTATAGTCATGACTTTGAGCGTTTGAATCTTGTTTTCTTGTTTCAGTCTCTTCCAAAGCGTTTCACTTGTGAGAATGGAATTAACAAGTCTGGAGAGACAATTCTGCTGAACAAAGATGAAAGAAAGTGGCCATCTTATCTACAGATGGCAGGACGTAGAGGAGGCGGAAATGAATGATTTTATTTAAGAATAGGCTGGAGAGAGATGTGCAAAGCAAATGGTGTGAATGTTTATGATTCGTTCATGCTGCAACTCATATGGAACGATGAAACTCCTATGTTTAAGTTCTGCTCTAAGGTGATGTGTTGCAGTTTTGGCGCATTCTAACAGTTGTTTTCGAGTTTTTATCGAGTCTTTTAGTTTTATTTTGAGTCATTACAGGTCAAAAGATGTCTAAAAATGAAGATTGGAGTTTCTGGGAGGAATTTAGTAGAAATTGGAGAAAAGTCAAAAATTCATCCGCTGAGCACCCGCTCAGCTCCTGAGCGACCGCTCACGACGACTTGACGGAGCAAATAAGGGAAAATCCCAACTTTCCTATTTTTTCGCCAAGGACACCCTAATCTTCACCCAGCTGCCTCCAGACCTGTATATATCGTTTTTTCTTAAAGGGAGGCTTTTGCTAAGAACACATCACGTAAAGATTTTTATTCCTTTGTAAGATTGAAGGAAAAGAGACCACAACTTCGTTTTGAGAAGAATTTTGTACCCTAATCTCTTTAATAATATCATGAATTCATTCTATTGCTTTGTTGTGTTTGATTTCGCCATGTGTGAGTAGTCTTTTAGCTAGGTTAAGGTTTTCAATGGTGATTTAGGATGTTAATGGCTGAGCACAAATAGGTATTGAAATTTATAATGTCTTCGCCAATAGGGATTCTTAATGCTTAGATTAGCTTGATCACCTAGTCTATGATTTTAGGTTAAACTTATTCACGAAAGTGTTTTAGGTTGCTAGATAAATCATTGGTGAGCAATTGGTGCGTAACCAACGAGAATCGATTGTTGCGATTGATTGTGAACAGATTGAACCAGCTCGTTAATGCTTATCAACCTCGCTAGGTCCAAATGAGAGTTTCGGTATCTAGGTTGTTAGATAGAGTTGTCGATACATCATGACAGTGGGGCGATATTAATTTTATGTTTGAGTTCTAGACCGATAGCTACTTAGCTCCTGAATAGTTGCTCAGCCTTGTCTCCGAATCACCGGCGAAACGCTTTAACCTAGTGCTTGTTTTAATTGCTTTTACATCGTTTTTATTATTTCTTGCTTGTTCCAAAAATTACAAAACTCACACTTTTGTCTTAGCTTTAAATTAAAATCTATAATTTCATAGTGTAGCTTTGGTCTCTATGGATTCGATACCCTATATACTACTGCGATTGTCTGTGCACTTGCATAATTATTTTGGGTTAAAACTCTGTGTATCATAAGGTGAACCACCAACACTGCTTTGTGCATATACAATTACAAAGCTTTTTGGCTTGCTTAGTTAGACTTAGAGCTAAGAAATTTGTTTTAAAGAAGCTAGAAACGTTTCTTGTGTTGTTTTCAGATTGAAAACCATGTAAACAAGGGAAAAGGAAACCGAAGAACTCGTAAGAAGAGAGCCAAGGGAAGTGAAAAAGAGTCGAAGAGAAGATATTGAGGGACAAGTGAACAAGAAAGTAAGTCGCAGACAAGAGCATCAAGATGATGAGAAGAGAGGACGCGCTCGGGTTTCAAACAGTTTCGGAAAAGTACAACGCTTGCAACCACGATTTTGCTCAGTCTCGGATCAGGTGGCTAATGTGAGACAGGGCATTTTAGATGCTCTGAACACTGTGAGACAGTGTCGGACCGAGCTTGAGACATGGGAACAGAATCTGGGAGCTTCTTTGCAGGCAGTTGATGTCTTAGGTATGTTACTAAATCAAAGATCTATTTGTTTTCTGGAAACCAATTTCGTTCGACTTAGGTTTTTAACGTTTTGATGATGAAACACGGGAGAGGATATTGGGAATCAGCAAAATCCTCAACAACAATCTGGTGTAAAGTGAGACTGAAGATGGGAAAAAAGGAAACATAACTCTTTTGCAAGCACTTTTTGTATCTTGAGAAGTATTTGAGACTTGCAAGTTCTAGAGACTGCCCACTTTCTTGGTGTTTTCTTTTGCTTCAGGTTTGTAATTTTTAAGGGTTTGTGGTTATCCTTTTCATATAACATGAATCAAATGCCAACAACGGAATGCATACATGGTTTTGGTTCAACTAATTATTATAAAATTTGAAAGAAACAAATTGGCAAATATTAAGCAAAACATGTGCAAAATATAAGCAAAATTATAAACTATATATACAAATTTGAGATATTAGGGTTAAATTTATCTTTATTAGACCATATGTGGAGATATTATTGATTGTATAAGTATTACAGTGCACCCATCTTTTGATCATCCATTAAAAAAAAACACAAAATTCAAGATTTTTTTGAATATTTTATATATATATTTTGACCTAGATAGTTATTTATATTTAAATTTTAATGTTAGTAATACTTAAAAAATAAGATTTTAAATTAATATTACAATGCTCAACATATAAAATATAATCAATCAATATACTAATAACAAACTTAATAAATGTCAATATTGACTTTTCATTGTAAAGTTGCAATTTTTTATTTGATGTCTTTTTGACTAAAGTTGCAACTCTTCATTGTAAAGTTACTCTTTTCTCGTTTGATATCTTTAACACTTCTATCTTGAATATTATCTAAAAATACATTCAAACAATTTTGTATTTGAAAAAGGTTCTTAATAAATGCAAAAAACATTAAGAAGTGTTTTTAGAAAGATCAATCGCACACCTCTTGTTCAAACCTCTCGAAATGGAATGTTATGATACGCATCGTATTGCTAATCTTGCTGAAAAATGGAATGTTGTAAACCTTAAGACGAAAGATCTTGTTTAGCTTCGATATGCTTGTACGACATAATTTCTTATAATATGATACTCAAATTCTTTGTATCAACTTTTTTATTCTTATAGAAAACATAGCGAACTTTCATGATCAATAGTATTACTGTCGAATTGTAACAAATTTGGAGACAATGATATGTTCATAAAACCATAAGTAATCGATTAAATTCTAAATTTTAAATATTTAATTATAACTAGGAAAAGATTTCATTCATTATTCGAATACTGAAAAATGTCAGCAACTTAGTTTTGACGGAGACCTGAATGAGATAATGCTATACTAAAATCTAAGAGAAGTGGAAACGGAAAAGAAGAAGGGAAGTTTCTCCGGTGAAAATACTTAAATCCATCGTTGCAAAGTACCTGGTCCATTCTCTGATCTTCATTTCCGCTTTAAATTTAATTAATGTTGAAGATTTTGCTGATTCCCATTATCTTTTCCCCTGTTTTTCCAACATCACGTTATAATCAAAATAATCTAGAACCAAAACAAAACACACAAAAGAAACACTAGCTTGTGTTCATCGGTAATTCAGATCATACCTAAGTCATCAATTTCCTGCAGCGAAGCCTCTAGATTCTGTTCCTTTATCTCAAGCTCCGACCTAAACCTTCTTACATCGGTTAAAGTGTCCACGATACTCTGTTTCACATTTTTCACTTGATCAGAGATTGAGCAAGGCTGAAGAGGTTGCTTGTGCAAGTTTCCATGATAATCACTTGAGTTGTTTGACGCCCTAGTGCGGCGAGATGGTCCTCCTGCAGACACTCGACCTCTCTTTTGGACCCGAGTCTCTGTTTCTTCTTCATCATGTGATGCTTGAACCGTCCCTCGAGGTCTCCTCTCCAAGGTCTTATAGCCATCACATGTTGCTTCCTTTATCTGAACACAATTTGTTTTGTTTTTAACACTGAAATGTCACAACAGCAATAGCCAAAAACTTAGAATGCGATTGATTTCGTGTTAACCTTGGAGCAGATCTTTAGAATAGGACTTGTTCCTCCTCGAATAGCCTCCAATGTGAAGGAATCACTATCTTTCTTTATGCCATTGGCTACAAAGAAATTTCTCCAACCTCTAATGTAAAACTGGTCGCGTCCCTTGATGCTTACTAGATGCGACTTCCACTCTACACCATCTTTGTTCACCACAGTTATCTCTCCTGCTTCCACGATCCCGTTCGCTCTTGTGAATGATGCAGGAAGACGCTGTACAAGTTTCAACCCATTTGAGTCAATGCCAACAACAAAAAAAGGCTTGAAAAAAAACCTAAACCAAAGGTGGTGGAACTTACAAGTTGACTTGACCTGACCATGTAAGGTTTAAAATCTAATGTCACAGTTCTGTTCTGATTCATTGAAGCAGTCTCTGAGCAATCCAAAGGTTCAATCTCATCATCACCTTCACTTTCAGAAACATTCCGCTTTTGGTTTGCTTTGGAAGAGTTTCCTTGTGGAATGCTAGAGGTGTTGGGACACAACTGTAGCACAGGTTTTGTTCCGCTTTGGACAAGTTTGAATCTACAGTAAGATCCGGCTTTGATTTCATTTCTACGGCAGAAACTTCTCCAGCCTCCGCGCATAAAAGCCTGTCCAGTACTTTTGTTGTGTCTAAGAAGGAGAGTCGAAGATATTTCATGTTCATTCATGAGATCAATCTCACACCGTCTCCTGTCCAGACCATTTGACCTCGCAAATTTGGTTGTAAGACACTGCAAAATTTCGACTTAATAATAGTGAAGTAAAAGAATGGAATGAGAATACAGAATTGCAATAAAGAGTCAAGTTAAGTATTAACCACGCTATCCCGGCGAAGGCTTGAAGGTGTGACGTGTGTAACAAGATAAGATTTGTCTGATAAAGACTCTATTTCTGTTCTTGCTCTATTCTTCGACGAAATTTTCTTTGAATATAATTCCTCTTCCGATGCCGCATTGTTATCATCATCTTCAACATCTACATTTTCTTCTTCTTCTTCTTCATCATCATCAAAGATATTGGGTTCATCATCATCATCATCATCTTCATCGTCAGATGTAGAAGATATCAACTGTATCTGAGAGAAACTGCGTCCGAAGGGTGTGACGTGGAAGACCATGTCTCCCTCGCGCCTGAAACTCAAAACGTCGTCGTTTCGAACACAATGGTGAACGGAGAAATCTTTCCATCCGCCGGCGAGTCTCCCGCCGTCTAATTCCACTTCCCAGATTTTGTCCGAAGCGTCTGAAGTCAATTTCATTTTCGTAGACTGAATTTTACCCTTTAAGTGATTCGAAACAAACGAATCAGGAATCATCTGCATGCAACAACAACAATGAACACAGACAAAACTAATTGATACATTGTAACAGAGACAGAGACAGATTAACAAAAAAAAAAAAACAGAGACAGAGACAGAGAAAGATAGTACAGGATTGGAGTTTTGTCCAGACAGATCTACGACGAAGAGAGATCTGTATGTTGGGGACGAAATGACAGGATCCGCCATTGTTGAACAACTCAAGGACTCTTCTCTGAAATTTGCTTGTTAAAATTATTCTTCCAAGGCGTTATTGTAGGGTTTTAGCATTCTAGAGAATCGAAACTCCTTTATCAGTGTCATTAACTCCTGATTTTATTGCAATTAATAAATTAATGACAAAGATATTTTCCAATGGAGCCATTGAACGGCACTGTTTTTAGTCTTCTTTGATGATTTGATTTGATTGGTGCTTCAGTTCTAGGACTGAAACTAGGTCAGAAAAAACGTCAATTCAACCGTTTACAGCTGGCTTCAAACTTCTTTTTATTACATACTACTACTTACCAATCCATATCCTTTGGTAATATAAATAATTTTGGTTTGTAATTAAATGAATCAAACCCAAAAAATTAAATAGTTATGGTAAATGTTAAAGATAGGTTGGAACAAAAAAATTACGTAATTGTTAGAGCATCCACATTCCACATAATAAATAGTATGTCTTTAAAATTAATTATTATTAAAATTAAAGACATTAATATATTTTTGTCTCTAGGAAGACACAATTTCTGTTTAAAAACATCCATTTTTATTATTTTTTAATTAGTTTAATATTTTAAGACACCCACATATATGACCAATGTGGGTGGTCTTAGCTTACTTCTTCTTTTTTACAAAGAAATATTACATTAAAACTTGAAATCGACTCAAATCCATAGAAACATAGAGTTCCTAGAAACAGTTAAACATAGTGATATATTCTCTTGCATGCTCCCAATAAATAGAAAGAGTTAATTAGCCTCCGTAATATTAGTCTCTGATTTAAGCTCAATTTTACGTTAATTTTAGTCATTGAAGAGTTCATTAGTCAAGTTTGATTCATGTTTATCCAAAGGTTTGGTTTTTATTAAGAAGAAGTAGACAAAAGAGTTAAACCCCCACAATTTTCACATTACTGGATAAGGTAAAATGTAAAAGAGGAAAACAAAGTATTCTTCGCAACTCAAAAGCTCCCCCCAAACTTGCTGTGAATCTCCAAGAACAACCTTAGATTTTTTTTTGAAGGTATCAGCAATGGAGAAGCCAACACTGTTTTCTCCCGAAACTCCACACTTCTTCCAGCCTCTTCTTCCTGATTTCCAGAGCCAACTCGTAAGCAATCTCTCTATCTATGTCTCTATGAACATATAGACTCATGTCACAGTTCTGTTTTTCTGTTGCAGAAAATTCCTATCAAGTTCTTCTCCGAGCACATTGAGGGAGAACACGAAGGCAAGACTGTAAATTTGACTTCAGATTCGTCGGAGAGAACATGGGAAGTGAAGATGGAAGGCCATAGACTCACAGACGGTTGGAAAGAGTTCGTGGAGGCACATGATCTTCGAATCGGTGATATCGTCGTCTTCAGACACGAAGGAGACATGTTGTTCCATGTCACTGCTTTAGGACCTAGTTGCTGTGAGATCCAATACTCACCGTCTCATAGCCATGAAAAAGACGAAGAGAGTGATGAAATTGGTATATGATTAATTCATTTTTCAATGAGCATTTACATTTTTTGAGACTCTTTTCTATTCTTGAAACGTTTTATTTGCTGATTCAGAAAAATCCTCAAGATCTGAGAAGGAAGTTGAGGAGAATCTGATAACAAACTCTAATCATTCTTCATCTGATCTCAATTGTTTTAGCCGATCTGTGACGGCTTCGAACCTATCAAGAGATTCAGTGGTTAGTGAGTTTTGTTACTTTAACGGTTTCTTCGTTGTTACTATGTTTCCTTTATATATGAGTGTATATGATTCTCAATGGAATTCAATAACCGATGCAGAGAGTGCCCATATATTTCGCAAGGCGAAATGGTTTGAACAAAGGAAGGCAAGAGATAGTTTTGATGAACGAAGAAGGAAAGTCATGGGCTTCAGAACTAAGGACCTGGTCTTGTCGGGTTTTCATAGTTCGAGGTTGGACAAGTTTTTGCACTGAAAATAAACTAGACGTTGGAGATTCTTTCTCATTTAGACTGCTCTCAAACACGGAAACGCCTGCGTTTCAACTCTGCAGCCGCACAGAGACTAAGGAAAAGAAGAAGTTTCCTTCAAAGGAAGATTTTTGGCTCTGCAACCGCACAAAGGTGGAGCGGAAGAAGAAGATTCGGTCAGAGGAAGATAATATTGTTGACAACACTGGAAAAAACCGCTTTTTGAAGTTAACTCCTTCACCTAACAGCCTTGAGCTTGGTAAACAGGTGAGTTTTCAGAACCTCTATCTCGGGTTTCTCTCAACACATTTTTTTTGTAATTTTGAATATTTTGCAGCATCTACCGGTAAGTTTCGTGAGAGTGAACATGCTCAACAAGCCGGGGAAGATAATACTGGTGGACAAAGACAAAGTAGAGTGGCCGATGAAGCTTAAGGCTGATCAAAGAAGTAGAGTGATGTACATTTTTAGTGGTAAAGGTTGGAAAAGTTTCTGTGCAGCGAATGAAGTAGGCGCAGGGGATTCTTTAACTTTGGAGTTGATCCGAGGAGGGACAATTCCGTTGCTCAAGTTCTGCTCCAAGGTCAAATAGTTTGCAATCCTCGTTTTGGCTTTTCTAAGTTGAAGTAACTAAACAACTACTTGTATTCAGATGGAGCAACCACCATTTGAAGCAGAGGCGGCACACAAGAGAGCTCGAGTCCAAAAGTCAAAGCGTGACGTGAGACAGAAGATAGCTGAAGAAGGAGAACCGTCTAACAAGTCTACCAGTGATCTAGGGAAGTTGCAGCAAACGCAGTTTTGCTCTATCTCAGATCACGTGACTAAGGTGAAAGAGAGCTTTGTAAATACTTTAACTAGTATCAGACGGTTTCAGGCAGACCTCGACACAATAGAAGGGAAACTAGAAGTTTCATTGCAGGAAATCAACCACTTACGTATGATCGGAAACCTAATCTACGGTTGTATCGAGCTTTAGCTTCTTCTTTTTTTTTTTGGTTCTTTCTACTCAGGTTTCTAACAGTTCAATGTTCAGAGGAGAAGGTATTGGGAATTAAAAACATCTAGTAATAGTGAAGTTTATTCATCTGTTTTGAGTCTTTTGACTATGGTATGGAGTTGTGGTTAGAAGTTTATTAGTCAAACAGATACCCAATCAGTAATTATTGATAGCACAACCGAATCGTTAATGTTACCTTTTTGAACAAAAGAGACCTAAATTAGTTTAAAAAAGGTAGATGGAGCTGTCATAAATAGGAGGAGGAGCCTGGAAGAAAGTAGATTGACCATAATAAATAAAAAAGAAGGTAAAAGGAAAGAACTAGGAAAGCAACAGTGTCTCATACACTTAAAAGACTTGTATAATTTTCTTTTCTTTTCTTGGAAGCTCTCTTTTACAAATTTTTTGAACAATGGCGGATCCTGTTCTTCATTATCCGGCAAACCCACATTTCTTCCAGCCTCTTCTGCCCGGCTTCGACTCTCACCTCGTACTCTGTCTCTGTCCTCTTCAACGATAGAGTATATTTAGCATATCGAAAGAGATGATTACGTTTTAAAACTCTTTTGCATGTTGTTGCAGAACATTCCGGTGAAGTTCTTCTCGGTGAACATTCAGGAAACTTGTCAATGGAGCAGAGTCTAAAATCAGAACAAGAGTCTTTGCTAGACCAAGGTAATAAATATAACATAGGTAAGTCAATGTATAAATGAGTCTTGATTTGTTGGTGGTTTAAGAACATCTACAAGGTCTAACTTGTGCAATTTTTACGAAACAGGAAAGCTTCCGAGAAAGAAACATGTGAAGAAGAGGATTCCTGAAGCAGAAGCAAAGTCTGTTTCATCAGACCAGTCTTGTTTCGTTGCACGTGTAACAGATTCGAACCTACGAGAGGATACACTGGTTGGTACTTCAGATCTACCGTTGATTTCTTTTCAGAGCCATGAAAGTTCTTAATCATGTTTTAATTTAAATTTTGCAGTTTTTACCAAAGAAGTTTTTTATGTCCGATGGTCTGAAAGGAAGCAATAAGATTATTATTAAGGATGAAGGAGTAAGGACATGGACACTTAGTCTGAGGTTTAGGGATTCATCTAGAACTTTTTACATGAGGGGTGGTTGGAGAAGTTTCTGCCGTGAGAATGGGCTTAAATCTGGAGATTCCATCAACTTTAAACTAGAGAGAAACAACACGAAAACGCCTCTTCTCTGTTTTTCAACTGCAAAATGCAAGAGTGTTTCCACAAAAAATAGGACGAAAGGGAAGAGAAAAATCACTGGCGAGAGTAGGGAAAGAGCATCATCATCACCAACTGGAAAACAATTTGTGACACTAACTGCCACACCAGCGAGTATCAAACGTAGTAGATTTGTAAGTTACAACAAATCTCTTGGAAGAGTTTTTGTTCCTTGGTTTTGGTTTTTGATGCATTGTGAACAACAGGGCATGCTTATTGTCTCCTTTTTGTGCAGTATTTTCCAATGAGATTCACTAGGGCTAACAAGATGGAAACGGCTGGAGGAAAGACGATCACTCTGATGGACAAGCATGGAATAAAGTGGCCAGTGAATCTATTGATCGAAAAGGTAAAAGGAAGGATGCAGTTGGGTAGTGGTTTTAAAGAATTCATCAATGCTATTGGCATAGAGGCATACGACTCTATTGTGTTGGAGTTGGTTTGGGAAGAGACAACAACTCCTATACTCAAGTTCTGCTCCAAGATCAAGACTTTACACTAATTTGAACCCAAGTTCTTAGTAAGTATGGCCTGTTGTAGTGAACTCATAAGTCGTAAGTATGAATACAATGTCTAGTTAGGTAAGAGTCAATTGTTGTCTTTTTAGATCAACAACATATCTGATCTACTTTAAGGTCTTGAAAACAAGCAAGAACAATATATATATATATATATATATATATATATATATATATATATATCTCATCAACCATTAGTACCATGAGGTCAATTCTGTAATATTATACGCAGTACTATACTACTATTGCAAGTTAGAACTTAGAAGCTTTCTGCAGAACAATATACTCTATATTAAGTAAACGAGGTGTTGGCACCATCTAATCAGAGGTAGTATATACCATTTTTTGGAAGCATTCCACCTGAGTGTCACCACTTGTTGATTGTTAAACTTTTTAACCAACACTTATATATTTGTTTGTTCTACTTCTAAAGACATTTCCAACCCACCTCTATTTTCATTTCCAAACTCTATTTTTAGTATAAAATCATCTCCAACCACTTCCATTTCCACCTTTAAAATAGAGATTTTTATCTTTTACTCCATATTTGAAGATCTTCATTTCTTGCCTCCATTTTGGAGGTGAACTTTTTTATTTGCAAATCAATTCTTTAAATTTAATATATTTATATTTTATATTCAAATAAATTATTTGTTATTATTTTATACTTAAACAAAATTATAAATACTTAGATTATTTATAAATTATATATACATGTATAAGGTATAATTGTAAATGTATAATGGTACACAATTATCAATATTTAGTTTATTTATAAATTATAAATACATTTAATGGTATAAATTATAAATACATATATATATGATATTTTATATGTTTTTATTTATTCATCAATGTTATATAATGCAATTTTATTTCATAATACATTTTTAATTGAAATAATAATGTAATTTGTTACTTAATATTTAAGTTAAAATAAATGGGTAGAATTTGTAACTTTAGAAAATATAGAGGTATAATAAAAATAGTAACTAAAAAAAAATATATTCTTAAAATATATTTTTTGGAGTAAAAAATGGAGTTATCCGTTGGAGATAAACTCCACTCCAAAATGGAGAAGTAAAAAAGAGAGTATTCGCTTGTAGATGGTGTAAGTAACAACGTTCTTATTATAGACTTTACATACTGTATGTCATTTTTTAATTTTTTTTTTGGAAAACTGAAAACTAATTTTCCTTCATCAAAAAAGAACAAAAATGAGTGAACCTTTATTTATTAATAAAGGAGCGACTCATTTTTATTTAAATTTTTTTATTTTTTTGCCGAAGGAGCGACTCATTAAAAGAGGTAGGTGGAGCAAAATAAGAGGAGCCAGACGAAAAGACACTCATCAACTTAGACTTTGAGTTTTCATTTCTTGGAAGCTCCATTTTTCCAAATCTTTTGAACAATGGCGAATCCAGTTCTTCAATCTCCGACAAACCCACATTTCTTCCAGCCTCTTCTTCCCGGCTTCGATTCCTTCCTCGTACTCTGTCTCTGTCCCACTTTTACGAGTATAACTTATTGAGAAAGATGGTTTCGTTTTAAAACTCTTTTGCATGTTGTTGCAGAACATTCCTGTGAAGTTTTTCTCAGTACACATAGAAGGAAGAAACCAAGGACATACGGTGGAGCTAAGATCCGACGCGTCTGAGAAAAGTTGGAAAGTCAAGATGGACAGTCGGAGACTCACTGGAGGCTGGAAAGAGTTCACCAGCGCACATAATTTCCGAGTAGGTGATGTTATCATATTCAAACACCAAGGAGATTTGGTGTTCCACGTTACAGGTTTTGGATCCAGTTTCTGTGAGATTCAACATGTATACGACGATAATCTTGATGATGATCAGGACAACATCAGTAAGTTGTGTTCTGTTCTTATCTTCACATCGAATTCACATTTTGGTTTTGAAGATTGGAACGGTTTTCTCGTTGTGATTCAGTAAAGTTGTCAATGGAGCAGAGTCTAAAATCAGAACAAGAGTTAGACCAAGGTAATAAACATGTGAAGATAATATATTTTGGTGTTTAAGAACATCTATAAGTTCTAACTTGTGCAACTTCTACGAAGCAGGAAAGCTTCTGAGAAAGAAACATGTGAAGAAGAGGATTCCTGAAGCAGAAGCAAAGTCCTTTTCATCAGACCAGTCTTGTTTCGTTGCACATGTAACAGATTCGAACCTACGAGAGGATAAACTGGTTGGTACTTCAGATCTGCCGTTGATTTCTTTTGAGAGCCATGAAAGTTCTTACACATGTTTTAATTTAAATTTTACAGTTTTTTTCAAAGAAGTTTTCTATGTCCAACGATCTGAAGAAACGAAGCAACAAGATTGTTGTGAAGGATGAAGGAGTAAGGACTTGGACACTTATTCTGAAGTATAGGGATTCATCTAGAACGTTTTACATGAGGGCTGGCTGGAGAAGTTTCTGCCGTGAGAATGGGCTTAAACCTGGAGATTCCATCAAATTTAAACTAGAGAGCAAAAACACAAAAACGCCTCTTCTTTGCTTCTCAACTGCAAAATCAAAGAGTGTTTCCACAAAAGAAAGCAGGAAAGGGAAGAGAAAAATAACTCGTCTGAGTAGTAAAAGAGCGTCATCTTCCTTAAGTAAAAACCAATTTATGACAACTGTCACACCAGCCCGTATCAAAAACTGTATGTTTGTAAGTTACAACAAATCTCTTGGAGGAGTTTTTTTCCCCTAGTTTTGGTTATTGATTCATTGGGAGTTGCACAGCGTGTATATGCCTATTGTTTGCTTTTTGTGCAGTATCTTCCAGTGAGCTTCACTAGGGCTAACAAGATGGAAAATGCTGGAGGGAAGAAGATAACTCTGTTGGACAAGCATGGAGTAAAGTGGCCAATGAATCTACTGATTGAAAAGGGAAAAGGAAGGATGCATTTGGGTAGAGGTTTCAAAGAATTCATCAATTCTATTGGCATAGAGGGATATTACTCTATTGTGTTGGAGTTGGTTTGGAAAGAGACAACAACTCCTATGCTCAAGTTCTGCTCCAAGATCAAGACTTTACACTAATTTTCACCCAAGTTATTTATGGCCTGTTATAGTGAACTCAACCTATGTAGTATGAATCCTATTGATGTCTTTTTAGGTCAACAACATATCTGATCTACTTTAAGGGTCTTGAAAACAAGCAAGAACAATATATAAGTTCTATATATCATCAGCCATTAGTACCACAAAGTCAATTCTGTAATATTATCTTCAATACTATAGTTTGTTAGAACTATGAAAGCTTTTCGCAGAAAAATATATGCAAGTTCTATATATTAATTAATTGAATCGACCCTTTCGACCTCCCTAGAGCATATTCAAAGAAGATAATTGATGATGATTCTTGTTCGCATTTAGAGTCTTTAATACTTGCATGGCAACCGCTTCTAGTGTCAATACCTCCTCCTATCATTGAACTCTCAATTAACTCTTTTTATCTGTACCCTTAGGCGTGTACTGTACCAGTTGATTTCTGACATTTCTTGTTATTAAAGTTGCAAATAAAAGAAACAGAGCATCATTTTTTTTCAAAAAGTAGAAAATTAGTATATAGAATAAACATATTGTTTAATCCTTGAGTTCGGACCGATGGGCTGAAGAGAAACACACTCCTATTGAAAAGTAGCTGGAGCTCTCATAATTAAAAAGAGCATGAAAGACAATAGCTTGACCATAAATTTAAGAAGGTAGAGAAATCAAAAGCACACTTTTTCATAAGCTTGAGATTTCAAAGGTCTTCTTTTTCTTTTGCTTTGTAGAAGAAATCTCTTTTTCTAACTTCAACAATGGCGGATCCAGTTCTTCAGTCTCCAGCAAAACCACATTTCTTTCAGCCTCTTTTCACCGGCTTCCACTCCCACCTCGTACGTAGTTCCCTTCTTCATCTCTCTCTGTATAACGTCTTGTTCTTGTTATATCATTTGGTGTGTCTCTTTCTTGCAGAACATTCCGGTTAAGTTCTTCTCATCATACATAGAAGGAAGAAACCAAGGAAATACGGTGGAGCTAAGATCTGACTCGTCTGAGAAAACTTGGAAAGTTACAATGGAAGGTCGGAGACTAACCTTCGGTTGGAAAGAATTCGCAGCCGCACATGATTTTCGAACCAATGATATAATCATATTCAGACACGAAGGTGATTTAGTGTTTCACGTCACCGGTTTTGGAACCAGTTTCTGTGAGAACCAATACGTACAGAACAACACCAGTAAGTTGTCTTCTCATGAAAATAACATTTTAGATTTTCTGAAGATCAGAATGTTTACTCGTTTTCATTCAGGAAACTCGTCGACAGAGCAAGACATTTCATCAGACAAATCTTGTTTTGTAGCACATATCACAGAATCGAACCTAGGAGAGGATAGACGGGTTAGTATATCAGATCTAACTCATGATTCCACTTTTTGAGCCATAAAGTTGTTACTCATGTTACTTAAGTTTTTAACTTTGCAGCTTCTTCCACGGAACTTTATTAGGTCTGATGGTCTCAAGGAAGTTGGAAGCGACAAGATTATTTTAAAGAATGAAGGAGGAAGAACATGGAAGCTTAATCTGAATTTTAAGGAATCAAGTAGCTCATTTACCATGAGCGTCGGATGGAGAAGTTTCTGCCATGAGAATGGGCTTAAAGCTGGAGATTCCATCACGTTTAAGCTAGAGTGTAGCAACGGGAGACCACCTCTTCTCCGTTTCTCCACTGCAGAATCAAAGCGTGTTTCCAAAACCAGAGTGTCAGCCTCATCATCTTATTCACCAAGTGTAACCCGATTTGTGAAACTAAAACTCACTCCAGCCACTCTCAAATATTGTAGACTTGTAAGTTAAACAACTCTCTTGGTTATGGTGAAGTGGACAGAGTTCGCTTATTGTTTCCTTTTTCGTGCAGCATCTTCCGCAGAGCTTCACTAAGGGTAACAAGATGGAAAAGGCAAGAGTGAAGAAGATAACTCTGCTGGACCAAGACAGAGTAGAGTGGCCAGTGAAACTGGTTTTGAACAAGGGAAATTGCAGGATGCATTTGAGTACTGGTATCAAAGGTTTCTTCAAAGCTATTGGCATTAAGCCGTACGATTCTTTCCTGTTGGAGTTGGTTTGGGAAGACGGAACAAATCTTCCTATGCTTAAGTTCTGCTCCAAGACTAAGGCTTGACTCTAGTTTGCATCCAAGTTGTTCACAGTTATGATCTGTTTAGTGAACTCATAACCTATGGGCTATGTGGTACGAATCTAATGTCTAATTTTGAACTACTTTGGTAAGAGTCAATGTGTCTATTTAAGTAAACAAAATAATTTATCTATTCAAGAGCCTTGATGATTCTGTCATATGATTGGTAAGCAATTTGGCAATTCACCAGTAAAAGCATTTAAATTATATAAATAATCACCCTTTGGTACCATAAGTCATTGTGTAATATTATCTGCATTACTTATTGTAAACTAGAAGCTCTGTTGGTTTTCAAATGTTACAACATTCCTGTATCATCGAGCGTCGATCATCTCGGTGTCCATATCTCTCACGGGAGGTTTCGATTTTGTACAGACTGATGGAGTAAAGGTTGTAGAGTCGGAACAAGAATCGGCAGCCTGATGTTTTACTTCTGGATCTCTGTTTCCATTTGCTGCATCCTCTTGATGATCTGTTGCAGATTCATCAATTGAAGGGTTTGACTCGGAATCCAATGTACCAACCACCCTTTCGACCTCACTACAACATTCAGAGGTCATTACAGATGGTGATGACGAAATAGATGACGATAATTCTTGTTCGCATTCAGGGTCTTCAATGATCGCAAAGCTGCTACTTCTACTGTCAATAGCTCCCGCCATTGAACTCTCGTCTAACTCTTTTTGGCAAAACACAGTGTCCAATGTGTCTGATTTCTTCTCGTCTTGAACTTGTGATGTAAGACACAATGATGACGACCGAGCATGAATCCTGCATGACATCAGAAAAACATAAGAATTTCACAAGCTTAAACAACCTCAGTCTGTTAATATTTTCATCTAATACAATCAATTTACTCAACTCTTAATGGTCTCAATCTGGTGGTTATATATTAAATTTACATGGGGAGCTCAATAACTAAACGAAGATGAGGAGAAAAGCTTACCTGCTGTAGAGGAGCATATAAGCTCTTTGAGAAAGGACATCTTCTAATTCAACACTTTCTATCTGCGAGTATATCCAATGAGGATTAAAAGATCCTTCAAAAGTTACAGACTCATCATAATTTCAAGCTGGTATATGAACAAGAAGAGCAAAATGTAAAGGATTGTTACCTCGGAATCATCTATCCTATACCAGTTTCCACAAAAATCCTTAATGTAGCATATGTAATGGCCGAAGAACGATGCATTCAGCATATCTAAATGGACAATCACTGCATAGAGTTTATATACATCTGATCCTTCTCCGCCTTCACTCATGTAAGGGTTAAGATCCAATGTCTCAGGAAAACTTATTCTTTTGTTCAGCTTTCCGTATCTTCCTCGCTGTACATAGTTAGACAGATGTATTATAGACAACTCATCCCAACAAAAATTAGCAAAAGGGAGGGGAATGCAGCAAATACCTGAAATCTTTTTAAGGCAATTGTAAGAATATTCGAAGCGCGCCGAATAGTAAGACGCTTACATGCCTTAACATAGTCACTACACCTGGAACAGAGAAATTATTATCAGGTTTAAGAAACATAGTCAGATCAGATTTGTCAACTAATCAACTAACACTCAGCTTAGGAAATCAAAGGCTTTTTGGATTTAGTTAAAATACCTATCACATTTGTACATGTTATCTCCCTGAAGCCACTCTTTGGCTGTAAACTGATCAAGACATTCCTCTAAAGACACCGCATCCCCATGAATCTCAACAGTTAAATCCATCATATTTTCATATTGGTCAGAAACATGACTGCAAACAGTACACTGGACCTGGAAAGTTGAAAATTTAGCAAAGAGAGAGAGGACCATTAGAAATTAATGTAAGTTCATCACAAAAGAAATCATGATCTTTTATCAACTGAAAACAAGTTCATATTCTCAATGGAGACAGACACCTAAGACAAAAGAAGTAGCATCTTGACTTCTACTATTCAAGAAGAAAACTAGTAAAGAACATCCGCTACACAAAGATGGAGGCATAACGGAAGAATTTCCTAAGATCCTAGTCATTCTAGACCATGGAAATTCATCTATAGTTCGCTTGCCTTAATTAGCTGCCTAAGAATCTCATGCTACATGACTGTATTATGGCAATTCACAAATGCAGATCCACATCTGATATTGAGATCAGGAACTATCACCTGTGATTGGAGGAGACCACCAAATATATACTGAATAAGTGTCGTTTCTTGAGAACGAGGAGGCACCATTTTTTCTCCACCGAATTCATCGAGGCAAACAGACTGCATTGTATCAATAGCATACCTGAAGTATGTGAATTTTAAATCCATCAGTTGGGATATTCACAGACTACACCACTAGGAATCAGCTATTTTCATGAGTAAGAGATACTGACCTCATGAACTCATGAGCATCCTCTTGTCTCCCATACCCAAGGGTTCCACCAATATTAGTTAACCGTGAAATAATGTTTATTGGTGAAAAAGGAAACCGACTTTGGCTTGCTCTCTCAACATGGGTTTCAAATTCACAGAAGAAGCACCAATCATTGCGCATACCTGTCAAACAAAGCTAAAGCGCATAAAGAAAATGAAACGAAAGAGTTTGGAGCATTAATGCAAAAAAAAAAAAGGAACTTTACATTCTCTCTTGTGGCCTTTCTCCAGCAGATATGCAACAAGAGGACGTGTCCAGGAGAGGCATTGTAGAATCACATTGGCAAAACAACTGAAATAAGATTAAAGAAAATCATACTGAATGGAGAAAAAAACAAACTCAACTCATTAAAGCTACACTAGAAATCAGATGAACACAAACCTGTTTCCACAATTCATGAGCCCACAGGGAGCCAATTCAGGATTGTCCCAGTTAAAATATCTAAGAAATTCTTCATATCGGAAAAGAACCTGCAGAAGATGCATAGCAAAAGTACAAGTAAGCATTTCAAAATCACTCTATCAAGAGATTGTCAACAGAAGATGCGAAAAAGAAGAAGATAGATTACTTCTCTTGGCTTGAGGCTACTCTTGATTAGTCCCCAATCAGAAACCAATGAAATCTTAGAAACAGATTTATTCCCAAACGGAGAACCTCTGAACCTCAGGCCATTCTTTGCAGATGGTGTTAAGGTAGTAATCCCAAAATCCTTGCACTTTCTTTGATGACCTGAATCCCAATCTGATTTTTGGCACTCTGCTGAGCTGATAGCAAAAAGACAATAAAGACAAAGGAACTCAATTTAAAAAAGATTCACTTAAAACACACAACTAATCCAAACTAAACTCAGATAAGTTAAATTCATATAACATAAGTATCTAAGCAACAACTTCTTCCGTCGGAAAGCTTACGACTTGATAGGAATCACATATCGCAACCTCATCATTCTATTACACTAAGCTCTGAGAAATTCCCAATAAAGATAATTGAGGACATACCAGTATCTTACGTATTTACAGCGAGAGCATTTCTTGGTGGAATATTTCCCACAGACAGAGCAATCTTCTGCGTACACCCCCATGAATTCCCTGTCGAAACCTCCGGCGGCGGCGCCGCCGATATCGGAGTACTTAGCGGCGGTGTTTTTGAGAAAGTAAAAGACACCAACGGCGAGGAAGAATAGAGTGGCTATGAGGCGAGTGAAGACAGAGAGATCCACCGGAAAACCAACCTCATGCATCTAATTTTTTTCTCGAAATCATCGATTTCTTCTTCCTTCTCGTTTCTTCTGTATCTTTTATATTTCAAGAATTCACTTTTTGTCTGTTTTTTTTTTCTGTTACCGCTTTCATTGATTTGTTACTTCGTGGAGAAGACAGACAGTGTTCTATGTGATTTTGGGCCTTCTAATGCAACTTCTATTTTCATTCAAACATTGAACCTTTCCATTTTTTTTCTTTTATCAATTACGTTTTTTGTCCTTATCTCGCAATGTTTCCATTTTTTGGCTGTGACTACTGACTACAGTAAAATCGTATGAATGATGTCGGAAATCAATATTCTACTAAAACTTAAGAATTTTTAAAAAGTTTATACACTAGCTAGATAAGAGATGTATAATGTATTATAGTATTGATTTCGCTGGATTTCGTCTAACAATTTTAAGATTAACTTAAGTGTTGATTTCTCTGGATTTCGTCTAACAATTTTAAGATTAACTTAATTACATACGTATACATAAGAAAAAGTGTTGTTTTTGGTTTTGAGTTGATGCAGGATAAAGCCACTTTTTGTTTACCATTTCCAAAGCAGTGGTGCAGATAAGAAAGGAAAAAACAACCATTCGCAGTTGTCACTGACACACTTATCAGTTGATGAATTTTATGGAAATAAAATATTTGTCCGCCCTAATAATAGAAGTATAGAACGTTGTAAAATAAAATAACTCCATCTTGAACAAAGTCGTATAATAAAACAGAGGTTACAAGAGTTTTCAGTTTCTCATTTAAACCTGCTAATTTCTTGAAGATTTGTTTTATTCCCATTTGTCTTCTCCTCTCTCTCTGCCAAATTCAATTGTTAGAAAATTAAACAAAAACTAAAGAATCCATATAATAACTTACCATCACAAATCATACCTAAGTTGTTGATTTCTTGCAATGAAACTTCTAGTTTATGTTCCATTGTCTCAAACTCTATCCGAAACCGTCTGATACTTGTTAAACTATCTACAACACTCTGTTTCACCTTAGCCACCTGATCTGAGACAGGTCGAGTGTGCTGCAAGTTTTGATTACCACTGGATTTGTTGGATGCTCGAGACGCTTCTCCTCCTGCATCTGCCTTCTCCCTTATCTCAATCTCCGGTCTAGTTTCCTGGCTCCAGTTTTGGACTCGAGCTCTCTTGTGTGTCTCATCGTCTGTATCGGATGGTGGTTCGTCCATCTGAAAACCAGTCATTGTTTGATTAACTTGGCAAAACCTAAAACGTGGAAGGTAAGCTATTTATTGTTCGTACTGACCTTGGAGCAGAACTTGAGCAAAGGACTTTTCCAACCTTTACCACTATAAATATACATCGTTCTACTTCTTTGATCAGCCTTAAGCTTCATCGGCCACTCAACTTTGTCTTTGTCCACCAGGATTATCTTCCCCGGCTGGTTGAGCATGTTCACTCTCGTGAAACTTATCGGTAGATGCTGCAAAATGTTCAAAATTGAAAAAAAAAAAAAAAAAAAAAAACAATGCATTGAAGAACCTCGAAATAGAGGTTTCGAAAAGTTACCTTTTTACCGTGCTCAAGGCTGCATGGTGTAAGAGTTAACTTCACAAACCGGTTATCTCCGGTTTTGTTATCAATATAATCTTCCTCAGACCGTATTTGCCTCTTCCTCTCCGCCTTTGTGCGGCTGCAGAGCTGAAACACAGGCATTTCCGTGTTTCGGAGTAGTCTAAATGTGCAAGAATCTCCAACTTTTAGTTTATTTTCAGTGCAAAAACTTGTCCAACCTCGAACTATGGAAACCCGAGAAGACGCCCAGCTCCTTAATTCTGAAGCCCATGACCTTCCTTCTTCGTTCATCAAAACTATCTCTTGCATTTCTTTGTTCAAACCGTTTCGGTTTGCGAAATCTATGGGCACACTCTGCATCAGTCATCATATTTCCATTGGGGATTATATATACAGTCACACATACTTAAAACTATAAAGTAGATTTATAGAAGACAATAACAAAGAAACGGCCAAACTAACCACTGTATCTCTCAATAGATTTGAAGCAGTCACGTATTGGGAAAAACAATTCAGATCTGTTGAAGACTGATCAAATTCAATTTTCACATTCTCCTCAACTTTCTCAGATCTTGAAGATATTTCTGAATTGGAAAATGAAATGTTTCAAGAATAGAAAAGAGTCTCAACAAATATAAATGCTCATTGAATCATATACCTATCTCATCACTCTCTTCGTCTTCTTCATGGCTACGAGACAGTGAGTATTGGATCTCACAACAACTGGTTCCTAAAGCAGTGACATGGAACAACATGTCTCCTTCGTGTCTAAAGACGACAATGTCACCGATTCGAAGATCATGTGTCTCCACGAACTCTTTCCATCCGATGGTGAGTCTATGGTCTTCCATCTTCATTTCCCATGTTCTCTCTGACGCATCTGATCTCAACTTTACAGTCTTGCCTTCATGTTTTCCCTCTATGTGCTCAGAGAAGAACTTAACAGGAATTTTCTGCAACAGACAAACAGAACCATGAGACTATATATGTTCATAGAGATTAAGAGAGAGACATAGACAGAGAGATTGTGTACGAGGTGAGTGTGGAAACCGGGAAGAAGAGGCTGGAAGAAGTGTCTACTTCTCCGAGAAAACGGTGATCCATTCTCCATTTCCGATCACTTCAACAAACCCAGAAGTTTTCTCAAAGCAATTCAATGAGAGTTACAACATGCAAAAAACGATTATTTTTCTCTTCAAAACCTCTCCGATTCCTCTTCTTTAAAAGTATACACTCCATTTCTTCTTTTTCACATTACATGAATTGAGAGACTTAAATTTCTTTCAAGTTTCAAAATATTCTCAATCAAAGATACATATCACTAGATTGTTGAAACTTTAAATCCTTCAATTTTATCAGAATAAATCGAACATAGTAGTTGAGAAAAAAAAAACAAAAATTGGGGTGAGAGAGGCTCGAACTCTCGACCTCAGGATCACTCAGTAGCTATGAGACCTACGCGCTAGCCAACTGCGCCACCACCCCTATGATGTTCTCTCACTCTCTATGTTGTAGTCAAAGTGCTAACAGATTTTATCAATCAATGTTTTACAAGGAACGAGTTTTTCATTTGAAACTTTTCACATAATCATAAAAATCTCTGTTACAAAGAAAACCCGATTTTGAAACAAAGTGACAATTTCAAACCCGAACAATGATGGCAATACAGCAACATAACCACAGCGAGCAGGTTCACCATATTCGGAATTCTCACTTCATTAGCTTAAAATACCGATCTGAAAGTGAACAGTAAGACTTATCTATAAACTCAAACTCGATTAAAATGGTTTCATATCGAGCAATACCTTCATCATTAAAATAAAAAAGGGAAACAAAAAATTGGGTGATGAACTAAAAGAGCATAAATCAAAAAACAGAAGTCAAAAGTGGTTGTGCACCCATGTAATGGATGAACAACAGAAACATGAACTCGGAACTAATGTTTTAAATGCCGGAACAGAAAACAAATCTAGAAAAGTGAAATCTTTGATTCTCAAGCTTTTTATGCAGTAACGGCAGGCTTGGCAGCAGCAGAAGAGAGTCTAGACCTCTTCTTTGCCAAACTCTCACTCCTCCTATCACGCTGTTCCTTCAACCTTGAGGCAAGAAGCTTCTGGTACTCAGCTGCATCAGAATTAGCCTTAGCAATTCTCTTCTTCTTGGCAGCAAGTCTAGCTCTCTTCCTCTGAAGAGTCAATGGAGTCACAAGCCTCTGGATCTTAGGTGCTTTGCTCACTTTCTTGCCTGTTCAAAACCGGAATTGAAGAAACAAGTTAAAAAGACCATTATTTCTCTCAAGTTTGTCTGAGATAGATTTTGAGTTCTCTCTCACCCTTCTTGTTTGTGAATTCGCGGCGGTAAGTGTTGACGTAGGTCCTGACATCATCTTCCTTTTTGAGGTTAAACAATTTACGGATCTTTGATGCTCTCTTAGGCCCTCTCATTCTTGGCCTCTCGGTATCAGTAAGCCCGGGAAGATCGTTTTCACCCTTCTTCACAATGACAAGGTTAAGAACAGAGAGATCAGGGCTCACTATGCAACCACGAACAGACTTTCTTCTCCTCTCTCCAGTCCTCCTCCCATGTCCTCTGAAGCAAGGAGTTCCTGCTCATCCATTACAAAACACTGTTAAATACACATCAAGCACACAATATAGGTGTAAATGTGTACGAGACAATTTAAATACATACCTCTGTGAAGCAAAAGGCGAACACGGCCTGGAGTTAAAACTCCCTGTTTCATTGGGAAACCTTGCTTATCACACCCACCCATTATCTTAAACATATATCCCTTGAACTCCTGTAATAAAAAGCTCATAAACCTCAATTTAAACGTTTGTTTCAAAAAGATAAATATCACAAGCATGAGATTGAATAAAGATAGACGAAATTGCACCTCGCCCAAAGCATCTCCACTGACTTCTTGGGAGAGTCTCTTGTCGTAAAACGCACGGCTGCATCAGCAAAAGTCAAACTCAATAACTATATCCCATTGACCACAAATACTTAAAACTAAAATCCAGACATGTTTTTATGCAGATACGAAACTTAGTTGTGTAATGAAAAATATATGAATATTCCAAGACGTGATAAGCTTGTAAGAGAACATACTAAATTTTACAATTCAAGTCAATTTCTGTTAAATTCACAGTGAAATCGACAAACATCACTCAATAGTTCTGAAAACCTATCACAAAATCTGCAAAGAAAAAAAAAACTTATTGGAGATGAACCAGAAATCAAGGTCTTACAGTTTCTGATCATCGTCGATCTCGAGCTTCTTCTGACAACCAGTGGTTGGATTGGCGATGTTGAACTAAAACACGGAAACGTGAAAAGATGAGCAAAAAAAACTAAAAAAAAAAACTAAAAAAAAGACGCTAATCGGCGTTACGTACCTTCATCTTCTCAGGTCGACTTCAGCTACAAGAGAATAACGGCTCTTGCAATCGACATCTAGGGTTTATCAACCAGCAGAATCAGCTTATTTATATCAGCGAGAAGATTGATTTCTTTTTTTGTATGGGCTACTTTTCTCACCTTTGGGCCAGATAGCCCATTTAGCCTTTTTCTTTTAATTTTATGAAATAATAAGATCAACTAGTTTGACCAAAAATAAAATTAAAAAAATCAACTAGAAAAACATGGTACTGCCTAGAGATCTTTTCTTATAATTTTTAGCTCAAATAATTTTAAAACAAAATTTATTCTTCGTTTCATTTTAACAAATTTTAATTTTAATTTATTTGTCAAATACTGATGTTTAATGTATTTTTGACACGCTTTTCTAAACATATTTAATTTTTTTTTTCCAAAACTAAACGTCAGACAAATTATGGCCGTTCAACCTTCAACATAAGAGCATCCTCATCGGTCCCGGTGTCTTCCCAGAAAAAAAACAATAAATTTTTTTTTTTTTTTTAATTTTAAAAAAAAAATTGATTTTTTTTGTCTCAACCAATCAGCGTGACAAGACCACTTCACGGAAGACACTGAGAAATTAAAAGGGGTTGGGGTGGTTTAAAAAAATATAGGAAAAAGATTTTTGTGGGGGGGTTTTTTAAAATTTAAATTTTTTTTTTAAAAAATTATTTTTTTTAAAAAGTTAATATTTTTTCTCTTTTTATACTTTACAACAACAAAAAAAGTTGGTAACAGATAAGTGAATAATCGGCGTTCTAACTTCTAATGATAAGAGTAGTTATATTTGCCTTCCATTTGTAACTTGTGCATGTGACCATCGTTGGCTGCTGCGTGGTCCATCCAGTTCCTGACCAGATTTACAATGAATGTTGTTTTGTATTTTGTACCCAACCACGAGATTAGGTACACTCTCCAGGTTGTGACACTATATCTTTGTAGATGAGTTTCTATGTGTGAGATTGAATACTAAAGCCGCCATGTAAAATGGTGTTTTTTTTTTCTTTGCTTTTGTACAACATATTTTTCTTTTCACTTAAATCTATATGTAAACGTAAACGTAAAACGCAAACATAAACAAACAAAAAAACAATGCAAGTTTAAAATGCAATCAATTGGTTTACGTCTTTTTTTTTGTCTCAGACTAACCAATAAGCTTAATCCCTTTCAGATAGCTATAGGTCTCCCCACCAACCCACCAACCCAGAGGCACCAATATTGCTAGACCGGATGTTACGGTTACTCGTCAGCCACTCGATCTTGAAGTCTCGAATAGTTGAAACCGGAGAAAACGATCGAACCGGGACCCAAATGGTTTATGCAGCCGAACCGGTTTGCACGTTTTTCATGTCCCTAATCATGTTGCTTCAAAGCCAAGTCTTTTTCAAAACTTGGTACGTGCCTAGTTATTTGCAAATAAACCAAATTAGTAGGTGATCCTTTATTATATTAAACCGGCTAATAACCTTCTAATTTAAACCAATATGCCATAAAAGTGTTCTAAATGCACGTACTTTTTCAATGGAGAATTGAAGATTTGTTTTACACAGGACACATCTTAAGGATGTGATACAAGAAGGAAAAGATGCATTCAGTTCTGCCCATGGCATGAGACTCTTCGAATAATCTGTTTGGACGAACAATTCGCTGGTATGTTTAACCAGGCAATGTCAGAATCTTCAACCACGATCATGAAGAAGATTTTAGAAGTTTACAAGGGATTTAAAGATGTAAATACTTTAGTTGATATTGGAGGAGGATTTTAAGAATCTTCAACTCGTCACTTGCAAGTATCCTCAAATTAAGGGTATCAATTTCGATTTGGCCTCGGTTTTAGCCAGTGCTCCTTTTTTATCCAGGTAAAACAGTTGATCAATTGACAAGTTGTAAATTGAAGTGCGTGTTTTTTTTACAGCTTTTCTAAAAATATGGCTTTAGTTTTATTTAATCGTCCTACTAAAATCCGTTATAGGAGTGGAGCATGTATCCGGGGATATGTTTATAGAAGTTCCAAAAGGAGATGCAATCTTAATGAAAGTAAGTTATACATATACTTCATTTGACTGATAAGTTAATGATTAAACTATTTAGGAACTAAGATGGATAAATTGTTGGCAGAGGATATTACATGACTGGAACAACGAAGATTGTTAAAAGATTTTAACAAACAGTTGGAAGAGTCTTCCGAAAAAGGGTAAAGTAATAATAGTTGACTTGATTACACCAGCTGAACCAAAGAGTGACGACCTTTACTCCAACATTGTCTTCGGCATGGACATGTTGATGTAATTCTGATCAATGTAAAAAATGTTTGGAATATGCTAAATTAATAATGGTTGGAGTGTGCGCGTTGTCTTGCCTAAGATCTTATTTGTATACGCAAATTTTTTAAAGGAATGGTTTAGTGTCCAACAGAAAAACTCGAAACGAGAGAATCTATAAAAAAATTCAAGGCATCACAAGTTTAATACAAACTCATACTATATGTTTTGAGGTCATATATATTAATTGCATAATATTAGCTGAAATTAATCACAATCCAGACATGAACAGGTTTTATCCTTGGATTGACATTAATTTCAGCTAATATTCTCTGCGCAAGATTTGATCGAGGTCTCGGCGGCAAGAAGAAGGCGATCGATCTGTCACTGGCGACATGCTGTGGTTATGGCCGGTTTCCGCCGACTGATTCCATCCGGTTCCCAGCTTGGGTAAGCTTTTCTGGCGCTAGACGAACTTGGATCGACGAAATTTTTTGCTTTCAATTCCCCCTCTGGATTGTTCTTCTTATTATTGGAATGCTTCGATTTCGTAGATTCTGAATGTTTTATCCTTCGCTGAATGTTTGACTTGGTGATTTCGGGAATCCAATTGAGCTATGGGCAAATTTTAATCTGTGAAATGCTATTTGCTTGCGGCTTTTTCGTTGAATGCATAATGTTTGCTACACTAGCGGTGTCTTAGGCCATATAAGGGGAGCAGATTTTAAAACTTTATACACCACAATGGATAATGATCATCAAGATCTTAGGAAATGTTTTTTTTTTTTTTTGGAATTTTAAAGATGTAATGAATCTCAAAGGAAATAGGGAAAGGGAAAACAAAAGATGTGCTAAACTTTGACTGCCAATTTTTGCTGGGGGTGCTTCTTCTTGGTTATTCTCTAGCAAGCCTTGGGCCTGAGGAGCATTGACATTTCGCCACGTCGTTTATGTATGAATTTTGATCTGGCTGAAGGAACCTTTCCCACAATTCTCGCAGGTTTCTTTGATCTGGGTTCTCCTTCAAGAAATGAAACACAAATTTCCCCAATGCTACAGCGCAAACTATGGCCGCAGCAAGAAACAAAACCCAAAAACTATCGATGCCAAGTTGGCGGAAGGATACTGTGGGGTTTGGATCGGGGTTAGTGAGTGGATCTGGACAACTTTCATCTATTGCCTTGAACCATGCATTCTCGAGTTGGGTTGCCTTGTTCGACTCCTCCACTTTTAGAATGGCCCTTGAAACATCAGCCACTAGAGGGGATCCAATGGGAAAGACCTGCAGAAGAAACTTATGGTCTTAGCATTTGATGCAAGACGAATTCAAGAGAGAGTTTGATGCAAATTTATGGACTTACAAAGCCTAATCCATCGACCTTGAATGGTGTTTGAACCATTTTATACTTGTTACAGTACTGTCCAAGAAAAACTCTCACGTAAGGTACTTCCATGAAAGCTGCAGAAATATCACCTTTGCTCAGTTGCTCGTCACAGTTTTCTGCAGAACCAAAGGATCGGAGACTATCCTTTGAGAAACCTGATTCTTTGAGTCTATCCAAAATGAAGGAACTCGCTTGATATCCCACAGGTTCTCCTTTTGCCAGCAAGCTATTTATGTTAGTCACCGTTGGATGAAGTTGTGGTGATGTAAGAAGCGACGCCAAACTAGCTGTGTAACTCTGTGTCAACACAAGCACTAAGAAGTACCAAATGATAACCACGAGCCTCGCCCAGAAGCTAAGCACTCTTTCTCCTGTAGATTTATTGAGATGTAAGCAAGATGATTTTTGGAAATAAGTGCACTACTGAAGTATGTGAAAAATGAGCATTGGTATTGCAGTGTAATTGATAGAGGGAGCATATTAGGTGCGAAGACCATAATGGAGAAAGCAAACCAGAAGATAGTGCTGATTTGATACTTGCCAGGGCCATCAAAGTCTGGGTTTACCCTATGTTCAAGAACCCATACGACAAGGCCAATAATGAGAAAGGAGAAAAGGCTGATTAGCCAAAGTTCCAATTTCAAAGGCGTCAAAAAGATGGTACTGCTTCTTCTAACACTGTCTTTAACAGGGACGACCAGACCTACGCCTGATGGTGTGTATGGCAATGAGAAATCAACAGATATTGACCTATTTGCTGATATTGTTGTATCTGCCACCACAGCATCATATTTCTGTTTCAAACATAACGAAGAAGGACGTGGTTTGAACAATGGAGCTCTGCGGAGATTGAGCATATAAAGAAGAATAAAAAATGGTCAGTGTTTCTTACCCCGAGATACACTTGGTAGACTAACGTATCATAATCAACATTTTCCACTGGAATGAAGTCATAGGAAACATCATAGGGCATCGCTTGAATTACAGCCTCGAAGTAGTCAATGCAGAATCCACTGAAAATTGTTGAATTGGTGATAGGATCCCTTGTACCCTTCACAAATTGTTGAAAACTATTTTTAACTGGGACGCCAATCTGCATTCCCATTTGTCGGGATTTCCCATCCTTTGGGTACAGAAGTAGTGTCTCCAGGCCATATGATTGGTCTGAGTCGATCTCGCCAAGAAGAGAAAGTGGTCGTGGTATCTGGTTTTTGGTCCACGGTCTTCAAGAGACCATGCTCTTTCATCCAGAATCCTATGGTCCTTCCTCCTTGCCCATTCACATTAACAATCTCAAACTCTGATGGCTGCAGTTGTCCATTGATAAATTGGAAATCACCCGCAAGACCTTTGAACCGAACTCTAGAGAGTGTCTGGAGAAGTTTTGGACCATATTGAGATACACCTAAACCTTGTAGTCCAGACATGTTCCTCTTGGCATCCGTCTTGACAAAAGTCAAATTTGATGTCCCAGCTTCTTCGATGGCCAGTGCCAGTGCAGTGGTGGCATCATATGCCCACAATCCATATACGTTCAGGTCAGAAATTGGGAATCTCTTCATCAATCGAGCTCTAAATTTTTCAAGCTCTTCGGATCTTGGTACATAAGTCTTTACACACAATACCCCTTGCATTGTTTCAATTTCCATCTCGTTCATGATACTTAGAACATCGGTGATTGCGTTGGTGAGGATCCAGACATATCCTTCTTTCATCAAACCAATTTCCTTAGCTTTGGCAAAAAATCTTGAGGCAAGCAATTCGACAATGTGGACAACAAATACTCGAGTGGGTAGAGTCATCATCCGGAGAAGTTCTGCAGAGATTTCATCATCCGTGGCATTGGGAGAGATCACGGTCCTATAAGGTATACGAACGTTAATCTCTTGTAACGCATCGGTAAGACGAGGCATTATACCTTCTCCAAATGTGTCGTCAACGTATACAGGTGCAACCTCTCTCCACCCAAAAACTTTGATGATTGCTTTAATGGCATGCACTTGATATGAATCATCATATGTAGCACGAAAGAAGTATTGACTACGGATGGAAGCAAGGGATGGACTTGTTGCAGAATATGAAATAATCGGCACCTGAGATTTTTGTCCCATCTCAATCATGAATTGAGCCTGCATCGAAGTCTGTGGCCCTAGAATCGCTTTCTCTTCCTTGTTCGTTATCAGATCAAGAGCTGTGATAAAGTCAATGCCAAGGAATGTTTTGTTATGCAAAAGATAACTTTGGAGGAGACGGCATAAATGTAGACAAGAAGTGTGCATATATACTGATGATTGATGACACATATATTAGTCTATATAACTCATTGCATGTATACCTGCTGCTGCTGCGATAACAACATCGTTTTTGGAGTCAACAATGGTGGTTACAATCCTTGTTCGGGTTTGTGGATGAGAAGAGTAAAAATCAGAGAGAGACATGTTGATACAGAGCAAAGTCATGTTGAAGTATGCCATTCCGACATCGTTCACGATTCCCACATTAACATCGGTTGCTGTATTTTGTGCTTCTCTGACTTGCATCAGGAAGACGATGACAAAGCAGAGTAAGCTGAGAACGAGGTTGTTTTCTCTCTTCATTTTTTCTTCCTTCTTGTTAGCACTTGACGAGAAAGAATGAAAATTGGTGGTCTATATGGTATGTTCTTTGTTGCAGCATGAGACGCTTTGAGAATTTGGGATTTGGAGAAGTCGTGATATTGTTAATTATGAACTTGTTGAATGTATAAAACTCCAAATGGCATATTAATCAAGGCAACTAACTTGTTTTTAATATTCTAAGTTAGCTAACGATTAAGGTCAACTATTGCGAAGGAGGAGACTTCGTCCCATGCATTAAACCATATACATATTGAACAACTTTCTCTCAGTTAATCATACATTCTCTCCGAGGAGAACAATTCTTCCCAAAAGAACAAACAAGAAGACTGTCTTCATTTATCACATGAAAATCTCAGAGAGCCTGGAGAACAATGTTTTGGCATTTCTGAGATATCTCTTTTTAACGATATTGTTGATGGTTTCCCTCTGTCCCCCACATAAATTGATGAGATTTGAATTGTTGCGATGTTGCAGTCATAGTGGTTCTCGGACAGTTAGACAAAAGATACCAGACAGTGTTAAAATTGTGTCCCGGTAAGTTCTAATGTTGACTGAAACTCTCAACAAGATTCCGACCTGGAGACATCTGGTCAGAACAGAAGTAGCAAGAAAATTTCTGTCAACAGGGCAAATCAAAATATACTTGCAAGTTCTCCACACTCCTGCAAATCAAGATATACTTGCAAGTTTTCAAGCTATAAGAAACTTAACAGATACAGAACAAGCAAACGACTATGTTCCTGTATATACATAGACCGAGAGAGAATTGTTCATACGCCACAGGCTTCTTTTCTTCTCTCGAGTTGCCAACATTAATAGTCTTAAACAGAGTTTGATCTGGTGCAGAACTTAAGCACAGGACTTGCATCTTTTCCCCAAATGAGTTCCAACACAAAGGACTCGCCTATCTTTACGCCATGAGCTTCACAGAATCCTTTCCAGTCTCTTCCTAGTCTCATTCTTCCGTTTATGTTGTCTTTCACAAGAAGCACCATCCAAGTTACTCCATCTTGACCCAACAGAGTTATCTTCCCTGGCTTATTGATGCCATTCACCAGCGTGAATTGGAGCGGAAGTCTCTGCGCAAAAGATTTGATTGAGGAATAATGATTGACCAGAATACATCTCAAGAAACCTATGCAGTAATAGACAATCTCGAGACTTACCAGTTTATTGGATTTAACAGAATACGGTGTAATAATTAATGTCACAAATCGGTTTTGGCTTCGCGAAGATGAAGCTCCCGGTCTCGAGCAATACTTCCATTTCTCTTTATTCAAGCATTCCCTTAAGCTGCTTTTGTCTTCGATGCTCCACTCTTCACTCTCCTCCTTTACAATCATTTCCTCTCTGCCCTTGTCTTTAACGCTCTTTTCTATTCACTTTCCTCGGTCTCGCTACTCTGTTCTCCACTGCTCGGATATGTGGACAGAGAATTTACATCGATACCTTCTGAACACTCTACTAGCCTTGTGGTACTGTTGGTTTCTGCAGGGCACAAACATATAACAGGTTTTGCCCCAGTTCTAACCAGTTTAAACCTGAAGAAGTCTCTAGCTTTTAACCCGTTTGCTTGGCAGAAACTTCTCCAGCCTGGTGAGATAACAGTAACGTCGTTTGACTTATGGTGTTTCAAAACTAAATTCCTTGTGTCACCATATTCATTCTTCAAAACTATCTCACATCCTTCCTTGAGACCATTTGAGCTCAAAAATTCCTTTGGAAGATACTACAAAATACAAATATATGATTAAAGACGAGTCATACAAACAAAAGAGGTCAATCCAGTCATCTGCAATCGATGTTTGTACTCACCAGCGCATCATTTTGTAAGCTCGAAGGCGTGAGAGATCCCACGAACCAAGAGTGTTCTGTTGACGATTCTGCATCTGGTCTATATCCTGCTTGGCACAAGCGGATTACAGGAGTTCTTGAATTTTGGACAAGTTTGAAAGTATAGCGACCTTGGTTCATCCCATTGGCATTGCAGAAGCTTCTCCAGCCATGTCTAAGATAAGTATTGACGCCGGATTTGTCGTGATCCAAACTTAACTTCCATGATCTTCCCATTTCGTTAAGAAGAACAACGTTACCGTATTTTTTACTCAAACCTGACCTCGCAAAACTAATTGGAAGATACTGTAAAGCCATCACAAATTAACAAATATGAGTTACTATAAATAAATCTCTCAGGCCAACAAATTCAAACTATTAGTATAAGATATTTGTTATAGAGAAATTAACCAGTTTATCATTGTATAGGTTTGAGACTGAGACATTTGCTACAAAACAAGAATGGTCAGATGAAGAATCTTCTTCTCTCCTTGGATTCTTCTTCGCCCTCTTCTGCATTGGTTTAGTTTCTGACCCTAAAACCAACAAAAAATCAATCAAATTTGTCTTCTTTCTTCAGATTTGAAGTACATTTCATTAAAAAGACAGAAAATTTACCGATATTGTCATGAAGATTATCACTATCATCATCAATGTTGTGAGATGATATATACTCAATCTCACAGAAACTGGGGCCCATTGGAGTGACATGAAACACCAAATCTCCATCATGTCTAAAAACAATGACATCACCAACACGAAAATCATGTGCTATGACGAAATCTTTCCAGCCTCCGGTGAGTCTCCAACCGTCATCAATCTTCATTTCCCAAACTTTTTCTGAAGCATCCGATATCAATTTCGCAGTTTTGTGTTCGTTTCTTCCTTGGAGATGCTTCAAGAAGAAGGTTACAGGAATGTTCTGTAACAATATGCAAAAAGAGTTGTTAAAAACGAAACCATATCTCTCAATAAGCTATAAATATACTCGTAGAAGAGAGGGACAGAGATAGAGTACGAGGTGAGAGTCGAAGCCGGGAAGAAGAGGCTTGAAGAAATGTGGGTTTGATGGAGACTGAAGAACTGGATCTGCCATTGTTGATGTTAGGAAAAAAAGCTTTCTTCCACAAAGCAAAACCTCTGAAGTCTCAAGTTTATGAAAAAGTGTTGGTTTTGATATCTCTATCTTCTTAAATGTATGGTTAGCTATTATCTTTCATAGCTCTTTTCATTTATGAAAGCTCCAGCTACTTTTTAATAGAAGTGTGCTTTTCTTCAGACTCCAGCCCATAGGTCCGAACTCAACGAAAATTATCTCTTGGACAGAAGAATTTAACTTTTGCCAGAAAAAACCTCAAAAAGGAACAACCCCAAACGTCATAGTTGAAGACTTTTTTTGTCATGAATCTCCAGAGAATACATTCGAGAAAGTTTCAATAATTTTTATCCGTGACTTCGTAAACCTCGTCCGTCATTGCAAACAATACAACTAAAAACCATAACTAAACATTTCATAATCAAATTAAAAGACATTAGTTAGTTACTCTGTTCTTCCTTTCCAAAGACAATCTAAAGCAACAGACTTGGGATCTAAAATCATCTTTCAGAGTTCAGACATAGATTGGTTCCATCTTGACGTTGTGGCAAAACCTAAGTACAGGGAATGTATTTTCCCAAATTAACTCCAAAACGAAAGGCTCGCCTATCTTAAATACCCCATTAGCTTCACAGAAATTTTTCCATCCTTTTCCTAATCCTCTTCTTCTATAGGTTGGTCCATCGTACACCAATCTCGTTACCTTTTTCACACCATGTTTATCCATTAGAATTATCTTCTTGTGCTCCTTTTTAATGCCATTGGTCTTTGTGAATTCTACCGGAAGAATCTGCACAAGATTTCAAAACAAAAAACACACAGATATCTAAAAAATTAGAGAAGAAGAAAACATAATCAGAGACATTTAGAAGACATTAATAATACATACACACCAACTTACAAGTTTGGAGCTTTTGATATTGTACTCTGTGAGAATGATTGATACAAGTCTGTTTTGTCTTGAAGATGATGAAGGTGAAGCTACCCATCTACGACGCTTCTCAGTCTTTCTCTTCTTTACCTCTTTGTTCATTAGTTCCGAACAATCTTCTTCAGAACAGATACAGATCATTGGAGTAGATTTCCCATCTCCAACCAGATTAAACACGATTGAATCTGATGTAATAACATCCTTCTGATTCTTTAAATCTCAAATTCAGAGTCCAAGAGTTTCCCTCTTTATTCACTGCTATTATCTCGCGAAATCTTTTGTTCAAAGCTTTCGATCTTGCAGCTTCCTTTGGGATATACTGCAACACCAATCCACAGAGATATACATGCATCATGATTCATGAACATAATTTATAGAAGAATGAAGTAAGTACTTACAAGTGTGTCAAATTGTAGATTTGAAGCAGTGACGTTTGCTACAAAACAGTAATCGTATGATAAAGAAGACTCTGGCTCTCTTTTGGGTTTTACATTCTTGTTCCTTAAAACCCTTCCTGAATCATAGAAACAGTTTCTTTTTTATTATTTCAACACAAATATCATCCTCTTTGGTTGATCTTGGATTCAAGCAATCATTAAGACAGAAACTCAAACTTACTAATGTTATGATGATGATTCTCATTGTTGTCTTCATCGTCATCATCAGCAGCATCAATGTCTTCCTCCTCTTTGATGTGAGAATTTGCGTACTGAATCGCACAGAAACTAGGACCGAAAGTTGTCACATTAAACACCATGTCTCCTTGGTGTTCGAAAATAACAATGTCCCCAATTCGAAGATCATGTGCTGTCGCAAAGTCTTTCCAGCCTTCTGTGAGTCTCCGGCCGTCCATTTTCACTTCCCAAGTTTTGTCTGAAGCTTCGGATCTAAGTTTCCCAGTTTTGTGCTCGTTTGTTCCTTGAATGTGCTTGGAGAAGTATGTAATAGGTATTTTCTGCAACCAACATGGGGGAATGTTTAAGAGTTAACTTTTGATTAAAAAGAAAACAAAGCATTAGCCAAAATGAGAATGTGTTGCAGAGAGGATCGAAACATAAGTGATGCTTCTTAAACATTCCCCTTTTACAGTGTAGTTTCTTTACGTTTAATATTTAACCAGAAAATCCAAGAAAAAAAAACATACAAAAACAGAACCGATTCTGAAAGAAGGATGGAAACAGAGACAAAGAGAGAGAGGGTACGAGGTGAGCGTCAAAACCGGGAAGAAGTGGCTGGAAAAAATGCGGATTGGTCGGCGACTGGAGTGATGGATTCGCCATTTCAATTTCAAGAAGATAAACTTGAGAAATTTTCTAACTCAGTTTTTCCTGGGCTCCTAATGAAGAATAAACAAATCTTGTGTTTTGTTCCTCTCACCGAATAATATGGCATGGCCATCACTTTGCCTTTAATATGCAGTAGTTTTTTCAGACTTTTGTATTCTTCGTCATGGTAAAAAGCTGTAGATTCGTGTTGCTTTCTTTTGTCTTTTGGGTAAAAACTGCTTTCTTTTGTCTTTTAGGTGGAAGATAAAAGGACCAAGAAAATCATGTTAATTAATAAATCAATGTGGCTTTTTGTGGCATTGGCATAATCAAACTTGAATAAGATGTTTCAAGCTCCGTTTCACAATATAGATGAAAAAAATAGAGAACAGTTAGATCTTGCTCTGGCTACCCTTAAAACGATACCCTGTTATGGTCGCTCAATCCTACATTACGCAATTAATCAGAGCTCAGAAGGATATTTATCTTATTATCACAACTTGAAAGTACAAGAATGACGAATCAAGTGGTGTAGGAATACCCAACAACACCAGATACACAAGTCAAGAAAAACAAACAACAAAGGAATATACATGTAATTGATGACTAGGAAGACAAGTGAATCTTTGTTTTAACTGAAACACAACAGAGTCCTTAGTAGGCAAAGGTGAAGACTTCCTGGTTTCTATTCGTCCCTTGCCGCAGGATCCATTCCAGTCGAAGGACTATCAGCAAAATATTCTGGATGCTTCACGTTCACACCATACTACCAAACCGAGTTTATTCATTGGTTAGCTTTTCATTACTAGTTAAGATAAAGACGAATAAAAGACTTACCTATCTACTATAACTACTGTAATCCATAGCGTTAAGACAACTTGGCATGTTTCTAAACCTTTTCTGTTTCATACTTAAATTCTGTGATACTAAATTAGTTTCATGCCATTCGTATGAAGAGTAATGGTCAATGCCTCATTTGCAGCTTAACTAATAACAAGAGTATCTATAACTTCTTCTCATACTTCTGGATGTCTGAGGGTAAGCCACCACGGAAAAACAAGGACTTAGAGAAGAAGAAGAAGTATTTACCTCACGCAAAGCTTTTGATAGGTCTTCCATTGTCAGTATTAAACGCTTATCCTGTTTCAAGACATCAATATTCATGACATATAATCCCAAAAAAAATCAAAGGGCAAAAACTAAAGCGAGCCAGAGGAACCACCTTTTGCTGTTTTTTGTCTTTCACAACTGGTGCTGGTCTAGCCTTGCAGTGCCTGTATATAATTCACAATTCGAATTACTCAGGGAGCTTAGATCAAACTAAAGTTTCCTGGAAAAAGTAGTTAAAACATCCCTTCATCGCATCCATCCACTCAGAATGGGTGGGCCGCTTACCTCCTTCAAATATGAAAAAGAGGTACAAAAATTTATGGAAAAGTGGATGAAAACTTACTGAAGGGCATCGCTGGCAACATCTGCAACAAACTTTTGTGTAACCACAGCAACTAGCCTTATTCTGTCAACCCAGTAGACAAACTTTCAGTACAAACTGGGAAGAATGTATACAGGAAAAGATTATGAAAAGAGGACAAAACCCAAAAACTAAAGATCCCAATGCAAAGAACACATGTCGAAAGACAGAGAAGAACTACCTCATTATTTCGTCCATCAATCAATTAATCAAATGTTCACAAATCAAAGTGCCAATCTTTTTCAGTGCTACTCCAACATAAACTTCTTTATCATACCATTTTACAGGAAAAGTTAATAAGGCAGACCTCAATCCAACAAGGGAGAGTAATATCCCAGAAGTAAATCTCAACTACAAGAGTGTTTAACCATAAAAAATGGAAAACCTAGGATATCTGAGCTGATTTAAACCAAGACATCTTATTTACCTGCTGGTTAACCATTCTAAAACTCAACAATGATTCCGATAATAGCAAGTATCACAAAAAACTTGACGGAAATACCTACAATCTTACATTGGGGCACTGAAACCCACTCTTAGCCAAGTAGTGCTCAACTAGGTCATCAGGAATCTGAAGGGGGAAAAAAAAAATCCAGAACTCAATCAATACCCAGGGTTAAATCATAGTAGAGCCGGAAAAAAAGTTATAAATGTTACAGATGAAAGTATACCGTAGGAGTATAATCCATCAGAGAAGTAAGAAACTCTGTAAGAGCAGCATCATCTTCATGCTTTGCCTCGCCAGATTGTTGGCCGTGATTCATCTCTCCCACCACCGAGTACTAAAACGAAGTAAAAAGGTTTTTCAAAACCAGAATCATTAATAGAGAACTTCTGAATTTGCTGAAAGATCGGATTCAGATATGGGAAACGAACATTGCATATACCCAAATTAGAAACTTCTACGAAAGAATGTCATGACACAATCATACCATAACCCAAGAACTTGTTATTAATTTTACAAGAATTTAGCTACAGAAATCTCAGTTCAATTTACTAATTCTCTATTCCAGATTTTTTTTTGTTCTCTCCCGAAATTCATAGTTGCTAGGAAACGAGCTAATTCCAGATCATTGTGTTGCAAAGATCATACCTAGTTTTGAACAACATGAAGCATAGCAATAAGAGGACTGCGTTTTCAAAATATCTATCGAGAACGAAGAACGATTCATTGATCAGAATTCGATACTGCCCAACAGAAAACTCTACCGGTAAGACAAAATTGAGCTGAAACCGAAACCAGAGGTGCAGAAAATTCGACCAAGTAAGCGAAAATGCGAACCTAAACGAAGCCGTAAAGTGAAAAGAGCAGAGAATTGAGCTGAGGCGAGACTATCAATGCTAAGTAAGAGAAGTTTCGACGAATTTTGGCGGGGAGAAGAAGGGATCGGAGAGTCTACTACTGATTCCCCCGTTGAAACCCTAATTCTCCGACTAGTCCAACCAGAAGCAATTTCCACCGATTGGATTTAACAGTTGAGAATAATCTTTAGATGGGCTAATGGGCCTTTATAATTTAATTTAGGCCCATAACTCCTCTGCATATATAGAAGCTTTTAAGAGTATAATAATTAATAACATTCCATTTTATTATCCTTCAATCAAATCAATTTAAGTTATTGCAACAGAAAGAGATTAAATAGAAGCATATCCAAAACAAAATTGTGAATCAGTAAAATTTCAAATCATGACAATAGTGTTCTTCAATCTGCATAATGAGCTCTTTTTTTTTATTGGGAGACAAAGAATATGACAAGGAAAGCACTTCAATCCACTATCTAGACGACGGAATATAAAATGAATACAAAAGCAGTTTCTGTTGCTTTTTTGTCAACTCATAGTCTTGTTAGATGGAAAAACTGAAAAAAGTAAATAGAAAAAGACTTATCTTAGGCTGAGGGTAGTTTTATTCTATGAGAGGCAGATGGTAAATTCAATGAATGATTAGACTAATTCTCTTTAAAAAGAGAGATATGATATGATACTTCGTTTCACGGGATTCCATTTGTTGGTTACTACTTGCCCACTATAAGACGAAAATACGAGATAATAATGTCGCTACCACTGTTTTTATATAAACTGGAAATTATAACTTAGTGATTTGTATCAATATTTTTGTTGTGTTATAATTGCGTTAAAATCGGTAGAGTGTGTGTTTGGATGGCATACGGCCCCAAATATAATATATATATATATATATATGTCCTTATAATATTGAAACATATAAGATTTTACCATTTGCAGGACATATGTGAAAATTGTGAAAACGTATATAAAACCAAAATAAGTGACAGGTTTTTCAAGAAACCAGTTTATCTAGTTCTATATTTTAAAAGGGGCCAATTAGAATCTAATGTAACTATATCCAAGTCTCATTGTCAAGAAAAAGGTAAGATTTAATTAGTCGACTTTAAGAAAAACGGTTCCTCATGGTATAAGAATATTGTAGACTATAGGCTAGGAGCTTAGGACGAACTATATATGGATTGATCTGTACTTTCTATTTAATTCCTTTTTAAAACAATGTATAATTTTCTTTGCATATTTAATATGATCCATGAAAATACAACATTTTTACATTTTCAAAACAATCAAAATCAAAATGATGCAGCATGCATATTAGTCAAAAATCTCACTATGGCAATGTGACATAGGCAAGAATTGGCATTTACAGGACAGTTATTTTTGGTGAGCTGTTTTGCTAAAAAAAACTTATAAAAGTTCTAATTATATTAGCTAAACATTATATTAGATGATCAATACTACCTCCTACTCTATTTAAACAAAAGATAAAAATCGACCGGTTGATTGATTGTTTAACAATACCAATTTTTATGTGTGAATGAAAACTACACCGTTTTCGGAATACTTCAGAACTTACACAATCAAATTGTGTCTATGCAGTTTAGAAATGTCTAATTACAGTTTCATTTGAAAGATCTAATATTTTAAAGTTCAATATGTTACACAATATTTAGGATTTGGTTGTTTTGTAATTACGCTATAATGACAATAACAAAAAGCTACTAAAGAGAGTAGTTGTTTTACTCCTAAGAGTTAAGACTCTTAAAAGAATTATATTACTTTTGAATTCCGAATCTGAAAAAGATTGTTTAAATAATAATAATAATAAACAAATCAGGGAGAGGCAAAACATGGTGGCCTGTCAAATCGGTTAATTCAGACGAGGCGAATGAGCATTGCTCACGAAGCAATGTTTTTTTGTTTCCTAAGAGTGTTCATATGATATTATGATCTAAATAGAATATCCACTATTGCGAATGTGATCGTGACCATACTTAAGTTGTATTTCTCACATCAGTTTAATCTAGATACTAAGTAATTTTTCTTTAAGGTGAAAATTAAAAGACCGCCCATACAAAAGAATTAGAATCTGAAAATATTACTTAAAATCTAAAATGGCCGAAGAGAAAATTTGTTTGTAGATTTTTTCAAGTAAATCGCGTACGTGTGTGGGTGTGTACTATACCCTTATACACTTATACAAGTGGTATCTTCAGTATAGAAAACTAGTTTCGGAAATTAATCTACTTGTATAATATATATATATATATTATAAATATTATATATCGTAGTAAATTTTAATAATTCAATATAAGAAATTATAAACATATACTATTTATATAATTGAACCCTATTTGAATGAGGGTTCAACTTGCTTGAGGGATTTGTTTTTGGATAAAATGGATTTTTAATATTTCAAACACACAT
This sequence comes from Cardamine occulta, assembly GCA_028015245.1. NCBI lineage: Eukaryota > Viridiplantae > Streptophyta > Magnoliopsida > Brassicales > Brassicaceae > Cardamine > Cardamine occulta. The sequence continues at coordinate 3,555,081 of CM051388.1, read as the reverse complement.
TATACAGTATACACTAAGATAAAAGCAAGTAATATCTTTGTGTAATAGTAGTAGTTAACTTGAAAGTCGCGACTCATGTGTTGTTGTAGGGTTATTACTTTTACTTTAGAGTTCACCTTTTTTTTAATCGGACTAGAAAATTTATAGTACATAGTTTAGAAAATTTGTAGTGCATAGTTCCTTATCTAGAAGAAGAGAAGCATGTACGTCACTAAACACCCCAAAACTCAAGTTGGGAATATGTTCTTGCTTGTTTAAATAAGTAATTATGTTTCCCTTCCAAATGTAATATTATATTTTTGTCGCTAATCCTCAATTAACTAACATATAATAAAGTTGGAATATAAACAGCAATGCCCTAATAATTATAAATATATGTGGATGTAATCTGACACGAGTTGTCTTTGGTGATTGGTCGCATCTCGCCAACAATTTATATTATAATTCAAATGTATTTAATTTAAATAATTTAAAATGAATGAAAGTTACTAATAAGAAAGAAATGGCCGTTCAAGTACAAAAGTGGAATCCGATTATCTACCGAAATTGCAATTAAATATTAGAGATTTGTTTTAGGAAAAAGGTTCGCATGCTAAATTTTATAATAATGATTTGGATATAGAATAAAAATTTGTGGATAGTTTCATATCCAAGTGGCCTTGCCTCATACGAAACTTGCCCTTTAGTAAAGCGAACAACAAACGAATGGATATTGCTTAAATAATACTAACAGTTACATGTATAACATTTTTACATGTCTTATTTTTTTATCATCGTGCAGTTTCTAAGATGGTTTGTAACCTCAATCATCACATACGGTCTACTATTTTTTGTATCGTTTCCTACTTACATGCTCATCTTCGTCTTGTCGCCAAATCATTCGGATTTTTGAACGTTCGTTTTATTCACGTATCTTTTTTTTTCATTTGTAAACAGATTTTTACTCTAGCGGATAAGCCAAAAGTTTCTGTACATATGAGTTATATTTAAACAAATTACTTTTTCAAAAGGCTATATACCTAATTATCCCTAAAAACAAAGCATAAATGAAGAAAGCATATATAAAAGAAGGGAACGTACACTTTTAAGATGAAGAAAAATTTGTGGCAGAAAAAAATGAAGTGGGTAAGTATGTCTGATTAAAAAATAATAAAAAGCGAAAATTAGTTAAAGAAAATCTATGGAAGAAGGAAAGCCACGTTTTTCAATTTTACCGTGGATATTGGATAATTTCACAGTAAAATAACACACACACAAAAAAACTTTTTTCTTTTAGGGTCAAATTAAACTACATCTGCAATAGAAGTTTTACAGTACTAAAAATAGAGAGCTATACTGAAAATGAATCGGACATCAAATGATACATAACAATCTTTACGAATATCATAAGAATGGTATTTTACCACATAAACAACATGAAGTCTTTAATAATCTTATAATCTTATCCATATCTCATATTGCAAAAAATGGACTCATCACATAGCCTGGCTGAAGAGGTAGAAAATAGGATAGAAACTAATATATATGTCAAATCAAAGCACCAAAGCCAATTGAAATTTTGGAAATTAGGAAGAAAAACAAAATGAGATTGTTGGCACTTTAACCCACAATTTCTCTCTTAGTCTCTCTCTCAAATCATCTGTCTTCGCTCTCATTATCGTGCAAACATTGTCATATTCCACTACACCCCAAATCTAATATGCTCTTTCACTATGTCCCGATTAGCTACATTATAATATATAAATATATTAAAATGTCTACGTGAACAGACGGATAATACATCGATTTCACATATATGCCAGCTATCTGTACGGACTATATATTTCTGTTTACGATTTTAAAGAATGAAAAATAAAAAGTGGTTAAGTGTCCAGTTATGTTGATTCATGAAATAAAACGATGAATCATAAAATTGTCATTTTTTTCTTTGCCACTGTTAAATACTAAATCTAACACTCTCGGACGGGGATTTAATTTTATTTAGTTTTACTATTTAAACTTCATGTTATACTATATAATGAAATCATATTCACATCATCTTATTTTTAACCTTCTTTGTTATTTCTTACTACGTATGATTTTTTTCGATAACGTACAATATGTGCATTTAAATTCAAATATAAACACAACAAAAAGATCATAAACCGTTGAATTATATACAGTAAAATCTCTATAAATTAATAATGTTGGGATCGTATAATTTTATTAATTTATAGAGGTTATTGATTTATCGATAAATTAATAATTATTAATTTATAGAGAGTTTTTCCGAATTTTTAAAAATATTATATAAAAAATAGAAAAATGAAGACAATACTTTGATTTGTTTTAATGCATTTACACATTAAGAAATAATCATTGCATATATATATATTTTTTAATAATTTTTGATGCAATTTGAGAAGATAATATCATATATTTTTGATGTTTTAAGAAAAATAGAGATAAATTCCAACAAAATTACAAATTTACGATTAAATAAACAACATTATAATCATATTTCACTAAAAATCTTATTTATATATACAATAAATTTATATGACTATTAATTTATGTTATTAATGGGACCATATATTTATATAGAGATTTCAAAAAAATTATTATCTTATTATCTTATCGAAATGTGTCAATTATTACACCGGTCCAACTCGGGACCGGAATAATTTATTAATTTAGAAAGGTTATTAATTTATCGAATATTAATTTATAGAGGTTTTACTGTATGTTATAGTCTAAAATATGATTACCAATTATGCAATTAGACTCTTTTTAAGACATCAAATAAATGGTGATGGCGTCTATAGAAGCATCTAAATTATTTTCACCCTTCGTAAAATTACCATGTAGGGTTAAAAAAATGAAAAAAATATCTTTTGAGGGTATGAAGAAATGAATAAGTTGATTTCGCAAAGGTTAGAAAAAAAAATTTAATTCCACTAAAATCCATGAATTAGATATGATCGTCACTTTCTTTGTCCCCAAGTTGTTTAGACCTATAAATACCTCTCTTTACCTTCTCCTTTGTTTCATACTCAGCTTTCCTTTTTTCTACATACGTGAGAAACAAAAACAAAACACAAATCAGAGAGAAACAAAAGAGACTGCAAAACAAAAACTATGAGACCATTGAGTGTTCAATCGAGGTTGGAAGGTATGGCGACGCACGCCACATCAGTCTCCGTGAATCACAACCGAATGGCTCCGCAATCGCCGTGGCACTCACCGGTTCCTTACCTCTTCGGCGGTCTAGCGGCGATGCTTGGACTAATCGCCTTTTCTCTTCTCATCCTCGCCTGCTCTTACTGGTGCCTCTCGTCCTACGGCGAAGAAGATGGTCGAAACGGCGGAGGAGCCGACGAAGAGAAAGAAAGCCGATCTGGGGATAAGGCGGCGAACGGAGCTTACGAGGAGAAGTTTCTGGTCATAATGGCTGGAGAAGACTTGCCGACGTTTCTCGCGACGCCAGCGATGAAAAAGTGTACGTGTGGTGGTCACGAGGGTAAAATGGTAATTTCTCAGGAAGATACTGTTGCCGAAGAGGAGGAGAAAATGAGAGAAGGTGAAGAAAAAGTGAAAGATATTGGAGAAACAACAAGAAGTCACTGAGTTTTTTTTTTTTTTTTTTTAATAGTTTTCTGGAGAATTGTCCTTCTCATAATTCCCAGGAATGTAAATTTTACTAAAGAGCAAAATTTTGGCCTTTACTTGTTCTGTAGTGTTTTATCGTTTGCTATATAAAATCCTTTTATTCCAAATTTTGTAATTTGAGGAAATATTTTTGATTACTTCACCCACTAAAGGATTGTAAACGCGGTTTCATACGTATATTCAGGATCCGATTTATACCTTCAAAGATAAAGAAAATTACATTTCAAAAGAAATAAACAAGGGTTTAGAAAATATTTGGGTTTATAAAATATTTTTGTGTAAAGTGTAATCACCAATGTTTTTTTTTTGTTTGTTCGGGGTAAAATTAAATGATCACCTATGCTAGTTAATAAAATATATTTAAGCAAGCAAAAATTGTCAGATCATATTAACAGAAAAGAAAAATGGCCAGTTAATCCTAGAAAAACATATTAAACGTTAAATAAAAGCAAACACAAACAAATCTAAATTTTGTAAGCTTTTAAAAAAATACGAACATATCAAATGTAAAAAAAACTCGCGAACATAACCTAATAATCTAAACTCGTTTTCTACTTTTCCTTCTATTAGCAAATATAATATGTTGTCTTCTTTTTTTTAACAGAAGGGGATAACTAATATGTTGTTGCAATTAACCCAAAAAAAAAATGTTGTAGCCTTTTTTTTTTGTTTTTTGGGTTTGCTAGAGAATCTTTTAATTCATTACAATGATATATATATATATATAATACATTTCTTTTTAAGTAGAAGTACCTGCTAATTCAGGAAATATTATCTGGTATAGTTGATGAATACAGAGTCACCAAAATGTATTCAATACAATTTCTAGCATCGATCAACATGGTAAAACGATCGATTACAACTATTTATTTGTGAATTAAAAAATATTATGACATAACATTAACATAAACATAGTTTTCTCACAAAAAATTAACTTAAAATCTAATTTCTACATTTTATTTCCCTTTTCAAAACAGAATATATATACATATATACACACACATTATGAACTAATAATAGTCATATTTTAATAGGCAGCATACATAAATTTGGCAAGATTTTTGTACTTAATGTACTTCAATCGGTTGACAGCTACGCTATTTGATCCATATGCCAATTTCGTTATCTTTTCCACGCAGAAAAATCAAATGACATTGATGACAATACTTCATTACATAAATTTATATAACTTTTAATGTAAACACATAAGGGATTTGTGAAAAAGGGACATCGCTGACATTGATTTAAAATTATCCTTGAAAATTCACTACATGGTAATGCTATATAATTTTTCTTGGTAAAAACGTAATGTACATAATACATACTTACATCAGATCAGACTATAAAATAGCCATACATATATAGACTAGTTCCGCATAACTAATTTGATCAATATCGTTTGTTCTCAAAATCGTAAGGCCTAAGGTTTACTACAAAAATCTTTCAAAACTTGAAATACTATTTGACTAGAAAAGATGTTACAGAAAGCGAAAAGAAAAAAAAAACTATTTGACTTGTCACGCACATAATAAATGATTACTACAAAAATATGCAGTCAACGGATTCGGAGAGTCATTTGTAAGTTTAGCAAATATCTCTTAGATCGGAAACTGTTATTCTCCATTTCTTTCCGACAAATTAATATTCTCCATTAACAAGAACAATTAGCAAATACCGTAATTAAAAAAAACAATGAGCAACTTGTTTCCTATTGCGTATCTTGTTTTAGCTAATCTGTGTGTCAAAAAGTTAGCACTATGAAGACACGTTTCAGATAGTGGATCGGTTGAGTTATTTATAACCAAAAATAATAGATTCTGTTTTGACATTTTTACACCACTGAGCTGTCCTTGGAGGCGCCTAGTAGCCGCGTCTCCTAAACTAATTCTCTTCCATTTTGGGTTTAATCTTTTCTTTCCTTTTCTATTCATTTATTGCATTAATTTACCATTTTCCCCAGCTTTTTTTATTTCCACCGTTTGTCGTATATATCTCCGTACGTTATACTTTTTTTCTCTCAACTTTGTACTAGTGCAAGTTTATAAATATCCTATGCGATTTAATTAGATGCAGGGACGCTTTAGTTAGATTTATGAATCATGTCTCCCATCGATAGAGCTTATATTGAGTAGATTAGCCTGTAACCAATTTTGTTGATATAAAAGTTAACATTCCTTTTTAATTATGTGATCTGAAAAAAGTGCGATAAATTCAATTATGAGTGATAGAGTTGTTACAGCTTAAAATTGTTGCAAACCCGAAAAAAAAAAAACTTAAAAGTTGTTTTATAGGTATACATTTCAGAAGTCAGAAGAAATGAATTACTCAGGATCTTTGGTAAAGAATGTGTAGGTGAAGCTACAGAAAACCCAAATCCTTATATTACTGGGCTCAGATGATAATTAGTGGCCCATAAGTGTACTGCTACTTGATTCAGAGGGTTTAACAAGATCTCAAACTGCTAAATCTCGGAATTATTAAATTCTCGTCTTCCCCTGCTCTTCTTCTCTGTGAAGAGAGAGACGAATCTCTCTTAGATACTATGATTTGATCTGATCAGAAGAAGTGGAAGATGGGAATCGTGTTCACGAAGTTGTTTTCTTCCGTGTTTGGAAACAAAGAAGCTCGTATCCTCGTCCTCGGCCTCGACAATGCCGGCAAAACCACCATCCTCTGTAAACCATCGCCACCATTTCTCTTATTCTCTATGAATCTATAAGAACTTCTGATTACACAGATAATTAAGTGGCAGTGTAGTTTTCGATTCGACGTTTTTTGTTTTGGTTTCTGTGTGTTTTCAGATCGGCTTCAAATGGGGGAAGTGGTCTCCACGATTCCGAGTATCTTTTTCATCGGATCTTCGAGATTTTGAATATTTCGTAGGATTTGATTTCATGTTTTCCAATTTTGCTTTTTTTTTGTTCTTATCTGCAGCAATTGGATTTAATGTCGAGACTGTGCAGTACAAGAATATTAAGTTTCAGGTCTGGGATTTAGGTATGTTTCTATAATGTGTAACGGTAACGAAGATGTTATATGCATCAAGCTTCGAATTTGAGTTGCTTGAACAGTTTTTGCTATGTAGAGAGAAGGAAGACACATTGTATAAGCATTAGATTGATCTAGATCAAAGTGTTTTCTTATGGATCCACTTAGTCTTCTTTAATGTTGGCTAGTAGATTTCACGGGCAAGTGATTGAATAAGCCCATCATAGCAGATCTAACTCCAATGGACACTTGAGAAACTAGAATATCTTATATGGAAAGATAGTAACACCATGTCCTTGATTTTTATTCTATATATTATAATCTTCCATACCGATTAATAGTTGTGACATATGAATAAGACTCTACTTGTTTTTTTGTTTGACAAAAACAACAAAAGAATAAGACTCTACTTATTTGAAAAATGGATTAGAAATGGTTCCGGATTTATTTGGCAGGCAATTACTCAACATTTTTGCTTGCTTTTAGCTATGTATGTAGTCAATTGCGCTGCATAATTGTCATGCACTCTTTGTTATTAAACCATGCAATTTTGGATATTCTTAATTTGCTTGCAATTTGCCACCGTTGCTTTAATATTTTTAATTGATTTGCTAGAGAATGATTAACAAGAATCTTTTTTGTGGCAGGTGGACAAACGAGCATCAGGTAGCTTACTAATACCTTTGCCAATTGCTCTGTTATCCTTGCTCTAACAATGATAACTGAGTTTTGCCCAATTTTTATTGGCGATTTATTACAGGCCTTATTGGAGATGCTGTTTCCCAAATACACAAGCAGTGATTTATGTTGTTGACTCGAGTGATACAGATAGAATTGGAGTGGCGACAGAGGAGTTCCATGCAATTTTGGAGGTAAACTACTGCTAATGTTTCCTCTTTTGGTGGGATTGGTTTATTACTTTCTTACTAAAGAAAACTGCATCCAAATCTAAAAAATAAGCTTTCTTGGTGTAGCTCTACTGGGAATACTATTCTTGCTCTGTTTAGAAACTGTTCTAGACGCTTATAAATGTTGCTACTGAATGTTCTTAGAATGTCAAACAGCCTTGTAGTAGAATCTTTGTTTCTACATAATAATGCCTCTATCAACCTTTTCACAGGAAGAGGAATTGAAAGGTGCAATGGTTCTTATATTTGCAAACAAGCAGGTTAGTATATCTATGTGGAAGTTGTTTACCACTAGAGAAGATGAGAACAGGATCTACCTGGTGCACTTGACGATGCGGCTGTGACAGAGGCCTTGGAGCTGCACAAGATAAAGAGTCGTCAATGGGCAATCTTCAAAACCTGTGCCGTGAAAGGTGAAGGAATTTTCGAGGGCTTAGACTGGTAAGCACATGAAATATCCCCAGAAAGTTTTGGTTCTCAGCAAAACTCTTACATATTCTTCTTACTCTCCTTCAGGTTGAGTAATACCCTTAAATCAGGTAGTGGCTGACGTCATCTCTCCCGACAAAGCAGCAGTTTGTATCATCTTCTCTAGTGCTAGCTTTGCATTCTTCGTCTAAAGAGTTGATAACATATCAGTTGTAGAAACTCTCTAGTTTAATATCGTTTGTGGAGCATTTTTAACTTGAAATTAACCCAGAAAGATTGCTAAATACACGTTATTATTCCCTTTTGTTTTGCTTTCTCTCTTCAACTTTGATAAAGACGAAACTTGCGTCTGCCGCCACAAGATAAACACACTAAGAATCATTAAGATGCTCAAAGTACTAGAGATTATTAGAATGCCCCGTTTCGAGCATCACCTTAGCACCTTCATTATTTTTCAATTTTGGGGATTTATGGGATGAGCCCAGTTCAGCTCCTTTGCAGAACTGTGATTTTCTCACAACATTTTTTCGTTCTCTTTGCATGTTTTTTTTTTTTGGTTAATTGATTGCATATATTTAAATGTGGCAAGAAGGCCATTGTTTTTACAAAGCCCATTCTAGTGACCCATACTAACAATATATTTGAACCCTTATGAAAGGTAAAGAAGCCCAAGAGTGAAGGAAGCCCAACTCTAAGAGGGAGAAGGTAACGAGTATGTTGATTTCCCAATTAGATCTTTTAGGACAGTATTCCAGTTCATGATGTTCAGCATGATGGGATTCAGCATGACTTTAGATACATGCCTCTTGTTCATGATGTTCTGGGGCTAAAGCTCAACACTTTGAATAAGTACAACAAAGACGTGGAGGAGATTAACAAGAAAACCGGAGGTGGGAGCGGTAGTGCAAGGTTTGATGGGACTGATCTGATTGGAAACACCAAGCATCTGATGAATGCTGTGAACTCACTTCCAGAGCTGACTGAGAGAAAGAAAGTGATTGACAAGCACACCAACATCGCGGCTGCGCTCTTAGGAGAGATTAAGGAACGATCTCTGGATGTGTACGCTAAGAAAGAGAATGAGATGATGGTGAGAGGCAACATAGACAGGAGCGAGCTTCTATCAGTTTTGAAGGGGAAGGGTACAAAAATGGACAAGCTACGGTTTGCCATCATGTACCTAATCTCCTTGGAAACCATAAACCAGGCTGAAGTTGAAGCTGTGGAAGCGGCGTTACGTGAAGCTGAGGCCGATACAAGAGCGTTTCAGTACGTGAAAAAGACCAAGTCGCTGAACATCTCTTTGGCAGCCTCGTCAGACTCAGCAAGCAGAAGTAACATTGTTGACTGGGCTGAGAAGCTTTATGGTCAGTCTATAAGCGCAGTCACTGCAGGAGTCAAGAATCTCTTATCCAGTGATCAGCAACTGGCTGTGGCACGGACCGTTGAAGCCTTAATAGAGGGAACACCAAGCCTAGATCCCGGAGCTTCAAAATCGGGATCTAGTGGTAGTAGCCATGTGAAGGGGCCGTTCAAAGAAGCCATAGTTTTCATGATGGGTGGAGGTAACTACATCGAATATAGCAGTTTGCAGGAGCTCTCGCAGCGACTGGAAATGGTTAAGAACATTATATATGGCGCCACAGAGATCTTACCGGAACCGTGCTCGTCGAGCAGCTCGCTCTCTTGGGACAGAAAATGGGACTGGAATAGACTTTTTCTTACCCTATTTTTTTTGTGTATACTTTTTCCCTAACATTTTTATCACGCACATTCGCCTATTCGTTTACAATTTTCATCATGCATTTTTGGAGTTTCCTTGAGTGTAGTTAAATTTGTATAATCTAAGATTCATATTCTACGCACCTTTCATGCATGTGGAATTTCTTATGTTATTGGACGTTCTTTAGATGAACTAAACCACATAATGGTCTCTTGGGTTGAAGTGAAAAAAGCTTGTCGTCTTGGAATTAATGACCCTTGAGAGTTGAGACTATCAACGAAACTGATATCAACGCTTGTAAAATCATTTGTATCCATGAAACTACAAGTATTTATGACAAATGATAGAATACATCAGAACTTGTACGAATTCATTTGTTCTTTATCTTTCGGGGATGAAACTCAAATCCACAGGATCTGTTCTATGTTTCACTACATGCCAATTAATCAAATGTATAACAACAACAAAAGAGACACGACACAGAAAAAATACGTTCGTGTTGAGAGTTTTGTCTGTATATCCTTTAAGAACCTTCGACCTTTTTTTAACAATATATAATCTCCCAGATTCATTTGGTTTTTGGTAAATTCTGAAATCTCGAAATTCAGAAGGACGTTACCAATGTTAGAACTAGGTTGATGAGTCACCGGAGCTTCGGCCCGGTATGATACCGTGATCGATTGGGATACTGTTGCTGCTGGAACCTACTCCTGTTTGGTCTGAAAAGAAACGTACGACGACACACGTTATGTTGTCTGCACTTCCTCTTTGGTAAGCTTCCATCATAAGCCTCTTTGCACCTTCCTCGGGATCTTCTACCGGCTTGATCATGCCTACGGCTTCCTGAGAATAACATTAAAACAGAAACGGGTATTGAAGTCTGAGGATTGAGAAATGCTAAAACCGTCATAGTTTATGGAAAATCTAGAAATCAAACGATAATTCTTACCTCGTTAGATACCACGTCCCAGAGACCATCACTAGCAAGAATGAGAAACTCGAGAGAGCTATCGACTTTTTCCTCCTGAAATTTCCATTTAAGTTTTGAGTGAAAGAAGAAGAAAATAGTCTACCATGTGGGTAACAAACAGTTAATTATTCGCAAGATAGCTATAAAAAGTGAAGAGTTGTTTTCATATTTGCAGGAGAGAATTTTGTGTGAAGCAAATACCTGTATCTCTGGATCAGCAACAACATACTGCTTCAACAACCTATCGCCAAACGCACGAGAAACAGCAAGAACTCCTCCAACTCTCCATGTTCCTTTTCGTATAATTCCAATTTAAGTAAATGATATTAACACAAATAAGAAGAAAAGTTTCCATTAAATGTTTTTCTTACCAGCCCACATGACAAATCCTCCTGCATCCTCAATTCGTTGGCGCTCATCGGTTTGATCAGGCTTGTGATCTCGGGATACAGCAATAGCTTCAACAGAAAAAAATCAAATTAGTACCACACACAACAATGCGACTTACATTCACAACTTCCTCCTAATGTCCCCCACAATGTATCGTTTACAAAACTTTGGAAAATTTTATGGACAAGTGATGTGGTATCATGTAATTGTAGTAATTACATGGGCCACTCAGTTATGAATCAAAGAACTGCATATAGTGTTTGAGATACTATCAATTTACGTTTCCCTTTGGACCTAATCTAATGACTTCGTTGAAGTGGATGCAATTTCTAACTTTCCTAAAGACCATTTGGTATGAATCACTTAGAAATGTCCTCTAGTCTCCATTCAGGTCCCCCCAAAAGTAGAAACAAATAAAAATGAATAAGCATTACCATTTCCACCTCTGCAAATAACAGCTCTAGAGTCACCTACATTTGCAACAAGCAAACGGTCACCAACTAAGATGGCTGTTGATGCTGTTGAACCAGCATCCCTGTTCTGACTATTTTCTGATTTAAGAAACTCCGAGTCTGTTTGGTTGTATGCATCAGCTGAAATGAGAAGCAAGGAAATGAAAAACAATCAGAAGGATATATAAGGAATCATCTGGCTAACAAGATTAAAAGTGAAAACAACCTATGGCTGCAGTGGTATCAGAGATGAACTTTGGATGCCTGATCAGGTTACTGAACAGATTTTGCTTCACATATTCAGCTGCACGTGCACCTCCATGACCTGGAAATAAACATGAGCTACATCACTATGTTACCCTCTTTAGAGCAACACCCTTAAAATGTAAAAAGTAAGTTAAGACGATAAAAAAGTAGCAATTACACATAAGCTTTTGTATATTAGAGAGATATGTAATACCGTCAAAGACACCAAAAAGACCGACAATTTCCCCTTCAACGCCATCGATTCTAGTCTCATAGAAATCCTCCATTGAAGATCTTTTACCGGGAGAGCTTGCATATCCATAACTGAACTTCCCGTTCTGACTGTACATATCAAGTATATGAAAAGTTGTCAACTTATAATGTTTATTTAAATTGACAGCAGCAGCAGAATCTATAATTTCTTGTTGCTTTCTTAATCCTATAACATATAGTAAAAATCAAAATCAGCACAGAAATGATTAAGCTGTGACAAAGAGAAAAGTGAACCTGAGGCCACCGCCGCTAACAGGTCCATCGTCGGAGTGAACCTGACTCGAAGATGACAATACAGAATTCAGATATCCCATACCAAACCTCTCTCGTCTTAACCGGAGCAAAAACCAAAGATCCAATGCAATTCAGCTTCCTTTTTCAGCCAAACAAACCCTAAACGAATCACCAAAATTCAAAAACAGGAAACTAATATGTCTCAGGAATCATCAAATGCTCAAATAGACATATAATCAAATGACGAGATCTGAGTCCTGCTTTGAATACACAGCACAAAGAATGACTAGACAATTGAAATAGCAATGGATTGAGCTGACGATCAGATCGAAAAACGAGAAATTGGTGAGAATCAAGAGTAGTTATAGGCGTACCAGCAGAAGAAAAAAGAGATGGGAAACTCAGATTTGACGATAATCAGAGCCAGATTTGTAAGAGTCAACGTCCGACAAGATTTAAGGATCCTCCAATCGCTCTGGTCTTCGTGTTGACAAACTTGGAGAAAACGAAGAAAACAGAAACACCTTCCTTTTGATTGATACAAATTATTATATGCTTTCCTTTTTCATTAATGATTAAATTAACGATACGTACCTAATCAATAAGCAAAGAGAAATCTTGTGGGCCTAAAAAGATGATTATTATTCCTTGTTGTTGGCTGTTTGTTTGTTTTTCGGTGAAATGAATCAAACGTCTATCTCACTACGATTACGACACGTGGCTATCATGCATATGAGAGTCTACGGTTGATGATTCTCACGTCCTCTCTACTGTATTACTACCCTTTACTTACCGCTTAGCAATAATAACCTTAGAGAAAGCCAAAAGTCATGCTAAACAAATCACTTTCTTGCTGCTCATCTTTTTCCAAAAGTCAACTCTTGCTCGTAGTTACAAAGGGAAGACTTCCTCACAGACATCGATCAAGTCCTCACTGGCTTAATAATTAAACTCTTCTTTCTCTTCGTCACCGCCAAGACTTTGCCTTTGGGGATTCTCTTTCCACTTCTTCAACCACATCTCCCATTCCTCTTTCATCATTCTCCTCTTCTCCTTTTTCTGTTTGCTCAACAACACCCACACGTCATCATCCTCTTCCTCGTACTTCTCACTCTACTTCTTCACATTCTTCTCCACCTCTTCTTCCTTTTGCTCCGACAACAAAGACGGTGGTCTTGGACAAAAATGATGATGTCACTGCGGTTGCAACATACCTGACAAAAATGAAAACAGACACGATATTAGAAACTCACATAGACAACATCATTCTTGCCTCAAGAGGAAACAATGTACAAAGGTACCTTCCAGTTGGGTCCCACTCGATATATGTGGCCATGAAGTTCTCGACTGTTGCCATTGTCGCTAGCTCGTCCACATTGTAAAACTCAAGCTTGCCACTGAATCCATTTAACCCATCAGCAAGGATTATGTGTTTTCCAGTGGGAGACCAGAAGAGGGAATTGGCTTGCTTGGCCTTTAGAGTAACGAGCTTTAAAACTTTTCCAGTATGTTGTGCGGTTTGCATAGTGTAGAAACTAACACCTGGCCTCGGTTGGTCACCGTGGATCACGGCGAATCTGTGACCGTTAGGCTCCCAAGCGAAAGCAATGATGTTATCGTTCTTGTTATCAAGCTCGGTAACCTCTATTGGAATATCTTTTTCTCTAATCCTGAACAAAATTCTCTCCAGGAGGAAGCAGAACGGAATCGAAATCGACCTGAGAGAAATCAATCCCTAACTTAGCCGCTCGGGCATCTAAATCCAGGATTGCCATCGCTTTTAAACAAGGAATGATCTCGAACAGGAAATGCTAATTCTGGGAAGAGTTTTTTCTACAATGTTTTTACGATAACTGACTACTGTAGATTGAATAGCTCAATGTATGGATTAGGTAAAATGATTGTACACCATATTTTTAGGAAAGCATAGAGAAGCCCTAATCTATTTACTTGCAATTTCACTTATATATACACCTACATATAACTATAAACCTATAAATAAATGAGATCATTGCAAATTTGCAACAATATCATGGAAGAAAATTACAACTATATGTGTTTATTAAATCATTAGTTTGATGATATATATCTATTGTGCATAGCTTACCTAGCTAGTGGTGTTCTGTAATAAAACGTATATATGTATACATTTAGACCAAAATACTGAGTTGTTAAAGACAAAATCCGAATAAACGAGACATCGTTACGAACTAAACTATTTCGACTTACGTGATCACCTAACAAGAAAAATATAATGGAGAGATTAAAGAGCAACTTAACGAGGAATCGACAAATAAATCCTAAAATGGAACAAGTTAATTAAGAAGCAGAAAACGTTCTTAACTAATGGAAGAACAAGAGCGTCTTATTTCACCATCTTCACCAACTCTGACACCAACCATACTCAGCTTCACAAAAGACTCTCTCCATCTCTGAAAAAAGCTTTCCTCATCACTCGCCAGATCCTCCACCATCTTCTTCGTCCGATCATCCTCCATCAATGCTGAATCCGTTTGGAACAAACCCTTGCGCGTCTCCAGATTCTTATAGTACTGATTATCGAATATCGATGATGTCTCTGGATCGTTGCTCACCGTCAATGACGACGATTCTAAGGACGAACACTTGTTCATTAGTGTCTCTGCGTAGGAGTTGTCGAGAGACGCGTCGATTAGCGTGAAGTTTCCTTTCGAGTCTCGTTTAAACCTTCCATTGAATGCGTTACAGTGCGATGCCCCAATCGTGTGTGCTCCTGATTGTAAATAATAAAAATAAGAACTCAGCTAAACATTTTGGAGTAGAAAAGTTCAAGAAACATTGATATATACCCGAGAGGACGACGAGATCTTGAATTGACAAGCCTTTAGAGGTGAAGGAATCGATCATTTGATCGAGAGTGAAATCTGTATCTATAATGTTCGGTCTTACGTTTGCAGCCGTCGATTCTTTCCCGTCTCTCCTCCCGGTCGGAATCTCAACCACCGGTCCTCCAGCCTGTCCCATAACCAACAAAATTAAGAAGATTAACCGGTTTAATGTATTTTCCAATCTCGTTATCTTTGGTTTGGTTAAGATTGTATTTAGAATTAGAATGTCCAATCCGGTTTTCATTTTGGATTGATTTGTTTTTAGAAACATAAAAAACCGACCACCAATAAGTTTGGTTCCATATGATTTTCACATTAGTTAAGCGTTCAATCGGTTTAATATCTTTTCAGATACGAGAAAATGATACGGAATTTGGTTAATTTCCAGAGCGTTTTACGGAATGGTTTCGTATCAGTTCGTATTAGTTAAACCGGATTAGAGCAATAATGAGTGGAGTGAAGTGAAAGTTACAGCTTCGACGGCGTCTCTAGCAGCAAGTGCGACGATGTCAGCGCATGAAACGGTGGCCGGACAGAAAATCTCGATGGCATTCTTGGCCGTGTCTATGACGGAGAATCCTCCAAGAGAGGCGTTTCCGGGATCGCTTCTCTCTGTGTTATTCCCTTGTATCAACACGGACGCATCACACCCCTTTGCATTGCAACAACAATGCAAACATTCAAATCTCAATCCAAATTGTTTGAATTTTATCTATAATTCTTACCTGGACGAAACAGTCATGGAAGAGGAGACGGAGGAGTTTTCCGGGGATGGTTGGATCGGAGGAGGAAGCAGATCTAACGGTGTTTCTGACGAGAAACTCGGCTAAAGGACAAGAAGTGGCGTAGAAATTAAAAGAGAGGTCAGCGGAGGAAGTGAGAAGACTTGAAAGAAACAAAAGGAGATGAAGAAGACATGAATAGTTTAGTCTGTAAGAAGCAAATGTTGACGCCATTTTTTCTGTGTGATTTGACTAAAGAAGGAAAGTGACAATGATGAAATAAGAGTGTGAGAGAGAGAGAGAAGACATTGATGAATGTCGTGAATCGTGCGTGATAAACTATTAAGTGTTCATTGCATTTGATGTTTGTGTGTGAGACAGAGAGAGAGAGAATTGTGGTTGAGCTGATGAAATAGAGTCAACGCATTTAATGAAGAATCATTGATGGTCGTGTTCAATTGAATACTACAATGCCAGCATCATCCATGGTGATCATCAATCTTCGCAAAACCGGATTTGTGTCTGACCATAAAACGTCAAAGGTTTTAAGTGAATTTGACATATCTACGGGTTTTGTCGGAAGGTAAATTCCCAAAGCCAATGCATGCCAGAGAACTTCCTCGAAGAAATAGTGCTCAGCTTTCTTGAAAAATGAATAACATTATTTCCAGCTCTTCATTTCTAAAACAACATTTCTCCCAGACATTTTTATGATTCACTTTTCTTTAATATCACAAATAAAATTTAAACTGATAAATAATGTAGAAAACAATAAATCTCATTTTCTAATCACAACATCCCCACTAATGTGGTTGTTATCCAGTTTGAAGATTAAGCAGTACGAATTTAGCAAGAGAACAAAGATTCTGACCACTGGAACGGAGAGATTCATGCCTCCTCTCTCGTAGGTTCATCCGCTTTTGCTTCTTCTATCTCTTCTATTTCATCAATGTCATCAATTGGGATTTCTTCGCTATCATGCATCGGATAGTCTGCTATACACAACCAGACATGTGCTTTAATGCTTCACATTGCACTCAACATCTCTATAATTGACTCATTAGTGCCTAATGCAGATCCATTTCAAGGTAAAATGAGTAAATGAACAACTTCACAGAATATTATATATAATTCTCCCAGACCAAGTCCTAATTTACAAGAAAGCCATAATTATACCTGATGGAGCCGGTGAAGCAGGGATCTTAGCTCTTTCCCCTGACACTGGTGATGAATCAAGTAGATATGGGAGACCAAGGAGCTCTAACAAAGACATCGTCTGGGGATTCTGTGGTGTCTCTACATAATTCCACCAGAATCTAACACTTTCAATAAAATTATCCGTATGCTGTACATCCTAATAGATCTCATCAGTTATTAATCAACTTTACATATTGCTCTATCTCCTGTACATTAACTTACCAGATATGGAGTCAAAGATACGTTGTGAAGGGTTATATGCAGGGACTGTCCTCGCAAACTCAAAAGGTTTAAATTTCCTTTCTTCTAGCTTTTTCCTCACCCACTCACGGCTCTCTTTTATATCCATTCCAGCAGCGCTATTGTCTCAAAACAATATGTAAGTAGGTAGAGATGTGAATGGAAGGAATATAGACATGTCTCAGTAGGTAGCTTGTTTAAAATGGTATACCTGAAGTTTGTGTTTCTCCCTGTTAGTGGGAAAATAGAATTGAACTTTCGTGTTATGGCCAGCCACTCTTCATCATATAGGATCTCAAAAGGTCCAGGCTCTGATTCGATTTCAATAATCTAGTGAACATCCTAAGACATTATAAGATATCCTTTGATTCAAAAGTACAAAGCATAAAGTAGACAGGAAGGAAGAAGTACCTGTAGAAACTTTTTCCCAGGAAGGCATTTATCGAGGGCAAGAAACTTTGTCACTGAGCCATCGTTCCCGTGTTGAACAGCAGCAGCAAATTTGCAGTGTAAGTGAGCTGAAAACCAATACTGAGGCTTCAGTTTTTCTAGCAGTAGAGCAGCTGGTTTACTTCCAAGAGTTCTCTCCTCAATCTGTAATAAACTTGGTCCAATTAATTGCAATCATCTCAAAACCAAAACGAACAAGTGGAATCATTTTCCCAAATTCATCACTTTTACCTCTTTGCGGAAGTATGGTTTATGCTGAATAAGTGCTTTTGAGTCTCCATAATCAGTGATCCCAACAGGCCAATCGTGTGAGAGAAATATATCAAGTGGCTCTTCAAGTTGCATCAACTTCTGGACATCATACTCACGAACATGATAAACCGATCTGATGGTGCTCTCATTATATGGCGGCCGCTCAAAGTGTCCTACTCACCAAAAAAAACTGATTTCACTTATTGACAAACAACAACATAACCAAAAAAATTCCCTAATCTGTACAATTCCAATAAAGACAACTCAGAAATCCAAGTTTTTTTCAATTTCAAAAGCTGGAATTTGGTACTAATCAGGGAGATGGAGAAGAAACAAACCTGAACGGTAATGCTGCTTATTGTAAATACCCGAAAGGCCTCCAATTCGCACATTACCGAACTTGACAACCCCGGCATAACCCAGAAAATAGATATTTGTGGCAGCCCAACCTCCATAATACCTATAGAACAACAACCAGCAAGCCATCAAGAAGACATTTTTGAGCTTCAGAATCTTAATTCAACAAAAGACTAAACTAAAATACGAAGCTTCAGAATCCTAATTCAAGACAAGAGTAGAAATAGTAGAAAACTTACAATTCCCATAAGTAATTTGAAGCCTCGTGATTCCCACCGATGAAAAATTGTGGGAATGGGAGCAATTTCTTGGCCGGAGTAGTATTTCCAGAAAGATTTCATCTCTCTGTATTTTCTAGGTACGTTAAGGCTATCCATGTCTTTCTCATTTCTCACTGCCTAATACCAAAACGAATTCAACACACTTTAAGAAGCAGAATCGAATTAGTTCTTTCCCCAGAAAACTAATATCAGTACAGTTACCTGAAAATCGCCGCAGCAGAGGAGGAGATCGACTTTAGTGTTGTGAATCTGTTCATGATGTTGAATTGTTTTATACACATTGTCAAGGTCTCCATGCATACAACCTTCAATAGCAATCTTCATCTCTCTGAATTCTTCTACTATTACAGGGTTTCAATTTTGAATAGGTGCCGTTGTTTCACGCGAAACGAACAAACGATTAGTGCGCAAGGACCTAAGAAGCAGACGAATTGAGCAAGATCAGAGAAGAAGCGGGGATTTAGGGTTTGTTTTTGAGAATCAAAAGTGAGAAGAAGAATAAAATGACATCGTATCAGAAAATTGACAAAACCTCGTCGTTTCCAACAAAAAAAACTGTGGGACGGCGGCGCAAAGCGAGGAAGAACAACCAACGGCGGTTACCGGCGCAATACTAAAAACTAAAAGATATAACTTACGAAGAAATAAAATCGGATATGGCCCAATTCATTCATTGGGCCCGAGAGCCTGCTGAATATTTTACTCTCCGTTTACCATGTTTTGCCGCACAATTTTGTTTTTACTGACCAAATAAAGTAATGAACTATGGCATTCGGTTAAACAAAAAAAAAATGATATTTTCAATTCAGTCGCGAACTATTTTTTTTCTTTCAAGGCATTCCATTTCTAGCCACAACGATTTATATGAGTTTCACAATTAGTTCTTGTCTGTTGTTTTGCTTAAAATTTTAAAAATGAAACCAACTGATGTGAGGAGATTCTTGATTTGTACCTCCTATTTTTTTTTTTTTTTGATAAACTTGTACCTCCTATTTGTTAGATCTTAAAATAGTTTTAGTCAGATTCGTCGTAGTTTCCTTTTTAAAACACTAATTGTGTTAGATTTTAATTTGATAAAATAAAGCATGTGAAAAGTATGCCTCGCCCATCTTTTAGTTTTTCACACGATGCCGTGCCTTTTCTTGTTCTTTGGTCGGTCGGACTAATAACGAATTACGAGTTCCTTCGACTTTTGTCCTTTATAGTTTAACCAAAGTACACGAGTGGAGAAAAGCAAAAGTTGACTCTGATGTTTAGAATGTTTAACTAATGCTCTAACTCGTCTGAGTGGGATTATAACTCTCTTTTTATTTTCGCAATGGGGACCCGGGGTCAACTTATTACTCCTTTTTAAACAATACTCATGTTGTTAAGAATCGTTGCTTAGTGAATCACTTTACCCAACGAAATCATATATTCAAAAACCAAAATATTAGAAATCTCATAACAAAAGATGAGAATTGAACTAAACTATTCTATGAAAAGCAAATATCTCTCTATTCATTATCAATTGGTTTTGAATTACAAACTCATAATTTTTTCACTCATTCATCAAAACTAAAAGTAAACTTATATTAATATATAGAGAACATGAACATTTCCACCCATTGTTAATCTAGATTTTTAATGTCGATACCATTACATGCAAAGAACAAAAGTAAATGCTTTTATATCAAAGAACGGGCTGATAAAAGTGCTACATTTTCGGTCTAATTTAGTCCATTACGCCGACCATCCGTTTAAGCTTTTAATTTGACCACGCATCCATTATATACACTAGAATCTACAATTATGTATATATATCTTTAATTCTTTTATTTGGAAACTATATATTAATGTGTACACGTTATTTTCATTTACATAAAATGGTTGATTGGTTACCTGAATTTTGGTAGAATTTGCCCATAGAATATTCGGATAAGTTTCGGTTTGGCCAAAAAACAATCTTCTTCTTATAAAAAAAACAAACAAACTCCAAATCTTCACAGTCCTGATTCCATCCACTGCACTAAAAATCCTATCTTTTGTGGCTGCAATTTCTCCATCTCCATTGGTCGATTGATCATTTCATGGCCAATCAACCCGCCATTAATTGAACCTCTCTCTCGTATACTCTTCTCCGGATCAAGTATGCAAAACCCTTCAACGGTAACCCATGAATCAGCAGCTCCGGTCTTTGATTTCTTCCCACGGCTCAGAGGTTTAGCCTCTAGAAATCGATTATCGTTTTCGAATTCGGATGGGTACGCTCTGTCATCGTCCAATGCCTTGTACTTCAATGGTTTCCGGACTTTACCTGCCCCAAGGACGCAAAAAACCCTAGCTTCATTGAGCTTGAACACTAAGAGCAGTGCTGGTTCGGGTCTGCGTAAGTTTATCAGCGATTTCAATAGATTCATTAGGTTTCACTGCGACAAGGTGGTTCCGGAAAGCTTCGCATCTGTTGGAGCAGTTGGGTTGTCGAGTGAAGAGAACGGAGTTAGGGAAGATGGGACTGGTGGGGTTTTAAGTGAGGAGGGCTTGCCTTTGAATGTGGTTGAAGCTGATCGGCCAAAGAAAGTTTTGATTTTGATGAGTGATACTGGTGGTGGTCATAGAGCTTCTGCGGAAGCCATTAAAACTGCATTTAACCAGGAGTTTGGAGATGAGTACCAGGTTCGTTTTGTAATTTCCTTTTATCTTTCTTCTGGTACCATCATTGATTGATATTTACAATTGTTTGTAATAAACTGAAGTATCTGTTTGGCTGCTAAGACAATCTTCAGATTCAGTTTTAGAGTTCTAAGAAGTTTCAGATTCATTCTCATTGTAAATTTGTAATCAGGTTTAGAGTTGAATTAGAGAAAATAAGTTTATACATGTTTGGTTCGTGTAGGTAGATAACTTTATCGATTCGACAATACCTTACATTCACTTAGTTGCTTTAGAATGTCCCAGCTGAAGAGTGTGAAACTGACTTTAAATCAATTTTGTTCATGGAAGAATCAACCAAATACATTGAAAGTTTGATTTTTTAGTGTACATTAAGTAGTGTGAGCCGTTGCTGATTTTTGATCCATCCATTAAGAGTGCTTGCGCAGGTGTTTATTACGGATTTGTGGACAGATCATACGCCCTGGCCGTTCAACCAGCTTCCCAGGAGCTATAATTTTCTGGTGAAACATGGAACTCTTTGGAAAATGACTTATTATGGTACAGCTCCACGTGTTATCCATCAATCTAATTTTGCAGCAACTTCGACTTTTATTGCCAGGTGAGGCTTAAAGTCTATAGTTTGGGCTAATTCATTTGTGTGTTTCAACTTTTACTATAAGAAGATTCTAATAAAGAGTGTGTACCTGGCGTCAGATTTATCCTATAGCTTTTGATGGTCTTTGCATCTCTTATGGAATTCTTTCCTGTGTTTTCTTGTCCAATCTGATACCATTTTTAAAAAACTTACAGGGAAATTGCCCAAGGGTTAATGAAATATCAACCTGACATTATAATCAGTGTTCATCCATTGATGCAACATGTGCCACTTCGTGTTCTAAGATCAAAGGGCTTGCTTGAGAAAATCGTCTTCACTACGGTTATTACAGACTTAAGCACTTGCCATCCCACATGGTTAGTTGTTTTACCAAGTCTTTCATGTTAAAGATTCTATGAGCTCTTTTGCAAAAATAAAGTTACAACATGCTTGTTTTGATGTCTAGGTTTCATAAGCTTGTGACAAGATGTTATTGCCCATCAACAGAAGTAGCGAAAAGGGCACAAAAAGCTGGACTTGAAACATCACAAATCAAAGTTTATGGTCTTCCTGTTCGACCTTCCTTTGTGAAACCAGTTCGCCCCAAGGTCAGTTTTAGAAAGTTTACGTTCTTGGCGGTTTCTTATTGTTTTTGAACATTCAATTGCAATAGTATCGTTCCAACGAATCACAGGACGAATTAAGAAGGGAACTAGGGATGGATGAGAATCTTCCAGCCGTATTGTTAATGGGCGGAGGAGAAGGGATGGGTCCCATCGAGGCAACAGCAAAAGCACTTGGAGATGCTTTGTATGATGAGAGCCTTGGTGAAGCAGTTGGTCAGGTTCTTATAATCTGTGGAAGGAACAAGAAACTCCAAAACAGATTAAGTTCCTTAGACTGGAAAATCCCAGTCCAGGTACTACTCTTCATACCAAATCCGCAATCTTAGGCATTCAATATAAGTCACTGCAACGGTTTTCTTGTTGTCATAGGTGAAAGGGTTTATAACGAAAATGGAGGAATGTATGGGTGCCTGTGACTGCATCATAACAAAGGTAAACCGAATAGAACCAAAAAAAATCCAAACCCGAAACCATATAAAGCAATCTATAGCAGGTTTAGTTTTTACACTGGTTACTATTTTCTTAAGAAAGACACCAGGATTGAACATTCCTACAAAGCAACAGTGAGTGTAAAATAATTGTTTCTTATATCTGGTGATCGGTTGGGCTTGTGCAGGCTGGTCCAGGCACTATAGCTGAATCTATGATAAGAGGGCTACCGATAATCTTAAACGGCTACATCGCTGGTCAAGTAAGTTTCACTCTAAACCTCTCATTTTTATGTTGAGAGTTAAGGTTTTCAATTTTGGGGGTTTTGATTTTGAGCGCAGGAGGCAGGGAATGTGCCGTACGTAGTGGAGAACGGATGTGGGAAATTCTCAAAATCACCAATAGAGATATCAAAGATCGTAGCGGATTGGTTTGGACCTGCATCGAAAGAGTTGGAGATAATGTCACAGAATGCATTGAGGCTAGCTAGACCAGAAGCAGTGTTCAAGATAGTGCACGATATGCACGAGCTTGTCCGACAAAAAATTTGTCTTCCTCAGCTTTCTTGCACTGCCTAATACTATCTTCTTGTAACTCTCTATTCATTCACTCACTCAATCTACTTCTTTTGGTTCTAGCCTAGACAAGACAATACAAGAGTGTAATAAAATATCACATTATTGTATTTTTTGCCCTTAATGCCAATACTTAGGGCCTATTACTCTTTTTAATAATGATAATCTAAATTAAACTCCCCAATCAGATAACTTTGTTTTCCGGGTTGAAAATAAAATAAAGTAAACTCCAGAAAAGAAATAGAAATCAAAAGAGAAGAAGACACAAAAAAAGGGTTTTGATGTTCTCGGCCGCTCATTGAGGTTTATCGACTGAGAGCCCTCTCTTTCCGCAATACATCAGGTAAAATCCGTATTTGTCTCTGGCTTTTTCGAATTCAGGTGCTTGATTCTGCAATTCTATGGATTCGTTGAAAATCTTCAATGTAATTTCTAGGTTACATATGTCTCTCGTTTTCATGTGATTATCTGATTTACCTTTAAGGTTGCTTTTGTCTGTTGTCGGAGAAGCAGAAGAGTAGCAGAGATGTTGTATATTATAGGGTTAGGTTTAGGGGATGAAAAAGACATAACCTTTAGAGGACTCGAGGCTGTGAAGAAATGTCACAAAGTATATATGGAAGCTTACACTTCTCTTTTGTCTTTTGGTCTCTCTGCTAATGGTCTTTCCAATCTTGTAAGACTCTCAAAGCCCTGTGTTGTTTTAAGATTCACTAGCTTCCCAATTTTCTCATTAAAGCTTTCCTTTTTTTTTCTCAGGAGAAGTTTTATGGGAAACCAATTATACTTGCTGATAGAGAAATGGTGGAAGAAAAAGCAGGCGATATGATCGAAGAAGCCATCGATAATGATGTCGCTTTTCTCGTTGTTGGAGATCCTTTCGGGTATGCTGAATCATTGTTTTTTGTTTATGCATTATTCGGGCTTTTACAATGTCTTGATAATATAGTTTGTGACTGAAATGGTTTCTGTGCGTTTGGAAATGCATTATGCAGAGCTACGACACACAGTGATCTTGTTGTTCGAGCTAAGACACTCGGTGTAAAAGTAGAGGTAGTGCACAATGCATCAGTGATGAATGCTGTTGGGATTTGTGGTCTGCAGCTTTACCATTACGGAGAGACTGTTTCAATCCCCTTCTTCACCGAGACTTGGAGACCCGATAGCTTTTACGAGAAGATAAAAAAGAACCGCTCTCTTGGACTCCACATTCTCTGTTTACTAGATATCCGAGTGAAGGAGCCCACTTTTGAATCACTTTGCAGAGGAGGGAAGAAACAGTATGAACCTCCTAGATATATGACTGTTAACACAGCGATTGAGCAGCTGCTAGAAGTTGAGCAAAAGCATGGAGAGTCTGTTTATGGTGAAGAGACAGAGTGTGTGGGGTTTGCACGGCTTGGCTCTGAGGACCAGAAGATAGTCGCAGGGACGATGAAGCAACTCGAGAGTGTTGATTTTGGAGCACCGTTGCATTGTCTTGTGATAGTAGGCAATACTCATCCCGTGGAAGAAGAGATGTTAGAGTTTTACAAATACAAAAGTGCAAATTAAAAGACCACAAGACGAAAGGAGACTCTTATCTTTGCTCGCCAAGCTTCAAGGCGGAGCAAAAACGATGAAGATGTCTCTCTGAGAAGAGATTGAAACTAGGAACCGATAGGTGAAACACTCTTCTCCATTTAATTTTACTTTCGTGATGTTACATATGCATAACTATGAATACTTTGAGGACCTTCTGAGAAATTTCATTTTTGGGGATATATTTGGTTTGGTTTGGTTTAAGGAATTAAACCCAAAAGAGTAGTCGTTTCGGTTTGTTTTTGTTTTTTGGTCTGGTTCTTGAGGGGTTGACTATTAATTGTCTCCTTAAACCACCTGAAAGGATTGTGTTTTGTATTTTTCTTGCCCCGTAAAACTGAGATTTTCTATTTAATGTTCAATTCAATAATAACGTTTAGGAAAAGGAACTAATATGAACGTAATTAAACGTTTTATAATTCGAGCTTTGGGTAGCAACTCTGTTTATTTGCGACTTTTCAAGGCATGGCCAAACGTAGTCGGAGTAAACCCGGAACGAAATCAAACCCGAACAATATTAACTTATTAAGCAAGTCGAATAATCCTATTTTAAAAAAACTTTGGTTGGAGTGAGGTTCACAGAGACCACAATTCAAAATCCTGAGCTTTTTTAACTATTCCACTCCAAAGTCATTTTAAAATTTGACAAATAAGCCTTTAAACAAACCAAAATCACCAACAAGACTGCATACGTGATGCACTAACAATGACGTAGGATTAGTTACGTAACGAAGCTGATGAAACATGAATGCATCACCACCATTTGTAAAAGAGGCGTGTGTGGAATTTTATGTTGGGCTAAAAAGTCCCATGACTTGAGCAACTAGTCTATATAGTTATACTCATCATCGTTGTGGTCCATTTTTGTTTATATACTTTTATTTATTGATGAATGTGCATGAGACTAACAGATAAAATTATTCAATTTGGTTATAACTTTAAATTAGCTTGACTCATCATCAACTTTAAGTCTTTCTTAAAGGTAGTATATAATATATAATCGTTATTACGCTGTGAAGTTTTCGTAGTCAAGTAATTGCTGGTTTCGTACACACTAATCGCAATTTGTTGTGATATAGACAAACGAAGAAACTCAAATTTCTAAATTCCAAAATTATGATATAAGGCGGTATTCAATTATTCATATTTTCTTCTTTCGTTGTCGGAAGTTGTTTTTTTCATTGAAACTATTAAAGGAGCGTACGTAATTTCCAGAAACCTTAAAGACAAAAAAAAATACGTTAAGGTTATTGCAATCATGCATAGAGATGCTGATTAATGACGTCATCATGTTGACGTCGACACGTAGAATAACTGAGAGGGACTTCAAGATGGTCTTATTATAACTCTTACTCCCACCTAGGATCAATAAACTACTAGGACAACTATCTTAGTAGACTTGTTTAACTAACTTTTCCACGAGGCCTAACTAACTATTTTCTTTACTAACAATGATATTATAAATGTTCATAGTGTTATAAACTAAAATATATAAAGTATTTATATATACATTTGTGTGTGTGTATATATATATATGTGTATATATTAATTAAATAAAGAGAAAATATAAAATAGAGAAGAAGAGTGGACGTAAGATGGTGATTATGGGTGGAGAATGTATCTTCTTGTTATTGCTCTTATTGGTAATGTTTCATCGCATGCAAGCACACATATTTATATTAAGAAGAGATGAAAGAGGAAGTGATAAGTAGATGATAATAATGCTAATCAAATTGACAAGTGTAATAGTGATGAGGATGATCAAAATGATATGTGTCAAAATGTGGAGAAACACATATTTAACATGTACTATTCTTTAACACATAAATGGTTATTCGTTAACAATATCCGGCATGACTTAATTATATCTTTATTATTCGTCCAGTGGGAGCTACATAAGTATTCTCTTTTCTAAAGGGTTGCTTTTCTACAGTTCTCACTTTACATAGGATCGATTTAAAATGTGTCTCATTAACAAACAAAAAAAGTTTTTAAATAACCGTATGTGTTATAAAAAGTTTGCGTCCAAAATTCCTGTGATGAGAAATTTCTATTTAATTTGGTTTAGACCAGGCCGGAACAAATCATTCTATATATGAACTATTATGGTTAATTTTCCATAGATATTATAAATGTTTGAAATAGTAAGAAAATTGGATTTTTTATTTATTTATACAGATCATACATCTGATTTTAAACGAAAAAATATGCTATAAAAAATTCAGCTTTATATTCCCCCATGAATATTGATCTCATTTTTAGTTAATTTGTTTACTATTCTCAACTAATTTGATTAGAGTCTTTAGTATTCAAAAGATGTATTATGAATCCGCAAAAAATACATTAAAACTATCTAAATCATTACCATTTGATCAAGGATTGATTCCCCACAAGCATAAAATTATCTAAATCACTTTGATTTTGCCAGTCGAAATGGTGTCATGCTTTAGACTTATTAGTAAATTCGGTGAATGGATTACTCGATGGTTACACTCACCATGGGGAATAAGTCGAGTGTTAAAAGTTCGAATCACTCCTAATTATAAAAAAAAGTACGTTAAAACTATATATACAAACTCAACTGTTAACTTGTCTCAGCATAAAATTACGCGAACCTATGAAATTACTTGCTACAAGAAAATGCTAACTTCATGAACTCGCAGTTATTTAGCCGTATCAATAATGCCTTTAGCCATCTTTTAATTTCTGTTTCCTTTTAACAAAAAATTAATAATAATAACAATTTGTTTCCGCCATGTTTGATGAATTTCCACCAAATGTTGTTGCATGAAGCCGTGGGTTGCGCGCTATGCCAGATCTATTCATGACAAAAGAGATCCCACCACAACCTATTGAACCTGTGCGGAGTAGTTGCCATGATGATGTACGTGACACCTACTCACAAAGGTCACTAACCTAGGAGACCACCAACTGGATCAGCCAATCATGAATCCAAAGCCGGATCTAATGATCTCTATTCCCTCATTATAAAAAAAAAAAAAAATAGCTCCTATCCGTGGGAAGGAAAAAACAAATCGTCTTCCCTTTAAACATGTGAACTTTGTTAGATGCCAAATTCTTAAGTATCGAACCGCATCTTTGCTACTTTCATCCCAAAATAGCATACTAAAATTAAACAATAACTCGACTTCTTAATTTAGCCAGATCATAAGTTGATGAGAGTTGGGCGAGATCATGAGCTTGCTAATATTCAATAAAAGACTAATTTTTATGGTTTGGTCTTCGGTCGGAAAAGCCACCCCAAGAAAAGAAAACATATATATATATATATATATTAAAATAAGTTTTGAAAATTATATATATATATATGTTTTAATTTTTTTATAATGTGAAAAAAATTAAGACAAATTGATTAGAATATTTCTCGTATATGATTCTATCTCAATCCAAATTGTCGGCTATATTAAAACGAGCAAAATTTTGAAATAGACGATGAAAACAAAATTATAGGATGTGAAAGTAGAATATAGGAAACCATTTTTTTACAACAAAATAGTGAAAAAGTCCACTTTCTAAAACTTTCCATTAAAACTAAAACCCATATGTACTAGCTTCTAAAAATCTTATCGCAGAATTGTTCTTTCTTAATCTTCACGTGGTTGGTATTTGTATCCTTGTGTTTGAAAAAAAAGGAATTAAGATGACATTAAATTCTTAACTTTGAACCAAAAAACAAAAAAAGATAGAATAAAGAGGACAAGAAAAAAAAAAAAGAGGTCGGTGTCGGAGCCGCCCAAGGTGGCAACTTGTTCACACCACGAGGCTCTCAAGTTGGAAGTCGCGGTCGAGTCTGGTCAAGATTTTGTTGCCCTTTTCCCGTGTGGGCCTTCTTCTTTGTCTTTTCCTCCCAAAATTTCCACGTTTTTGTTTCTCCCTCCAATTTATTTATATTTGTTTTTGTCGGCTAATAATTATATTTTTGTTTGCCCTTGATTGGTTGAAGGATTTTATTTTGTTATCTAGTGTCATTTCATTATTTTTAAATGTTACTTCCTCTGTTTCAAATTAGTTATCGTTTAACGTTGTTTCACACATATTAAGAAAATATTTAATTTTTTAGTTTTATCCCTAGTTAATATTTATTTGATATTATTTCATTGGTCAAGACATTAAAACAAGAGGGACAAAATTAGAAATTTTATCAAACATATGCATTGAAAACATAAAACGACAACTAATATGAAACAAGTTTTAAAGTCTAGAACGATAACTAATATAAAACGGAGCGAGTACTATATACACTACTGCATTTTTTCCTTCAGTAATTATTAAATTCTCTATGTTGTCCAAAACTTTATTATCTTTCCTACTCAATTAGTAATTTTTTTTTATCTTTTTTACTTAATTTGTAATTTGACACATTATGCTGTTAAAATATATTTAAGAAAAAAATTTGGCTGTCTCACGTTATAGTACAACACGTCATCTATATATTAATACAGTTTCAGTTAACGTGTATATTATTTATCAAATACTAAGTTGTCACTACTTTGCTTAAGTATTATATTAAATATAAATCTCAATTGCTATGACAAACAACTATCGGATGCATACTGCTCATCAACAGATTTTTCTTTTACTTTTTATTTATTTAGTTCGGTTAATTAGGTAAGGATATAATAGAAATTTAAAATAATTATAAATTACAAACAAAATAATAGAAAAAGAATTGCCGACCTCCGAAACAGGGTCAACGGGTCAAGCAAGTCAAGGGAAAGTTCGTAACTGTTTATGGTCATTAACTCATTATGGATCTGGAGGAACATTATTATTTAAAATTGAACAAGATATAAAGGAAACACGGATCCTACCACATTGAAATTTATGTATGACGTCTAAATTTTTCTTCGGCATGGGACAATGGCGCCGATATTATTGATTTTTATGTCCTTCTACTTGCTTCTTTTTGTTTGCTTCTATAACTTATAACTATTTTTTATCCTTTATATTAGTTGGTTTGTGTCAAGACTTCATAGTTTATAACTTTCAAGTCTTTGGACGGTATTTATCGTACAATTCGATTTCACAGGTACTTAACAGTCACTATAGCAAAAATGATCAGAGCCAAATGTAAAAAAAAAAAAAAACTAAAGCAAAACAAAAAATTGGACATAAGATATATAATACTAAAATTACTAAAACGTAACCCTCTTTTTAAACGTTTGATTTAATTTACTTAGATATTTATCAATTGTTTTAAATTAAATGTTTAATATAATTAACATTTCGTATTTAACTATACGTATATATCTGGACATAAATTTATGCTTTTAAATAGCCTTTAAATAACATGTTTAAAATACTAACATACTATATATATGATTACGAAACAAATTTTAACCCGTACATATCACATAAGAACGATTGATAGTTATCGATAGTATCACATAAGAAATTTGTTGTATCATTTTCGTTTAATTTTTTTTCCCAACTCAGTCTGGTTTAATTAATTCAAGAAAACCTTTTACCAAAAAGATATTATCATAAAAAACCTACGGTGGATATTATATATATATAGAAGAGTACGATAGACAGCTCAGTTCACAATCTTTAACACAATCCCATTTTTTCAGCGACTGTAATTCCGTAGACAGCTTTTTATGTCTTGTTCTGCTTTTTATTTTATTTTTCCGGAAGTCTTTAATGTCTTCTATACTTTATGGAAGACAACTTTTAAGATTTATCTTCACTTTCCAACGACTTTCCTTCCTAACAAATCTAAATCATCATTAACAAAATAATAATAATAAAAAAAATTCTAAATCCTCTTTGTTTAATAATCTTTACGTATGTATTAACTGAGAAAACTAAAGAAATACAAACTTTTGACACCTTTTAATTTTTTTTGCTGAATAAAACTGTTGACACTTAGAGCATTTATAAACTAGGTTATGGAAAAAACCATTTTCATAGATCATTTTTTGGTCAAAACTCTAATAATTTTTTCATAAATCGTGATAAAATCTACTTTATGACATCATTATTATATAATATATTTGCATATAGATTTTTTACATCAAATAAATTTAAAATCTCTTACGTAGTATTCTAAAAACATTTTTAACGGTGTGAACTAATTTATATAAATTAATTATAATTTTATTTTGTTTATAATTTTAATGAAAAAATCATTCAATTAATTCCAAAAAATTTTATAATTTTATGTTCAATATATAAAAAAGTTATCTTATACCAGTGACGGATCTAGGAGAAATATATAATGGGTGTGCAAAATGACTATGAATGGACTTGAACCGTTGATCTGACACTCATTATGGGTGCACGAAGGCCATTTTGCCACTTTTAAAATTATTTATATTTTAGGAGTGCACTTGCATCCACTCTTTATATTTCGATAAGTCCTGTTAGGAGTGTCAAAATGGATTGGAATTCATGGATAAATCCAAACCAAACCAAACCATTTATCCAATGAGTTGTGAATTTGGATTTTAATGGATTATTGGTTTTAATAGGTTATTGGTTTTAATGAATTGGATTGAAATGAGTTGAAATATTATGTGGTTAATGGTTATCTATAACCAAACCAATATAGTTTAAACCAAATAAAAATAATTCATTAATTACAAAATCTGAGATTTAACCAATTCAAACCGAATTGTACAGCTAAACCGAATCTATTTCTCTTTGTCTCAATCTCACGATCTCTCAAACATACTCACAAACCCTAACTCTTACTTTCTCTCAATCACGAAATTTCTCTGGGTTTCATCGATTTGGACACGATTCTCTGCGATTAGCACAAGAATTCTCTTGGTTTCGTCGATTTGGATACGATGCTCTGCGATTAGCACGAGAATTCTCTGGGTTTATTTTTCTCAATCGAACTAGGTGTCTCGACTCTTCTCTCTTGTTGTCTTCTCCGCGCTAAGCAAGGTAATCTCAAATGCATCATAAACCTCTCTGTCTTTTTCATTTTGGGCTTAATCAAAGTGAAATTTCATCATATGTTACTGTTTCGAGGTTCGGGTTCATCGGGGTTACTTTG
This sequence comes from Cardamine occulta, assembly GCA_028015245.1. Taxonomy (NCBI): domain Eukaryota; kingdom Viridiplantae; phylum Streptophyta; class Magnoliopsida; order Brassicales; family Brassicaceae; genus Cardamine; species Cardamine occulta. The sequence goes on along the minus strand of CM051388.1, from coordinate 3,522,987 downwards.
ATGTTTGATTTAGAAGCAATGAGGGGTTTCATGTACCTTGGAATTAGATCAGAGCATCTCAAGTTTCTTAACCAATCATCTCTTATCTTTGTGTTTGTTTATAGTAATGGAGAGTGAAGAAGATAATCTAGGAACACAATGTAGGACACAATCATCAGCAATTGTAAGTTCTCGTTCTGATAAAAGAACCAAAAGATCATATATATGGAAGTTTTTTGTTGTAGAAAAAGATGAGAATGGTGAACAAATAGTATATTGTCAGAAATGTCCTAAAAGTTATTCATGGTTTCCAACTAGTGGAACATCTAATCTAATAAACCATTACAGGAAATGCTCTTTGGGTTTAAATGTTGACAAAATGCTAGCGTATTTTGATGAAAAAATTGCTAGGGAGAAGTTCAGCCGAGTTTTAATTCGACATAATCTTCCTTTTCTTGCTGTTGAATACGAGGAGCTTAGGGATTACCTTAAATACTTAAATCTAAATTATAAGTGTATTACTAGAAACACTGCTGCAAAAGATGTGGTGAAAACTTGGGAGAAGGAAAAAGTGAAATTGAAAGCTGAGTTGGATAAGATTCCTAGTAGAATATGCTTAACTTCAGATTGTTGGTCTTCACTCCCTGGAGATGGATACATAGTCTTGACAGCTCACTATGTTGATGATAAGTGGATATTGCATAGTAAGATTTTATCGTTCTGTGATTTGCTTCCTCCACATACTGCTGATATCTTAGCTAGTAAACTCCATGAATGTATAAAGGAGTGGGGAATAGAGAAAAAGGTGTTTAGTTTGACTTTGGATAATGCAAGAGCTAATGATTGTATGCAAGATATATTGAGAGATCGCCTGAATTTGGATGATAATCTGTTGTGCAAAGGAGAGTTCTTCCATATTCGATTTTCTGCACACATATTAAATTTTATTGTTCAAGATGGTTTAGAAGAGATTAGTGATGCATTGGCTAAGATTAGAGACACTATGAAGTATGTTAAAGCTTCAATGTCTAGAAGGATTTCACTCGCAGAATGTATAAAAGGAGATGGTGAAGTTGTCTTGTCTTTGGATGTGCAACACAGATGGAATTTGACTTACTTAATACTTGATAAGGCTCTGAAGTATGCACGAGCTTTAAACAGGTTTAAAGTGGTAGATAAAAACTACAAGTTTTGTCCTACGAGTCAAGAATGGAAGAGGGCAAGAATCATCCATGAGATTTTGATGCCCTTTTATAGTATCACCACTTTGATCTCTAGAAGAAGTTATTCGACATCTAACTTGTACTTTGGGCATATTTGGAAGATTCAGTGTGTGTTGGAAGTTAATAGAGAGAACGATGACCTTATCATTCGAGAAATGGTTCATCAAATGAGGCTGAAGTTTGATAAATATTGGGAGCATTATAGTGTTATTCTTGCAATGGGAGCTGTCCTGGATCCTAGGATGAAATTAAGACTTTTAAAGTGCTGTTATAACGAGCTTGATCCATTCACTTTAGAAGAAAAGATACAGCACCTTAAGAGTCAGCTTTATAAGCTCTTTGAAGAATATAGGAAAAAGTATCCTCTGACTCCAGTTGTGAGCTCTGCAAGAGCAAAAAATTCTCGTGTTCCAAGACAAGGAAAAGGCAACTTAGGCGTGCAAGATGTAAGTTAATACAATAATACTTAATTGCTGAAATTCTAACTTTGTTATGTTTTAGGTATGCGAATGAATAGTTAGCTTTCTGAGTATGCTTTTTCAGAACTTAATTGTTAGTGTTTTCTGAGTATTCTATTATCATGTTAGTGCTTGAATTTGGCTTATGTAGTTTTGGTGAGATATGTCTTATAACATTGTAACAGATTAGCTTTGAGACTAACTATTTAAGTTTCAAATGATACAGGATTTGTTCGATTTAGATGATGGTCCAGATTATATGGAACAAGGAAAGTCAGCTTTATATATGTATTTAGAATATCCAAAATTAGAGATGAAGAATAATCCGGATTTGAATGTTCTGAAATACTGGAAGGAGAATAGACATCGCTTTGGCACACTTACATACATAGCGATGGATGTATTAAGTATTTCCATCACCATTGTCGCTTCTGAGTCTAGTTTCAGTATCGGATCTCATCTGATCAACAAATATAGGACTCGACTTCTTCCTCGTCATGTCTAAGCATTATTTTATACTCAATCTTGGATACATGGTTTACAAGCTTGATGATGAAGGTATGATACAATTGTTTAGCATAAGTAAATCTTTTACTTGATTTATATGTTTACTGAGCTTTTCTTGTAGATAATGGGGAGATGGTTGTTATTCGAGCGGATCCAAATGCAGATCATGTGGTAGATCCCATGGAAGAAGAAGATGAATGAAGTCAAAGCTTGGATGATGCCGATAAGCAAAACCAATTGAACTCATTACATTGATCTCATTTGATGTTGTTCTTGGATGTTTGTGTGATATTTGAAAAGGATTCTATGAAAAGAAATGAAAGAAAGCAAGTTGAATTCAAAGCTTGTTGTTGTTCTTGAATTCAAAGCAAATGAGTCAACTCATTAAAACCATTATCTCATTAATATAATGAATTATGGTTTGATTCAAACCATTTCCTTGAATGAGTTGGATAAAACCATTACCCATTTAGTAATGGTTTAATGAGTTAATAGATTGGTTTGATTTGGATCAATCATTTTGACACCCCTAGTTCTTGCCTTATACTTCTTTGTTATTTTCTAATCTTATTTAAAAAAAAATTGTTTCAAAAAATTATAATTTTTCTATTTTTAATTTAAGTTTTATCAGTTATTGATGAATAATTATAAATTTCAAGAAAAATATTTGAATACTATTGGTTTAAAGTTATAAAAAATTAATAATCACAAAAATAATGCATTTATAATCAATTTTTAATATGTTTTGTTAAAATATGTAAAAATCTTAGAAATAAGATTAATAAGAAATAGATGGAGTATGTGATTAGAAAAAAAAACTAACTGTAAACTCTAATTTTTGGTCTTGAGTTAACTTTTAAGTTAATGTAAATTGTTATACCAAAGTCTATTTTTAGAAATTATTTAGTTTAAACAATAAAATGTAATTTCCTGGTATGACGCGGATAATACTTTATTTTGAGGCAGACGACAGAGTCTATCTTACTCTGTCTGGTTTTGTATAAATAAAGACATTTTCTTGTTGGCAACTTCTGATTTCAGTCGGACCAACTTACGACCGAAGAAAGCAAATCGAGACTAAGTCTCTAAGAACCAACCAGTCATTTGGTCGGAGTCTTAAAAGATAATTTGTTTTTTTAATGGATTGTTCTTCGTTTCTCGATATCTCTCTCGATCTCAACACCAACCCATTCCCCGAAAAGCTTCCGGTGAGTCCTAATTTCGCCTGATCCATTTTTTAATGGAGTATTTGTTTCCCTTAAATTTCTATCGAACTGGGCTTGTGACAATTAATCATGGGTTCGTTTCAAAATTCTCCATATTTCAGAAGAAGGAGGTCTCGGTTTCAGCTTCTGCTGATTTAGAAAGAAAATGCTTGGTCAAAGACGAGGTTTGTTCTTTCCTCGTGCAATACTTTCCATGACGATGGCTTAATTGTTCGAACAGCTTCTCACAGTTAATTAACGAATTAGGATAGATCTGAATATTTCATATCTCTTTCATATAAAGTCCAAAACTTTTTTTTTTTTATTTTTTTTTTTTTAAAAATAAAAAAAAATTTTTTTTAAATTTTTTTTTTTTTTTATTAAAAAAAAAAAGGGAAAGTAAAAAAAGAGGAAAAAAAAAAAAAAAAAAAAAAAAAAAAAAAACTAACAGAGATGCTAGCCACAGTCTATGAGAACTATTACGCGCTACATCATCATTTAAAATCAGTAGCTAAAAAAAAAAGAACCAGTCACTGATAGCTTCAACAAAGGATAATTTTACTTTTTACGTGGCTACTGATACTTCCGACACAAGCTTGGTAAGCGATTTTGTCTTAGATCTTTTGATTTAAAGAAACATGTTTTAGTGGAAATATTGCGTAGAGCCATGGGGTTGTAAGACTAAGCAGAGTGTTATTTTGCAGACAGTAAAAGATGGATATCAATGGAGGAAATATGGACAAAAGGTTACAAGAGATAACCCATCCCCTAGAGCTTACTTTAGATGCTCGTTTGCACCATCTTGTCCAGTAAAAAAGAAGGTAGTTTACACTCATTGAATTTGATATCTTTAGCTGTCTAATGATCTGATGATCTTTAGCTTCATTTGAAATCGTTGTAAAGATCATCAGATCTTTAGCTGTCTAATGATCTGATGATCTTTACACTCATTGAATTTGATATCTTTAGCTTCATTTGAAATCGTTTCAGCTGTCTAATGATCTGTGGTTTTTAATGTTGCTGCTCAGGTACAACGCAGCGCAGAGGATCCATCCTTACTGGTAGCAACATATGAAGGGACGCATAACCACTTGGGTCCAAACGCTTCTGAAGGGGATGCTACAAGCCAGGTTGGGTCAAGCACTGTGACTTTGGATCTGGTCCATGGTGGTCATAGACTAGCTTTGGACAAGAACGAAAGGAGTACGATGCAAGAGGTTCTGGTTCAACAAATGGCGTCTTCGTTAACCAAAGATTCAAAGTTCACAGCTGCTCTTGCAGCTGCTATATCTGGGAGGTTGATGGAGCAGTCTAGAACATGAAAAATTCAGGGAAGAGTTTTGGTTTTTGTCTTGTTTCTCATCCCTGCAAAAAGAATGGGGTTTTTAGATTGTAGCTTTTGATTAGGAGATAAAAGATGGCAACTTTAGTGTATATAAAATTTTTAAGGACATGAAATAAGTATTCGAGAAATATAAATGTCAGTAGTTTTAATTGATTTGTCTTGAACCTTAATGGGATCACATAACACTATCACAAACCATTACATTATGTCTTGGTCCATATTGAATTTAGTTTTAGTGACACAATTCATGAAAATTTGGTCCAAAGAGTATATAAGTTTATCATTTCAATGGATTTAAAAATAGATAGTATCATTTAAAATGGGTGACCACAAATTTTCAATCAAAATTGTTGCCATTAATTGGAATAAAATTGGACTCACTAGAGATATTTGTTTTCTTTCAATTTTTTTTGTAAACGTGTAAACATTTCCAATAATTCAATATCTAGATAATGTTTACAAAGAGTGATGATATTATTGAAAAAGGTAAAGTACACAATGTCTTTATAAAGGTTTGTTACATGTCTATTTTGTATATATATCCTTAATTGGTTTAGTTGAGTACTTGAGTCTTTTATTCCAAAGCTAATAAATAATACTCCAAATTATTTGCTTAAAAGAGCTAATAAAATTCAAAAATTCTACAAGTTTATTTTTTCCAAATTATTTGTGGCAAACTAGAAAGGCAGGTAAGAAGCAATGATTGAAGAAGATTCCGAAAACATTCAAATAAAAACAAAGTTTCCCTCCATAACACTCTTTCTCTGCAACTCTCGTGATCTCATTTACTTCCTTTCCCCATCTGTTCATCACTCTCTGTTACGACTCCGTCCCACCATTATCAATGTCAAGCCGATCTCGGTCCCTTTTCCTTTTAAAGCTCCTCTCCTGTTCCAAACCCATGAATATTTGTTTCTGTCTTCTTGGTTTTCAATGCAAGGCAGTGGACACTCACGGCGGAGGAGGGGAGATGGGTGCACTGTCGTGGAGTGTTATACGCCTGGGAGGGTCGTGTCTCGGTGGCTTTCTGGGTTGACAAGTTCCAAGGGGAAGAGAGACACAGGGGATGAACAAGAAGATGATCCCAGAGGATACCAATTGGCGCCTATACGGTGTTCCACGAAACGCCTCAACGAGACTAGCCCTGAGACTAATAGATTTGGTGAGAAGCTTGTATTTTTCCTTTTCCTACGGTTTTGATTGTCTGGAAATGGCTTAATGTACTAATTAACAAGAACATGTAACGGTAGGATTGTCTTCAGAATTTGATATTTTAGAGCTTGGCTTTTGGTTATACTTATAATGACAATTTTTTTTTGCTTTGTGCAGAATCACAAAGCAGAGAAGCACCTTTGGAAATGGGAATCGGTTCTTTCTTGCTGTATCTTGTTGTTGCAAGTAAAACCGAGCTTGATAAGATGGCAAACCTGCGAGTGCAAATGGAGATGTTTCTTCTACATGCAAAAGAACAACTACAGAAGAAAGAATCACAGGGAAATCCACCTTTGTCTTCAAATGAACCAAGCTGTCACCAGTTTTCTCCTCAAGACATCTCGAATTTGGCCTCATCCATTTTCCAAGAGTCATCAACGAGTGTTCTTCAAGAGGAGAACACCGAATTTGAAGTCTCAAAACCAGAGGATTGCCATCAAGGAACAGACAACAAGGCAAAACTCCAGGCTGAGGTAGATAGGTTGCCTCTAGATGAAATAGCAGAGGATAGACATACCAAGCATCAGATTCAGAGACAACGCAAACTTAAAATATCACAAAAACCCTCTTTTATCCTCTTATATTGACTTTGAACTGTTTAAGCAATTATGAAACAGGCTCGTGATTTCTAAGAGACTAAGACTTGTAATTCTTTTGGGTGTTTATAGGACAATGAGGTCACAAAGTGTCATGTACCAGAGATGGTGACTGATGAAAGATATGGAGTGTGTCCGTACGAACTAGAAAAAAAACTGCACGAACTACTGGAGACAAGGCAACAAGAAGAGTTACTAAAGCTTGAGACTGCTCTGAGTCGTGTTGAACGCAGACTACAAGAGAAAGAAGCCGAGGTTTCATGGTGGAAAGATGCAGCCCGCCTGCTTGCTCAACGTGTTCCTGAATCTTCTCGATCTGGACTAGAGTGGTGCAACTCGGAACCTTTCACAGGTTCAGAACGATCTATTCCAAGATCCTTTAAAGCATTTTCAAAACACCGCATGAGTTTTTCTAGATGAAGAATCTGTAAGAGCAAGTGCCTAGATAAGATTTACTGTTACAGCGTTTGTCTGAAGAGTTATTGAGCGTTTGTGTGTAGTTTGCTTTTAGTTAAACTAGTTGCCACTGTCCCTGTTTCGTGCTGCATATCACACATCCAAGGTAGGAATTGCACTGTCTGTATCCATCAAGCTCCTTTTAAAATTCTACAATATGCCCTTTCAGCATTATAATGGAATACTCTCACAGAAGATGATTAAACAAATTATCACAAGACAGTTAAAAACATGTCACTCCTAAATGAGAAGATTAAAATTTCATCCGAGTGATAAAAACAAAATAGTTTGACAGCAAAAGGTGATTGCAGGGACCTCATTTGAGCATTGACTGGTGGAATTCCTTATTCCAGAAAATGGTATCAGTAGATTCCTCAGAAGAAAGGCTCTCGTTGAGCTGTTGGAAGGTTTAGCTCAGAATCTGAATCATCAGAACATGGATGGAAGTAGCACTCCACTGTCTCGTCCCTCACATCTTTTAGGCGAGGAGGATTCCACTGCAAATTTTTGGAGGGAAACAGACAGAAAGTTTCAGAAAGTAAAAACCTGGAACATGACCATAACCAAAAGGAGTTGCAAATGTATATAGTTTATAGGGTGATCTGTTTGTCAATCGTTTATGCACCTTTGGAGCAAAGTCTTTATCCACCAAACGGGCTCGAATACCCTATCAACAATAAACGTTTTCAGTATATAAAGAATGATGATGCTTTGATTGACAAATTGGTGATTCACTTTACCTCGCAGAAGTCACCAGAGAACTGCGCAGAGACTCCACAAACAGATATATAGAACTCACGTGTGAGACATTGATCAAGAGTTTGAAATCGACCTTCTCGTATCTAAGAAGAGAAGAAAGTGCTACAGTCAGAAAAATGAAATACTTTTTGACAAAAGATAAGAAGAAACTAAAAGGACTCACGGATCTTAAAGTAATCTTTAAGCTCAAAGGTGAAGCTTCTTTCATTTGTTTGAGTGTTTTCTTGCACCATTCATTGCAAGAATTAGCAACCTCATTTTCCTGAAGCCACGGGTAGATGTTAAAGCTTAAAACTTGAGAAAACTCTCGAGCCAAATCAATCAAGAGGCCTCAAGTTGAAATATATCACGCCTATGCTAGGTAAAGATATCTCACCATAGCCTCAATGATTTCTTCAACCGTATCAAGCCCAAAATATTTATCAATCATCTCAATCCTGAGAAGCTAATTTTCTGGTTACACCCTCCGGGGATATATAGTTCAAAGAGATTTCAAGATATGGAGACAAGATGAAAAAAAATTACTTGTGAAGTACACTGCTACTGTCAGGATAAACAAGATCACCATATTGAGTAAGAGAATCCTCAATGACGGCAGGATCATCGCTCAACAGTTTACCAATCCTCTCTTCAATCATCGGAAGTCTCTGCCATAACAGCTAATATAAGAATGCGCTTAAGAGGAAAGAACAAAATATGGGACAAGGTAAAAACAAAGCATCAAACCGAGTTTAAGCAATAGTGGGTAGCAAGGCCACATGCTATCATTTCTACACCATTAAGCTTCTGCCCAGTTAGAGCCAAGTATTCCCCTGAAAAAGAAAGCACAAAACCCGCTTCAGAAACACCAAAAAGTTGCAGTTGAAAGTATTTGAATGTCAATCAGATTCAGATCTATTATTTGAATCATCATTTTACTTTACAGATATGGATGGAATATCAATCTAGCGAAGAGATCGGCCAAAGGTGGAATTCACCTAAATAACCAGGAAGCCGTGAAAGGTAATAGGAAGCTCCTGCATCAGGGTGAAAACCAATTTGGACATCTGGATGGGCCAACACCTGTATACGCACGGGTTGTCAGAACACATTAACCACTAAAAATTCCAAAGTACAAAGAGAAAGGTGTATTAATAATTGACTAAGACAGCAAGATATATAAAAATACAGAAAAAACGGCGTCAAAGACCAACTAAGAGATTAAAACTTCTTTTCTTAAGAGACTGTAAAACCTTATGTAACAACTCGATGTAATTTTTTCTTTTATTACAGAATCCACTCGAAGTAAAATATCAGTGAGTCATGATATTAAAGCAAGCCACATACAGTTTTATCTGTTGCCACACGAAACATCCCTGGCATTGAAATTCCACCACCACAGCCCATGGTTACACCATCCATTATAGCTATCTGAAGTAAGACAAAATCTTGAGGTATAAGAGCAGGATATAAAGTTTATAATATTTCAACAATTGCATCTTATCTACAAAATCAGTTTCCTGTAGTATTGAAAACAAATAACCATGTTAAGCTCTTTCTAGTCACTTGTGGTCATATGAACCAGTCCCATCTGGTAAGTAACACATAGCAATGAGGGAAAGTCTAGGAGTCTCACATTTGGTTTTAAATATGTTCCTTGGAGGTATACAAACTTGTACAAGTTGTCGAAATAGTGTTTACATTTTTCAATATTCCCTGTGCAAGGAAAAGTGACAATACATTAGAAATTCTTCTCAGTAACTTCACCAGATTAGCTCTGGGAAGGCAAATTCAAGTTATGAAATGTGTTTCACTGAACCTCAAAACCTTTCTAAACATTTAAAAATGGAAACTAATTCAAGAGATGGACCTTCTTTGACCCAGTGATAAAGAGGTAAGACATCTGCACCAGAACAGAACGTTTTGCCGCCACCCTTCAAGAAAAATCAAAACAGTAGCTTAATCGAGGGAGATTGCGGTATAACCATGCATCAAAAGGAAACATGATCTAAGGAGGAGCAGAAACGAATCAAGTAAATGAAGCTAGAGAGTACCATACCTTCATCATTACAAACGAAATAGCTGGATTCTCTTCCCATGATTCGTAGAGCCTCTTTAACCGACCTACCTAAAAATAAATAAAAAATTTGAAAGCAAAACGAAAAACCTAATGAGCTCAAGAAACCAGACTTCAAATCCAAGAAGATTAATATGCTAAAGACAATACCATAGGCGCAGAAAGAGCATTGAGAGAAGAAGGGCAATTGAGAATGGCAGCTCTGGATTTAGCTTTTCCTTCCACAAGAACCTTCAATTACAGCAAAAACCATACTTGCATAAGCATATAGTATGGAATCAATTGCATAATTATGTTCTAACTATCTTGAGCACAAAAAGTACCTAAACTCAGAATTCAATTAAGTGTTTCCCACACTCATATATATTAATCAATATTTCCAGAAAATAACACCACGAGATTCCCATTTATGATCAATTAGATAAAACCAGTGAAAACTTTCAGGAACTGAGAATCAAATCAAGCACATTTAGGGAAGATCCAAAACTAAGAAGAAGAAAAACCTGGTCTTCGATATTGACATCTGAAGCGGAATAGTTTGGCAGAGCAGAGAAGCTTCTCCCATAAGAAATAGACCGAACCCATTGTAATGGTTCAGAAACTCTCCTCAAAGCTTTCACTGTTTGCATCTCTCACTCTCCGTCGAGAAGACGCCTCTGTGTTCCGAGGGTTTTGGGTTTTGGCTCTGAAGTTATGGCCGGCGGCGATTCCTAGCCGTCAGATCATTCAACAATCGAAATGAACATCTATATGTAAGATTAATTATGGCCCTAGATTGAGCCCATCAGGCCCAATAAATTTAACGACAGTCTTGAGAAGACTCTACACGCGTCTTCTAATCAGTATTGAGTGTTGACCAATTCTGTTTATGCACAATTCCAAACACACCATCGCTTCCACACAAAAGCTCATCCAAAGTTTATTTTTATGTTTCGAGGAATTATATTATATAAAACAGTAGTCTTCAATGAAACTGTCAACAAGTCTTTACGATTAGATTTCACATGCAACAACAAAAAATGACAAAGAAACACAAGACCACAACTTCATCAGTTTTAATTTGAGCTACTACAAATCCTAAAATCACATATAATAAAAACTTATAACCATAATAAGAGCTTCTCTTTACAAATTTTGTTTCTTCCCACCGTCTAAAAAGAGCCGTCACGATATAGAATGTCTCCGGCGCCGAGAAGACGAGCTCAACGACTTCGCCGGCGGACTTTGTGAGCTCCCAGATGAAACCTCAGAGCTCTTGTAACTACTCTCTCCTTTCCCCGGCCATATCTTCTCAAAGATCCTTCTTGACCTCGATGGCATCAGCTGTGCCCCACCACCACTCCTCGTGCTCTTGCTTCCTCTGCTTTTCTTGCTCAGCTCCACCTTCTTCGTCGCTTTTTCTTCTTCATTCTCCTCCGTCTTCTTCACTGAAGGCGACTGCGATGACGCTGCAACAGACCCTACAGGGCTGTGATTTGCTCGGAGCTGCTCAAAGTAGAGAACTTGCACCACCACTCTTAACGGAAGTCGCTCGTTCTGTGCAGCGTGCGTTGATGCCTCATTCGTCAGTTTCCTCACATCCATTAACCCACAGAGTCTCTTCTTTTCGGATTTTGTTATCTCTGGATGTTCCTACAAAAAACCAACTTCACAAATTACAAAAAGTCTCTAAAAAGTTTCCTTCTTTTCAGAAACAAGAATGTCTGAAAAATCTTATTACCTTCAAGAAAGTGTCAATGGCTTTGTAGAGACCATCGTGAATCGGCCTAGCTGATTCCGGGATTAGCTCAGACAATTCAATAAAGCTAGAGAGTGTGAGATCAGAGCAATGTGCGAGATACGCGTCAATCAATCTTCCTACACTCAGCAAAACCCCATTTCCTAAAACAAACTCCTTGTACCGATCATCATCCGAGACACGTTTCTCATCTGCCATGAACTGATCGACAATCCGATGAACTAATTCGACGTCATGGATCAGCAAATCCTTAACCGAGGCCTCATGCAGCTTCAAGCTCACGTTTTCAACCAAATCTTCTTTTACCATCTCATCAGCTCCAACCAAGATCGAAACTTTAAGGAGTTTCAGCAAGAAGCTACAAGTAGAGTAGCTCATCGCTCCGTTCACCCTCGGCAACAAGAAAACAACCGTCTCAACGAGATGTTTGTTTGAAGAAGCTTCTGATGTCAAAGACTCCATTGATTCCGGAAACCACCTCGAAACATAGAATCTAAGAGCTTCTCCAATGACACCATTATTCATCCTTCCACTCGATTTCACAACGCTCATCACTCGCTTGAACATATCAATCTCAAGCTCACATATATCTTCGACCCACCAATCTTTCGGAATAACATTCTCTTCTCTCTTCTCCCGATGATACTCGACTATCTTATCAGGTCCAGATAACTTCCTGTTATACGTATAAGACCAAGTGATCGTCTCAGGATTCACCAAAATCTTAGCTGAAACAGAATCTAGGCATCTACCGACCAACTTCAGATCTTCAGACCAAGGAAGAAGAGATTTTGTCGTCTGAAGCACAATGATTGAGTCTTTCCAGCTTCTGAATATGCCCGAGTTAAGGAAAACCTCAATCTTGTATATGAGGTTACCTCGATCAACATCTTCAGTCATTTCAAGATACTCAGCTGCACATCGCACAGCAGTTATGTTGTAAGCATTGAGAGTAACCGTCATCCCATAGCAAAACTTAGCACAGATCTCAAAAGCTTTGTGTCCTCCTGGCATGTCTAATATAGTGATCTCATCCGTTTTTTCCTCACTCGCCTCAAAAACCAATCTCTGCATCCGATTGCTCTTTGATAGCAGCGGGAACTGAAAACGTAACATTGCAGCATTAAATAAAAAAGATATCTTCCAATACAACATTAAATAAAAAAGATATCTTCCAATACATACTTTGGTATCATCTAAGAATCCATCAGTATTACAAAAATGTACCTTATGGAGGTGAAATGTGACCTCGCCGACATTAATAGTAACATCACTGTCTAGATCCGAAACAGCATACCTGCGGGAAAGAAATCGATGGTCGGATTAAAACTCATTACCTAAACACTTCAGATGTTATGTTCACATTCAAAAGTCAAAACCATAAGCACAGGCAGAATTATCATGTCTAAGTCTCAACATCTAACAAAAGTCCGAACCTTACCTAACAAATAAAAAAATAAATTTTCTTTTCTCTTACGAAACAAAACAAAGGAAAGAAAGATTCTTAGCCAAGTTTAGACTATCCAGATGTTAAAACTTGGAAGAAATGTCTCAGATATTTACAGAAACAAAGCTTAAGTAAATAAAAGAAAGAGAGATTCTTCACTTTCTAATAAGAAGAAAACTCATTATCATCATTCCCTTTTGCTCTTACAAATCAGGACCACAAAAGCAACACATTAACAAAGACAGATCATCTAATGGATGGACCACTCCTGAAACTCATATACCCCATTTCTTGTTACTTTTTTAGCTTTTTTTCTTTGGGGTATTTCCCGCAAAAAAATGATGAGTGAAACCAATCACAATAATAGTGATGATGATGAAAACTTATCCTGGCTTTTCAATCTCTAAAATCAAAACCAGAGTATTTTTCACTGGTGAGTAAGAGAGACACTTTAAGGAGTTCTAAACCAAGTTTACCTATTTCACTATTCAAAAAAGGCAAATGAAATTTTTACTGAATCTGTTTTTATTTTTTAATAACAGCTTCTGTTCAAGAATAGAGTTTTGACGAAAGGTCTGGGGACATATGTTTCTTGATGGGTTTCAAGAAACATGTGGAGAAAAAATGAATAGAAAAGAGAACAGAACATAACAAAGAATCAGACAAAAACAATAGAGAACAAAACAGTAAGGGTTTCATTTGACACATCAAATTAAAAAAAATTAAAAAAAACTAAAATTGCTTACTTGACAAATTTGTCATCAGATTCAAATGTATCAGGCTTAGACCCTAACTTCATGAACTTCATCTTCTTTCGTCTTCTTTACCAAAAAGAGCACACCTTTGTTTTGACTCTGAAGCAGCTTAATACTAAAAAGGGGGCTTTGAGCTTTACTATCTCTCTCTTTCTAATCGATCAACTAGAAGAAGAAGAAGAAGAAAAAGGCAAAAACTGTTGTGTCTTAAAGAAGAGGTGTGTTGGAAGAGCGAGAGACCATTAATGGAAATGGGATGTTTGAAAGGAGACAAGAGAAACCAAACCCATGTATTGCCTCACTATCCTTTTGCAAGAACCCAACTCCTCGGACTATGGGATTTTTCTTCCCATCTCAACTAACTAGGCCTGGGCAAAATATCCGATATCCGAAAACCAATCCGAATCCGATCCGAAAAATCCGGATCCGAATCCGAACCGAATGGATTCAAAATCCGAATGGATTCAAAATTTCCCTACCCGAATAATCCGAACCCGAACCGAACCGAATCCGAATCCGATCGATATCCGAAATAAATCCGAAATAATCCGATATTAACTATACAATATATATATATTTATATAGTTTATATATTTATGTTACAGTTATATATACTCATATAGTCATATTTCCTTATGGAGATATAAATTTTCCGTTTTGTTTTTGATTATACATCCTATTTTCGATTCATATTCGGGTTTTTTGGATTTTTCGGATCTTAGATACAAATCCAAAATAACCGAATATATGTTGGGTTTTATAAAAAAAAAATGAAATCCGAATCCGAATCCGATTAAATCCGATCCGAATCCGATTAAATCCGATCCGATCCGAAACCCTATTATAATCCGAACGGATTCTAAATTTCCCTATCCGAAAAATCCGAAATCCGAAAAATCCGATCCGATCCGATCCGAAAATCCGAATGCCCAGGCCTACTATAATTAATGATAATATTCCAAATACTACGATGTAGTATTAGCTAACCGAGTTATAAGCCTGTTATTGGGTTGACTCAAAACTTAGACAGTAGACACTAGACACTAAATCTATTTTTTTCTGAGAACACAGTTTTTTAACTAGTTTTTCATAGTATGCATTCTGATCCAAGCATTCGATTTTTTAAACAATACTATGATATTCTTTAACAAAAAAAATCAATAATATGATATTTCAAATTATTATTCGAGTAAACGTTCTTTTACAATACTTTTACAATTATGAGAGTAATACTTCTTCCAATCTCTTTTTCTCATCAATCTCAACAGTATGTTTGTTTTCTTAATAGCTAAAACAATAATTAGAATTAACGCCTTTGTTTATAGTTGCATTCGTGAGCTCGGAGGCGATCCAATTTCAAGACCCTTACTAATTCAAAAGAAAAAGAAAATAAAATAACTTCAAGACCCTTACCATGGGCAGTGAATCTCGAGCGCCTCTAATCCCTCAAACAAACAACTAAGACAAATTTCGTTCGATGTTATCAATTTAGTGGTTACAAAAAGAAAAAGAAAAAAAAACTTGTTTGGTCAAAACCTCTAGCTAAAGAGTGATCGATAGTAGCGCAAAAATGTTTTTGTAGTTATGCAAAAACGTTTTTGTAGGTTATGCAAAAAAAAATGCAGCAAGGCAATATAGTTATATAATATAAAATTTGATAACGTACTCCTTAGTCATACTGTTGGTCCTGTAATTTCGTAAACCCATTTATGGGCCGATTAGTCAAGCAGTTGATTGATTCGTGAGTTGATTTACGACTACGATTAGTCATGTTTTTTAGTATTTTATTACACGAATATCCAACAATACGGATGATTTTCTTTCACAATTATTAGACAATTGCTTAAGAGAATTTGTATATATAAAGGATCTACAACTACAACTACAGCTAAAAGACTATGGCAAATAAGTGTGATGTAAATTCATACAAAAATTGGACATATCTGCGACGTATGTAATTCCTAACAACCATGGTTTTGAAAACTTGACTAGATCGACCGGTCGGACCAGTTAAACTGGAAATCAGCCATCTAACCGAATCCGGTTTGAAACAAAATCTGGATTTAAATAAAACCGGTAAAAATTATCAAACAACCTGCAAAACTGGTAATTCGATTCACGAAAATTAAATTATTTTTTTAATTAATTTGATATTTTGAGTTAAAATTTAAACCATAATTTAAAGTTAGTTTTTTTATTTTTCAATTTTATTTCCATTTTCTAATTAGAAATAAATTGATTAAAAATTTTGATATTTACGAATTTTATCGTGTTTTCTTATGTGAATTATTATTTTACGTTGAATTTTAGAGAAAGAAAAAAAATCATGTTTGATGTCTTGTTATTTATTTTTTATAATTTTAAATGATTAATCTATTGTTCTATTGTTTTTATTTTGTTGAGAAATATAATAATAATTTGTTTTCAATTATATTTCAGATTTTTTTAAGTTTAATGTTAGAATATATATATATATATAATTAAAATATAAATATTCAAAAACTCAGTTTGACCGGTTGAATCGATCCTATTAGCCATCCAATAATAATGTCGAGTAGGTGTCCGGTCGGGTTTTTAAAACATTGCTAACAAATCTTGACTGTAAAATTGTAGCAACATCAACAAAACAAAATGTAGCAATATGACTGTGTTAAAGTCATAAATGTTAGGATTTTGAAGTCTCATGTGTTTTGAAAAGGGTTGGTAAAAATACCACAAATGCAATTTGACAATTCCACAAATTATTTGATGTAGAAATCAGTGATATATATAATATTGGTAACTTAATCGCATAACTGCCTTGTGTAATTATTCAATCAATCAAAGTCAAAGTATCTTAGTAAAGTGGTAACACATTTTAAAACTAAAATTTTGATTGGTAATGTAATACAGCTATGATGCAATAACGTGTACCGCCTTCTATGTGATATTAGTTGGATGATACATGTTAATATATCATGCAATATTGTACTGCTTGGCGCAACGTGTCCTGTACTGCCCTCTAGGAAATACTTATATTTATAAAAACAGTAATACCACATCTCGGTACTGTTATATTCTTACCGCTTCAGTCTTCACTCTTCACTAAATATTTCAGATCGATAGTACAGTCCTACATGTTTAAGTGAGTTCCTGACTGGAAGAGCATATGGCAGCGCGTACAACATACGGTGCATCAATCGCTTGAGTTTGGGCACTACCTTACTCGCTTTGACTCATTCTATTCTCCTTTTACTCGTAGCCATGATGTGTAAGTAGTGTTCCCCAAGTTTCCTTCTTTTTAGTTGGTATGTGGGACCGAAACGGCGTGAAGTCGACGCGCCATACACACCGTAGTTCCGTCCCAACGGAACCCGCTTGCCGAGAGAGAGATACTTTGACTTTTGATTCCGTTGTTCTAGATGCCCTCACGAGTTGGTCAGACTTTGCATTTCCTAACATTGACTTTGCATGCTCAAAAGCTTTCCAATACACAATATTTTCTATACAACATGGACTCCTTCTACTCTTATAGATCGTCAACTATAATAGCTATCAACAAGTCAATAATTGTAACTATATATATATATATATAAATATATATATATATATAAACACTAAATGGAATCACACTCATAGAAAAAGGGTTAATTTGCATCTCCGGAGATAGTAGTTGAGATTTGATAATTATGTTAGTTTTGCTTTTTAGAAAGCAAATGTCTTAGTTTTATACGAACGTATGCAAATTTGTCTGAAAGGAAGCTTCGTGTAAAGTGTCTCCTTTTGATGTCACTATTTGTTTTTTTTTTTACTAATAATATTTTTTCATACCCATGAATATATCATCTCATTAGAATCCCAATATAAATAATCAAACATTGTGTTATTCGGAGTCAGTCAGTATAATGTAGCAAACCATATGGTCGACGAATATAGCTATTCGAAGTTTTCATATGTTTATTCTTCAATTTTTGGTTTTCTGCAAAACATGATAATATTTAAATTTAATAAGAAGAGATTTGGAGTTTATAAACAGATGAATTATTAAAATATGTGTGTTATTTTGTTTGTTTCCTATAAAATAGAGGGTAAGGTGATCTGTTAATTGTGGTGGCAATTTTCTCAAGAGAACAACAAAAATGGCTCAGTGAAGATATAGAATGGACCCGTTTTGGTTTAGAAGGTATTAATGTTTTTAGCCATTTTTATCGGTGTATGTAATTTGGTGGGGTCTGCATGTCAATTTTCTTTACGTGCCGTAGCTGTTTCCACGTGATTAACTGCTCAATTATATAATACGAACACAAAACACGCATCGTAAGAGTAGCAACGTAATTATGGAGATGTATGTATATGGTCCCTAAGCTAAGTAGACTAAGTAGTAAATGAGGGTTGACATGCCGGGCTTGCTACTAGGGGTTTAGTTATATGTCAATGTCTGCGTCTTCGCTAAAGGATAAGCACATATTTATGCTATTTACCTCCGTATCTTGTTAAAGTCGTTGAGTCGATCGGCTGATATAAATATATATATGACTGCGAGTCTGCGAGCAAACATCAACTAGAGAATAATTTGTTTTATTTCACCATTCTTCATGTTATCTTTCTTATTCCAAAACACTCGATATGAGAAAACATCTCGTTCGGAATAATGATATATAAGCATAAAAATAAAAGATATATATATGAACTCAACTACACGAATCTTCAAACTATCCTATCCTATATGGCTATATCTAAAATACTTGTGTCCCTAACTGATACCTGAAATGTCTGGTTTCATTTAACAAAATGATCAAAACAAATATTAGTTAAATATCCAAGATACGAGTTTTAGTCCGCTATTTGGCCTGGACCGAAACCTCCAAAACAGACTGGGTTAGGGTTGATAACTTCTGTTCTTAGAAAAATAACATGCCAGATCTAGCGGAATAACATGTCGGTGTAATAATCATTTATAAAGAATCTATAACTATATGAATTATTCATCATCCGCTTTAGGATCCATGCGCTATTATTGGTCAATGTTAATGTCTTAGTGATGAATTCTTAATAGATGTATTCTTTAATTACTTGGTTGCTACAAAATTTAGATGCATGGTTATAGAAAGTTCAATTATTATTTGGTACTCTCCGCCGGTCCATTCATTTTAGAAAAACAAAAATAATTTTCTCTACGAAAGATTCAGTCTCGGCAAAAGAAAATAAGCGTCCACGTCATCAACGTAATGAAAAAGAGTTGCACGTACATTATCAATTTATCATAATGGGGTCTAAGAGGGGTATATTATTAGAAGTGTAATTAAACATATTTCCTCATTGATGATATAATATATAGATGCATAGGTGAGACGTTGAAAGCACAGAAGAAAAAGCAATGGCATGTGGTTTATCAGAAAAGACTAGACGTAGCTCCATTATTATGGTTGCATTATATTTATACAGTCTACCTCTTTTACATAACATACACTGCATCCATAATAAATGCATTCTTCATATTATTATTATCCTTTCATTGAGATTTCTTCGTTGCAAACTTTTCTTTTGTTTTTATCGAGTCTTGTATAACTAGTTCTCATATTGCCATTTTTATACATGTAATGAATCGTAAACAATGACAAAATGATGTAAGAATTGCCAAAGTGAAAAGAATTCTGTGTATTATTAACCTTAGGCATAAGCCACCTTATATACAAGAGATAAGCAATGCTAAAACCCTAGAGTATTAATGTTGCAGATATATAAGTATCCAAAACATATCACATAACATCAGACTAAATCATATCAGATTATATATATTTCCCTTACACTCCCCCTCAAGATGGTACATGAAGGTCTTGAATGCCTATCTTGGCTAAGAGATAGTTGAATTGGTGATGAGGAAAAGGCTTAGTTAGGAGATCTGCTAGCTGTTCCGTAGTCTTCACGTTCCGTGTAACGATGGAGCCGTCTTGAACCCCATCCCGAATGTAATGGCAATCCGCTTCTATGTGCTTTGTACGCCCGTGGAAGACTGGATTTGCTGCAATATACAGTGCGGCTTTCTTATCACAAAACAGGGACATTAGACGTAGTTGAGGACAACCAAGACTTGTGAATAATGCTTTTGTCCAAGTAAGTTCTTGATATGTCATCGCCATGGCGTGGTACTCAGATTCTGCAGAAGACCGAGATACGGTATGTTACTTTTTGGTTTTCCAGGAGATGATTGAATGTCCGAGTATGACAATGTAGCCTGTAAGAGATCGACGAGTAAGCTTGCAAGCCGCCCAGTCTGCATCACAATACGCAGTTAAAGTGAGATCATTGTTGAGGCTGAGCAAAATTCCTTGTCCTGGGGATTTCTTCAGATAACAAACAAGACGTAATGCAGCTTCCCAATGCTTACGACGTGGAGCCTTAAGAAACTGTGCAAGTATATGGACCGAATAGCTGAGCTCAGGTTTTGTAACCACCAAATAAACCAATCTGCCGACAAGACGACGATATTTGTCAGGTTCTTCAAAGTAAAGACCATCATCTTGTGAGAGATTGTGGTTTTGTTCAATCGGAGTATCTACTGGTTTGGAACCAAGCAAGCCGCATTCCGAAATAATATCCAACGCGTATTTCCGTTGTGACAAATAGATACCTTCTTTCCCACGGGAAACTTCAATGCCCAAAAAATATTTCAATGGTCCTAGATCCTTCATATGAAAACAATGACCAAGATACTCCTTAAAACCCGAGATAAGAGTGGAATCATTACCTCCGATGATCAAGTCATCGACGTAGACGAGAAAATAAACCGCAGAACTGGCCCGATTCAATGTGAAGAGTGAATAGTCAGATTGATTCTGAACAAAACCAAACTCCTTGAGCGCGGTGGATAGCTTTGAAAACCAGCACCGTGGCGCTTGTTTTAGACCATATAACGCTTTCTTTAACTTACAAACTTTTGTCTTGTCAGAATGAGCAAAACCCGGTGGTAGCTTCATGTAGACTTCTTCATCCAAATCTCCATGTAAAAACGCATTGTGGACATCCATTTAGTGTAATTCCCAATTCTTTGCTGCATATACACCAAGAAGAATGCGTATTGTTGTCATCTTCACAACAGGTGCAAAAGTTTCTTTATAGTCAACTCCCTCTTGTTGACGATTACCAAGTGCAACAAGACGCGCTTTATAGCGTTCTATAGTTCCATCGGAATGAAATTTAATACGAAAGACCCATTTGCAACCAATAGCAGTCTTCCCTTCAGGTAAATCTGTAATGTCCCACGTGTTGTTCTTCTCAAGAGCATCAATCTCAATACCCATCGCATCACACCACTCCTTATACTTGACTGCATCTTTGAAAAATTCAAGTTCAATGGCTTTAGCGGTTGTGGCTAGAAAAGCCTGCTGAGACGGAGAAAGATGGTGATTGGAGATATAATTAGCAATAAGATATAAGCACGTACTGGAGAGCGGAGCCTGAGCAGCATTAGTGACAAATGGTTTCAATAAAACCAATGGGAACTTGGCCCTCTTACCTTTGCCTAAATCAGCGTCAGCTGGTTGATTAGATGCTCCCCCTGACGAAGTCACCTCCACCTCAATATCAAGAGTAGTTCGTCGTGGCTGAGTAATCACAGGTACTAGAGGTGTTACAGGAACCGTAGGGACTTTAGGTGCCAAAATTACCTCAGGAGGCGGCGTTGCTTCAGGAAACAGAGGATTCACAGAAACTGGTGGAGCCGCAGATGCTGTAGGGGTCACAGATACCGTAGTAGTTTCAGGTACTAGAGTAATCTCAGGAACAGGAGTGTCCTCAGGGACCATGATAACATCCTCATGCACCAAAGAAACGATAAGAGACTCCGGGTCTGCTGATTCTATCATCGGTAGAGTTTCTTCAACATAGGGAAACTGATCTTCATAGAAGACAATATCCCTTGAAACAAAAGATTTTTCTTTATCAAGATCGAAAACTAACCAGCCCTTTTTGCCAACCGGGTAACCAAGAAATATGCAGCGAATACTCCTCTCACTGAATTTATCTTTATCACGGGAGATTCGTCGGGCAAAACACAAGGAGCCAAAGGTGCGTAGATGATCATAATCCGGTGGCGAACCAAAAAGAATCTCATGTGGCGTCCTGTTATCTAGAATAGTAGAAGGCATACGATTGATCAAGTAAGTGGCAACAAGAACACTTTTACCCCAGAATTTTATCAGAAGATTCGCCTGAAATAACAAAGCACGCGCCATGTTAAGGATATGGCGGTGTTTTCTTTCCACCCTACTATTTTGCTGAGGTGTGTCGACACACGATGTTTGATGAAACACTCCCTTTTCCGCAAAAAACTATTTCAAACAGACAAATTCTACACCATTATCACTTCTCACCGTTTTGATATGTTTGTTGAACTGATTCTCGACAAAGGAGAAGAAATGTTTTAGCGCAGAAGGAGCTTTTTTTTTTCTAAGAGCAGAATTGTCCAGACAGCCCTAGAACAATCATTGACGATGGTGAGAAAGTAACGAGCACCATAAGATGAAGGTGTCTTATAGGGACCCCAAAGATCACAATGTATCAAAGAGAAATAATCTTCAGCTTTATTAAAACTTTGAGAAAATGAGTCACAGGTGTGTTTTGCCCTTACACAAATATCACAAGCTTTCTCAAAATCCTTGGAATTATTAGAAAACCACCAACATGCGATAAAATAGAAAGAATCTTAAAGGACAGATGGCCCTAACGACGCTGCCATAACTCCCGAGCTTGTAATCTACCAGTATAACTAGCTTGAACCCCAACTTCACCAGTATAGTGGTATACCCCATTTCGTTCTTCACCCGCACCAATCAAAGTCTTCGAAGCTTGGTACTGTATCACAAAAAATTGCTTGGTAAACAGAACAAATCCAAAAATATCATGTAACAGCTGAGCAACCAAGATTAATGTGATTGATAAATTCGGAGCATAGAATACATGATGTAAGACAAGCCGTTTGCCAAGATTCAAACGACCATGCTTTATAGCCCACGTAAGCTGACCATTTGGGAGCGTAATGCGACAAAGCTCAATAGATTCAAGGTCCGTTAACAAAGATATATCCCCTGTCATATGATGGGAGGCGCCGGAATCGATAATAATATCATAACGACTATATTTACCGTAGAGGAGGAGCTTGTCTTGCTTACCCGAAAGCTTGTCAGGATTGTTTTGTTTCTGAGTATTCAGAAAATTTGCCAAAGAAGCCCATTGATCCGCATAGAAGTTTGGTATACCTGATGCTTTTGACTCATCAAACAAACCCACACTTTCACCAAGTTGAATGTTATTTGCCCAGAAACCCGAGCCTCTACCTCCACGACCACGACCGGAATTATCAAATCCTCGACCACGGGACGCTTTTTCAGCACCACGTCCACTTGAACTCTTGCTTTTATTGTTCCACCACTCAGGGAAGCCAATGAATTGGAAGCAATTTGTCGATTCGTGACCAGTTTTTCCACAGTGAGTACAAACCGTCGTGGACCGGGCGAACCGGCTAGCTACTGCAGTAGACGACGTCGCAGCTGAGAAACCAACTACAGGAACACGCTCCTCAGTGCCCCTCATCACATTCAGGTGTTGTTCTTCCTGTATGATCTGCGAGTAAACCGCATCAAGGTTCAAATCAGTTCCATGACTTAGGAGATTTGATCATGCCGTACCAAATCGTGTAGTGTCCAGCCCCATTAGAAACTGATGAATTCGGATCTTCTCAAGATGTTTCTCATATTTGATCATGGATTCACACTCTCCATTACCATAACAACATGAGAAACCTTTCTCCAAGTCTGCAAGATCATCCCACATAACCTTCAATTTTCCAAAATAAATCTTTACAGTATCACCCTCTTGTTTACATGCGGTGATGTCGGCATGTAACTGATGAGTTCGAGTGTCATCACTTACGGAGAAACGTCGTTGCAGGCTCGACCACATCGCCTTGGCACTGTCAACCAGTGAGATTGAGGGTCGAAGCTTTGGTTCAACACTGCTGTAGATCCAGCCAATGATCATAGAGTTGACAATGTTCCATTGTTCTGCTTTATCAGCATCATTGGACGGTCGTTTCAAGGATCTATCAATGTATCCTAACTTCCTTTTCGTGCGGAGCGAGTTTAACATCAACTTTGCCCAGCGTTCATAATTAACTCAATTCAATCGGAGTCTGAACCTGTCCTGTGCTATCAGACGGATTCAAGTAATACGGAGACATCAACCTGTTTGGGTCAGCAACTGCAGCGGCGGGTGTACCGGTGGAAATCATGCTTGAGAAACAGGAGAAGATTTTTTTTTTCTTTTTTTAGAGATGAGAGATCGTTGGCGGCTCTGATACCATGCCAAAGTGAAAAGAATTATGTGTATTATTAACTTTAGACATAAGCCACCTTATATATAAGAGATAAGCAATGCTAAAACCCTAAAATATTAATGTTGCAGATATACAAGTATCCAAAACATATCACATAACATCAGACCAAATCATATCAGAATATATCTATTTCCCTTACAAGAATATATAATTCTAAGAAATTAATTGAGTATAAGATTTTGAAAACTCGCATATTCATTTCATGGTTCCGCTGTTATACGGATTTTTAAATCATAAAGGACATTAAATATTTATTAACATATGTACTTTGTTCCCCAAGTTTTTTACAGAACGATAAAACGATTGATACTTCGATATGTTTTGGTGTTATTGATGTGGAATGACAACATTCCCGGGTATATATATGTTTCAATGAAGGTGATACTTGATTACTTGATATTGTGATAATCAAAAATCAAAAGATATTGACATTTCCACATTCCGGAGCATTCTATTTTTTTTAACAGTAAAAGTTAAAATTGACATTCAACTGAAAATTTACTGGCTGTTATCCAGATTAAATCGACAATGCGATAAGACGATAAAAAAAACAAAAATCGACAATTCGATAGATTCTAGAAAACTGATAGTTCAGCTTTAACATATACGTGAGTTTATGTCGGTGTATACAATATGATAATCCATGTAATATTCGTATCTAAAACATATATAGTATTGCCTTTGTATGGTTTTTTATGCTATAGTAAAAAAAATCATGGATTATATATCTATCACACAAACGAAAACGATTACTCTTGGACTTAGTGAACGGTTTTAGACGGTTACTGGGAAACCTTGTTATTTTGTATTTCAAAAGGAACAGAGCAGATAAGAACAATGATTTACTGAATGATTCAATGTGTTATTGTTCACTTCAGCAAACTAGTCTTAAATAGACTTTTACAACTCAAACTACTTGACCGATTCCACAGCCACTAACAAATGAAAAACAGAGCAGCTAACTTCTTACAAAACAGGAAGTGCAGACTTATTCAAATTGAAACATAAATGACATAAACGACCAACCGACTTAGTTTATTTCATTCCCTCCCTTAAACTGAAACAGTCTCATTTCAGTTTACTCTTCTTTAGTGCATATTCCCATTCTTCCTCTAAGCTTCTCGAACACTTCAAGTTTCACTGGCTTTGTCATGATATCAGACAACCGATTCTGAGTTGGACAATAATCATGTTGAATTGTTCCTTCTTTCACCAGCTCACGGAGGAAATGAAATCTCACATGTATATGTTTGCTTCTTCAATGTAGAACAGGGTTTCTTGACAGCTTAATGGTAGAACTGGTGTCACAAAACAGTCTTGTTCCTTCCTCTTGAGTTGAACCGAGTTCCTCCAGCACATTTCTCAACCACACAGCTTGACACGCTTCATATGCTGCAGCAACGAACTCTGCTTCGGTTGTAGACAAGGTGACTATTGGTTGTTTTTTCGACACCCATGACACTGCTCCTTCTCCCAATATGAACGCATAGCCAGATGTACTTCTTCGATCATCCTCATCTCCTGCATAATCACTATCAACAAACCCAGCCAATTTTTGTTCTCCTCCTTGCTTGTATCTCACGCCCTTCATTGTTCCTTGTATATACCTCAAAATTCTTTTTGCTGCTAACATGTGCTGCTCTCTTGGACTCTCCATGTAACGGCTGACTAGGTTTACAGAATAGATTATATCAGGTCTAGTCACAGTTAAGTACCTCAAGCTACCGACAATTGCTTGAAACTTGTTGAATCCACTGCTTCGCCAGCTCCGACTTTTGACAACTTGTGACCTGGGACAATTGGATTTTTCACTGCATTACATTCTTCCATTCCATACCGTTTCAGTGTTTCCACAGCATAATTTTGTTGATTAATGAATATTCCTCTTTCATCTTGAATTACTTCAACCCCCCAAGAAGAACTTCATCCTCCCTAGATCAGTCATTGAAAATTCTTCCATCATTGAGTCCTTAAATTCAGCCATCATCGAACTAGAGCTGCCAGTGTAAATCAGATCATCAACATAAATGCTTACTATCAAGACATCCTTGTTCTTCTTCTTCACGAACAAGGTATGCTCACAATAGCATTTTTCAAACCCTTCTTTGAGAAAATATCTCTCAATGCGGCTGTACCAAGCTCTAGGGGCTTGTTTTAGCCCATATAATGCTTTCCTTAACTTGTATACCTTTTCCACTCCATCCTTAACTTCAAAACCCTTAGGTTGTTCGATGAACACATCTTCTTCTATCTCTCCTTGTAAGAAGGCACTTTTTACGTCGAGCTGGTACACTTTCCATGCCTTCTCTGCCGCCAATGCTAGAATTAATCGGATTGTGTCCCACCGTGCTACTGGTGCGAACACCTCATAGAAGTCCACTCCATGTTTCTGATGATAACATTTCGCAACTAGTCTCGCCTTGAATTTGTCAATCTCCCCTTTCTCATTGAATTTTGTCTTAAAGATCCACTTCACACCAATTACTCTGGCTCCTTCTGGCAATTCCATCAGTTCCCAAGTATTGTTTTCTTCTATGGATGCTATCTCAGCTTCCATTGCTTTCCTCCACACATCTTCTTGGACTGCTTCCTCAAAACTATCCGGATCTTCCGCAGCCATAAACATAGCGACTATATCTTCTCCATCTTCTGAGATCATAAAGCCAGCGTTACCTATGATGTAGTCTTTCATCCATATAGGCGCTTGTCTCTGCCTTTCAGATCCTCCTCGTGTTGGCTGCCCACTATTACTGTTTTGAGCTGCTGCTTCGTCTGTGTTTTCCCCAGTACCGTTTGGTTCTTCAGCTGCAGCTTTTGCATCAGTATTTGGTTCCACTGCCTCATTTTCTCCTTCTGCATCACTCCAAACCATATCCTCCTCGTGAGTTTTACCATTCCAATCCCAGCCTCTGCTTTCATCAAACTAGACATCTCGGCTTATCACAATTTTCTTTGTTTCAGGATTGTAAAGGCGATATGCCTTAGATTCTTTACTCAGTCCAAACATGACACACTTAGTGCTTTTCTCATCCAATTTTATCCTTCTCTCATATGGCACCAGGGCGTATGCTACGCAGCCAAAGATTCTGAGATATTCAACAGTTGGCTTGTGATTGCTCCACTGTTCTTGAGGCGTCTGCAGGACAACGGTTCAGAACATGTACAGCATATTGTACTGCCTCTGGCCAGAATCTTCGAGGTACATTCATCTCCAAAAGCATGCATCTTGTCATGTTCATCACGCTTCGATTTTTCCTCTCGGCAATGCCATTTTGCTGAGGCGTATATGCAGCCGTAAGTTGTCTTTTTATCCCATTTTCTCTGCAGTAGTCATCAAACTCCTTGGAATTATACTCACCTCCTCTGTCTGATCTCAAGCATATCAAGGCATGTCCAAGCTCTCTCTCTGCTGCTACACGAAATTCCTTGAACTTGCTGAGAGCTTCAGACTTCTCTGAGAGAAAGTAAGTCCAATATTTCCTGCTGTAGTCATCAATGAAGTTAATGATGTACCTTTTTCCACTCTCTGATGTTGGATTTATGGGACCACAGATATCACTATGCACCAGTTGCAGACCACGTGATGACTTCCATAAGCTTTTCTTGGGAATGCTGTCTCGGTTCTGCTTTCCCTTTAAACATATTTCGCAAGTAACATGCTCGATTTCTCCTTGTTTGAAGTCAGGTAATCCGTGAACCATCTTCTTTTCTGATAAGGAGCACAACCCACTTTGACTAAGATGACCGAATCATTTGTGCCAAAGTTGATCCGTTTTCTCAACAACTTGCAAGCATTGAACTTCTGTTGTTTCTTTTGCCTTTTTTACTCTTGCCAGAACAATGAACATCCTATTTGTTGACATGTTCGAATGCATGACTAAACGCTTCAATTTCTTGTTCCACACTTCACACTCATCATCCTCTATCACAATTCTCAGCCTTTTTTGCTGCAGTTGTCCCACACTAAGTAAATTGTTTTTCATACCTGGCACATAGTAAACTGAGGTGATTATCGAGATCACACCATTGATTTCCAGACGCAGATTTCCTCTTCCTTCCACCATCGGCGTCTCATCATCTCCGAGTTTGACACTTTGACGAAAGTTGCTGTCAAAATCAATAAACCATTCTTTGTTACCACACATATGGTTGCTACACCCGGAATCTAAGAACCAAGTGTGTTCTTTTTCTCCTTTAATCATTTCGACATGAGCCATCAGAAGCATGTCTTCCTCTGTTTCGACATAATTAACCTCCTTTTCCCACTCTGGGCACTCAGATTTATAGTGCCCTTTCTTGTGGCATTTGAAACATTCCACTAACTCTTTGTTATAGCTTGTTCTCCCGCGCCCTCGACCCTGGTAGCTTCCTCTACCACGAGAGAACCTTCCTTGACTTCTTCCTCCCTCCGGTCTCCACTGGATTTCCGCCTTTAGAGCCTGATCCTCCACAGTGTGCCTGCTCAGATTCTGTTCGTGAACCATCAACGAACTTTGCAGACCGTCGACTGACAATTCTTTGATGTCATTCGACTCTTCAATGGCACACACGATATAAGTAAATTTTTCAACAAGGGTTCTTAGAATTTTCTCTACCACCTTTGAATCGGGTATATCTTCTCCCAAATTCCTCATGTCGTTTGTAACTTCCATTACTCTGGAGAAATATTCGGTGATTGTTTCTCCTACCCTCATTTCCAAGACTTCAAAGTTTCTCCTGAGTCTCTGCAATTGAGCACTCTGTACCCGAGTGTTCCCTTGATATTTCCTCTTCATAGACTCCCATAGATCCTTTGACGTTTCTTTCTTTAGAATAGTTTTCAAGATCGTTTTGTCAATGGATGCAAACAGGTAGTTTTTTACCTTGTGATCCTTAACTGTCAACTCAGCTAGTTCGGTTCTTTGTGCTCCCGTGAGGATCACATTTCTTTCTGTCCGTGGAATCCCCTCCTCTATGAGACTCCACCATTCCTTTGATTTGAGAAGATTCTCCATGAGCATCGCCCAGTGCTCATAGTCACCGTCGAACTTTGGTATCACCAGTCCGTCTCTCTCACTCATCTTTCTTTCTTCCTTGTACCAGATTCTCACCGGCTCTGATACCACTTGTTATTTTGTATTTCAAAAGGAACAGAGCAGATAAGAACAATGATTTACTGAATGATTCGATGTGTTATTGTTCACTTCAGCAAACTAGTCTTAAATAGACTTTTACAACTCAAACTACTTGACCGATTCCACAGCCACTAACAAATGAAAAACAGAGGAGCTAACTTCTTACAAAACAGGAAGTGCAGACTTATTCAAATTAAAACATAAATGACATAAACGACCAACCGACTTAGTTTATTTCAAACCTCGCATCCAACTGAACGGCGAACCGTTAAGAGTATATTTCATACGAGCGAAACCAAAATTATCAATCTTGAGATGAGAGTGATTATACGTCAAACAACTAATGGTAAAAAGGTTTAATGTTGAAAATAATTATAGGAAAAAAAACTAATTTAAGACAGGCGTGAGCATAAGGCATCATAAACAAATGATGGTGAACACTGACTATGGGGGTCCAAACCTCCATAATTGCAACCTTGTGCTTATTCTCCTCCTTTTTCTCCTTTCTTCATAAAATTCTTTATATTTCATATTTCTTACCTCTTTTTCCTTTTTTTAAGTAGACTATTTATCATTAGTTTTCTTTGTGTAAAACTTCTTTGAATTATTTGGATTGTACAAATAGTTTTCAGTAGAATTAGCTTTGGTCGTTTTTAGGCCTATCTATAGCTTATTGTTTTGTTTTTGGTCAACAATCTATATCTTATTGTTTTCTTCTGGAATATCTTGAAAGAAAAGGATAGAAGCCAAGCAAATGGACTAGACTAATTTGGATGTTTTGTAGTAATGGTGTGACTTTGGTATAGTAGGCTAGTTTGAAGAATAAGACGTCGGTCCACAAACTCCTATTATCCATATTAAAAAGAAAACAAAAAATATATATATCTACGTAATGTATCTATGTAATTTGCAGCTCTAACGAGCGAGATTCCGAGAGCTTCGATTCTAGTGACGCTACGTACTAAACATACGTAAATCTCATTTATATTTTTGATTTTCCATCATTCTTGCTTTAAAAAAAAACGAATAATGAAAACTGTAGATCATATAACTTCAATGGATACACAATTGTTAGTCATCAGTTATGGATTATGAATTATACGTTTATTTTTTCTAAGAAAATCTTTAATCTATCTCTAAAGAGAGAAGTAGAGTGTGAGTTAACTTTGCTGCAAAGTTAAATGTTCATGTTTCTAAGTAAAGTAAAAAGTGAATATTTGGACTGAATTTTTTTAGTAAAACTTTGCATGTTTGATCGGAACCGATAACAACCAAAAGATGATCAGATTAATTTAAAGACGAAAATGTTGATTAATAATTAAAATGTGTGTAGTTGGTGAGGAGAAAAAGAAAAGATTGTCGTCCAGGTTTTATGCTCATAAAGCAGCACATGAGTGTTTCTACCTAACAGCCTATTTCTAAACACTTTCTTTTTCAGGCCATTATAAGTGGTCTCACCTAAATTCTTTCATTTTCTGACGTTGCTAATCACCGATTTGTATTTTTTAAAACATGTGAATTATCAGTTGTCGCATAGGTTCAACTAATTACCATTATTTCATTTCATAGTTGACTTGTAAAAATTTCGGTAACTAAAACCGATTCATCAGTTGATTTGACGAAAATCTAAATCAAACCAAACTCAGCAAATTTTAGTAACAATCGGATTCTACTATTTCATAAAATACCAAAAACAAAAAAATCAAATCAAAAGATCGAAAACCGGATTGGAGTCCCTGTAAGCCATATACATCTTGTAGGATAAGGCCCAAAATATCAATACGCAACACAAGCCCACAATAAAACATGACATGAAAAATGTAATGGTCCAACCAGTAATTATTTCACTAAACATGGATTAGCACTGAACTGTTACCTTTCTAAAAATATTACTCTAGATAACTACACAGTTTTCTGTTCTATCCCTCCCATTTTTTTTTCTGTTGGCTCAAGTAGTACATATAAAATTTGTTTGAACTCGTTATGTTATTATACTACAAGAAAATATATAAAAAGTCCCGACAAGAACATTTAGCAAAAGCAATAACAAAAATACAAAAGCAAAAGAGAGAAAGGATTAAAGCCTTCTCTTCCTTGGAAGTTTATTTTCTTGGATGAGTGTCTTCGGGTTTAGCCGTCCCTGTAGCCGCCTTAGCTACATCAGTGGCAGTAGCTTCCGGCTTCTTCTTAGCATACATAACACTGTACATGACGACACCGGAGATGGCTAATCCGGCAAGAGCCATCGCGGTGTAACTGTATGGCAAGTTACGACGTTGGTGAAGAACACCGCCGGGATTATTCCCCGGTGGCCTCTTTGATGACTCAACGCCAGCGGCTTTCACTCCTTCTGGACTCATCTTCGTCGTATCCGCGGTCTTCTTCCAGTCATTTTCTCCGGCCATAACTTTCTTTTATTTAATTTCAGTTGGGACTATACTAACCATAGAAGAAACCGCTTTGTTTTAGTAGTTATGAGTCATGAAGACACGTAGTGTCGTTGAGTTTGATGATGTCTCAATAAAGGACACCTAGCTGATTCTATTAGTTTTCTGTAACAAAACGTATTAGGCAGGTGTCATGCCATACATTATGCACCTCTAAATATATTAGAGACCATTTTCTTTATGGAAGTTTTGTCTTCTGCTTCTTGTGGGCTTTAGGCAATATGTCCTTTCTTCATGTTTTTTCAACCTCAAGGCCCAACACTATCAAAACCCAATTCGACTAGCAAACAGAGAGTAAAAAACAAAAGTTAGAAACAGCTAGCTTGTTGACCAGTCTTCCTAGAAAAACGTGAAATCTCTTTCTATCAGGTTTCAGTTTTTCTGTATTGTAACCGTTACGTTACCTTTATCATCTCTCTAACGGCTACATCAACATTTAACATTTTTCATTTTCCTAAAACATTATTTTTGTTAAATCAACGGCTAGTTTCCAAGTCACATTTGCTCTATAAAAAGAGATCCATCCGGAGTCTCCATCTCCAATCAAACACACACTAATACTTTTCAAGTGTTAAATTCAGTACAAAAAAAAAAATAGTGCTTAGTTTGTAATCAATGGCTTCTTCTTCTCTTCCGGTCACCATCTTCCTCTGCATTTCCTTCTTCTTCTTCTTCTTCTTCTTGTCCGTGGATGCAAATGAGGTTACCGTCGGTGGAAATTCCGGTGACTGGAAGGTCCCTTCTTCACCTTCTTACTCTTTCAACGAATGGGCTCAAAAGGCTCGCTTCAAAGTCGGCGACTTTATCGGTATACCCTTAATTTCTTCATCACTTGCCTCTCTAGTCCTTAGGAAACTCACAAATCCTTCAATGAGACATTTTGTGTAAAATCTTTTGATATAGTCTTTTTCTGACATTGTCTCATGTTTATATCAGTTTTCAGGTACGAAGCTGGTAAAGACTCGGTGCTTCAAGTGACAAGAGAGGCTTACGAGAAATGCAACACCACGAGCCCTAAAGCCAGCTTTACCGACGGGAACACAAAGGTGAAGCTAGAGCAAGCCGGTCCAGTCTACTTCATCAGTGGAACAGAGGGTCACTGTCAAAAGGGTCAGAAGCTACGCCTAGTCGTCGTCACTCCTCGTAACTCTGCTTTTTCTCCAGCTCCTTCGCCATCTGAGTTCGATGGCCCCGCCGTAGCTCCTACTAGTGGTTCCGCTAAACTCACCGGCGGATTCAGTGTGGGCCTTTTTCTTGGATTGTGGGCCTTTTTCTTTTAAAAGAAATTTTAGTCTGAATTCTATTTATTTATTTTCGAACATGAAGCAGTCTTGTTATGTACTAAAATTAAATTTATTATTTGATCAGAATCAGAATCTTTCTCTAGTTTAGTTCTGGATAACTAAGACGGATATATGTATGATCAAAGAGTAGACAAAAGGAAGAAAGATCTAACAACGAAGAAATGATTAAGAAGTTAAAACCAAACCAAAACAAAACAAAAAAATGATGTAGTATACCAAAATGGGCCTATATTGGGCCTGAAGATATTTTGGGAGGGTAGCAAAACGGTAAAATTCGAGTGGAGCTAGCGAGAGTCACTGATTTTATCCTTTCAGCAACTTTTTACTTTGCTTCGAAAGTTCGTTCATTGGAAATCTCCGGTTCACCAAAATCGACTCCGTCGTGTTTTTTGGCCGGTGAACGGCGACGTATCAAAATTTTCATAACTATTCAGTATGTCCTTTGTGTTTTGTTAGTTACCGCCACTTGAAATGTGAACGAATCATCGTTAATCTCTGTTTCGTTTCAATTTCCCCGGGGAAGTGCTTTGCTTGCTTGGTTTATCTCAAAAATGATCGCCTTACTCTGTTCTACGACTCTGTGTGGTGATATTACGATCGGTGATGCTTGTCTAGTTAGTAACATCAACGCAAAATGCTGTTGGAGACGCGATAATTTGGTTACTAGCGGGTTAAAGTTCCACGCTTTGAAGATTGGGTCTCGGAAGAAACACTGGAGAAAGTCCATGAGATGTAGTGTAGTTGTATCCATGAAAAATTCTGATTTTTCAGCTTCAATGATAGGCAAGAGCTCGAAATCTGATTTGTCATCAGGTGAAGTGACAAAGGTTTTAATGTCGATTCCTGATACTGATTCTGCGTTTATGTATTTCAAATCTGTGGCTGAGAATTTGAATTTAGTTCACACCACTGAGACTTGTAACTACATGCTTGAAGCTTTGAGGGTTGATGGCAAAATTGAGGAAATGGCTTATGTGTTTGATTTGATGCAGAAGAGAATCATCAAGAGGGATACTAATACTTACTTAACTATTTTCAAGAGTCTTTCTGTGAAAGGTGGATTGCGTCAAGCACCTTATGTGCTTCGGCAGATGAGAGAGTTTGGTTTTGTGTTGAATGCATATTCATACAATGGGTTGATTCATCTTTTGCTTAAGTCTAGGTTTTGTACAGAGGCTATGGAGGTTTATAGAAGAATGATCTTGGAAGGTTTTAGGCCTAGTTTGCAGACTTACTCTTCACTTATGGTAGGATTGGGGAAAAGAAGGGATATTGAATCTGTGATGGGTTTACTTAAAGAGATGGAGACTTTGGGGTTGAAGCCGAATGTGTATACTTTTACTATATGTATTCGGGTGCTTGGTAGGGCGGGAAAGATTAATGAAGCGTATGCGATACTGAAGCGAATGGATGATGAAGGATGTGGACCTGACGTGGTTACTTACACTGTTCTTATTGATGCTCTTTGTACTGCTAGGAAACTAGATTGTGCTAAGGAGGTTTTCGAAAAGATGAAAACAGGAAGACACAAACCGGATCGTGTAACTTACATTACTCTGCTGGATAGGTTTAGTGATAACAGAGATCTGGATTCAGTGAGGCAGTTTTGGAGTGAAATGGAGAAGGATGGTCATGTACCTGATGTTGTAACCTTTACCATTCTCGTGGATGCTCTGTGCAAAGCTGGGAATTTTGGCGAAGCATTTGATACATTGGATGTGATGAGGGAGCAAGGTGTCTCACCAAACCTACATACATACAATACCTTGATTTGTGGTCTTCTAAGAGTTCACAGGTTGGATGATGCACTTGAACTTTTTGGTAATATGGAGTCTCTGGGCGTTAAACCTACTGCCTATACGTACATAGTTTTCATTGATTACTATGGAAAGTCTGGAGATTCTGTCAGTGCCCTTGAGACCTTTGAGAAGATGAAAGCCAAAGGAATAGCTCCGAACATTGTAGCCTGTAATGCGTCTCTCTACAGTCTGGCAAAGGCGGGAAGGGACCGAGAAGCCAAGCAAATCTTCTACGGCTTGAAAGACATTGGGCTGTCCCCAGATTCAGTAACCTATAATATGATGATGAAGTGCTACAGTAAGGTTGGGGAAATAGATAAAGCCATCAAGCTGCTATCTGAGATGGTGGAGAACGGTTGTGAACCTGATGTTATTGTTGTGAATTCTTTGATCAATACTCTTTTTAAAGCTGATAGAGTAGATGAGGCATGGAAAATGTTTATGAGAATGAAGGAAATGAAGCTCAAGCCTACAGTTGTGACTTACAACACATTGCTTGCAGGTTTATGCAAAAATGGAAAAATTCAAGAGGCGATTGAGTTGTTCGAGGGGATGGCAACAAAAGGTTGTCCACCTAACACAATAACTTTCAACACTCTCTTTGATTGTCTTTGCAAAAATGACGAGGTGATTCTAGCCTTGAAGATGTTGTTCAAGATGATGGACATGGGTTGTGTCCCAGATGTTTTTACTTACAATACGATTATTTACGGTTTGGTGAAGAATGGTCAAGTCAAAGAAGCAATGTGTTTTTTCCACCAGATGAAAAAACTGGTGTACCCTGATTTTGTTACCCTCTGCACGCTTCTTCCCGGTGTTGTGAAGGCTGGATCGATCGAAGATGCTTACAAAATCCTCGCAAGTTTTCTTCACAACTGCGGAGACCAACCTGCCATGCTTTTTTGGGAAGACTTGATGGGATCTGTCTTGGCTGAAGCTGGAATAGAAAATGCCGTTTCATTTTCTGAGAGATTGGTAGCTAATGGGATTTGCAGAGACGGTGAATCTATCCTGGTGCCACTAATTAGATATTCTTTCAAACATGGCTATGCCTCAGGTGCACGAACTTTATTTGAGAAATTTACAAAAGATCTTGGTGTCCAACCCACACTTCCGACCTATAATCTGCTAATCGGCGGGCTTCTTGAAGCTGATATGATTGAAGTCGCACAGGAATTGTTCCAAGAGGTGAAGAGCAGTGGTTTCATCCCAGATGTTTCTACCTACAACTTCTTGCTTGATGCTTATGGAAAATCAGGAAAAATTGACGAACTTTTTGAGCTGTACAAAGAGATGTCTTCCCATGAGTGCGAACCAAACACGATAACTCACAACATTGTCATGTCTGGGCTCGTGAAAGCGGGAAATGTGGACGAGGCTCTTGATTTATACTATGACCTTATCAGTGATCGTGACTTCTCTCCAACTGCCTGCACATATGGTCCCCTAATTGATGGCCTATCTAAGTCGGGAAGATTATATGAAGCAAAACAACTCTTTGAAGGAATGTTGGACTACGGTTGCAGGCCAAACTGTGCTATCTACAACATTCTCATTAATGGGTTTGGAAAAGCGGGTGAAGCAGATGCAGCGTCTGAAGTTGTTCAAAAGGATGGTCAAAGAAGGAGTAAGACCGGATCTCAAGACTTACTCGGTTCTAGTGGATTGCCTTTGTATGGTCGGAAGAGTGGATGAAGGCTTGCATTACTTCAGGGAGCTGAAGGAATCCGGCCTCAATCCCGATGTAGTATGTTACAATCTCATAATAAATGGACTTGGGAAATCTCTAAGACTTGAAGAAGCTCTTATGCTTTTCAACGAGATGAAGAACAGCAAAGGAATTACCCCTGATCTCTACACTTACAACTCCTTGATTCTAAATCTGGGTATTACCGGAATGGTGGAAGAAGCTGGGAAGATTTACGATGAAATACAAAGGTCAGGTCTTGAACCGAATGTTTTTACCTTTAACGCTCTGATCCGCGGATACAGTTTGTCTGGGAAACCCGAGCGAGCTTATGCTGTGTACCAGACAATGGTGACCGGTGGTTTTAGTCCCAACACAGGAACATACGAACAGCTCCCCAATTGAGCTTGACATTATACACAGCTAATACAAGTAGAGCTCTAAAACTAAGTGAAGCTTTATGCCCATGTGAAGTGTACAAAACATAACGTTGTGTAAATGTCATTGTTTTGTTTGTTTACATGATGATGATATGTTCTTCAAAGGCCAACAACATTTCACATCAATCATTCCTTCTGCATTAGGGGAGCTCGTGAGACAAAAGTCTGTGCACAGAGGAAATTGAATACTAAAATCTCCAGAAACATCAGGTTATGATATAAGTCTTTCAAAACGATTTACAATGTGAATGAAACTACTAGCTGTGATCTTCCGTGACTCTAAGGATGGGGCTAGTTTGAGGAGCTCGGCTCATCGTGGCTCGGTTTGCCTTGGCTTGGTTCTGGTGTTGGTTCGGTTTCTGAGGGAGCAGGTTCAGTGGACTGAAGAGGCTTCTTGAATTGAACCAAGATCATGGTCATGTTATCACAGCCTTCACCACCTGCAGTATTTGGAGCCAGACATCTGTCGAGAACATTTTCACTTACCACCGAGAGTTTGGTTTCCTGAACATTACCAATCGAAACAGAGAAACTGTAGAATCCATAAGAGAAAAAGACTGGGAAAAAAACTGTAATCCAAACAAAGAGAAATCAAGTTAGCTTACAGTATTCATCTGTTCATGTATAAAATCAACGAGTTGTTGGCTTGACATGCAATCCCTGCAGATAAGAGATGAACCAATACAGGTGTATCAATATCACTATCAAGAAATGAACTTGTTTAGAGACCAAGATAAAAACTTATTCAAATTGGTTTTTACCAAATTCCATCGCAGGCAAGAACAAGGAAATCATCATCATCGCAGAGTTCAACCTGAGGTGAAATACTAAAATGTTATAGAAGATGTTTCAGGGGAAAGAGAACCGGCATATAGACCACTTAAAGTGTTGACATCTGGACTGGCAGTAACGATTTGCTTTTCAGACGACAAAAACTTATTCTGCTTGAATTCCATGTCACCTACAAAGATACCAAAGAGTAGCTCCAATCAGAGATCGCATGTAAACAAGTTTCATTGAGTGGAGAAGAGGTTACCGATAGCTCTTGCTAGATTCAAGCGTCCATTGACTCGCCCTGCGTGAATAAAGCCTCCAGCTTTCAATATCCTTTCTTTCTCAGCTTCAAGATCTGGTTTATGATCTCTAGAAAGATTGTAAGCCTGTAGACAGAACCACACACGATTGTAACAAAAAGTTAAAGACGCCAAAAAGTCTTAATCAAAACACTTCAAAATGCCTAACAATACAGTATTTTACCTGACCCTTTCTGGATATCACACAACGAGAGTCACCGGCATTTGCGACAACTAACTGCTTGTTTCTAATAACAGCTACACATGCTGTGCTCCCACAATCAGGTCCACGAAAATCAGAATGAGGACCCTGTTTTGACAATGAAAGCACACATTTTAGATCTTACTTTACTTTTGCTTAGTGATCTCAATTCAGTCTTCTATATAATACAGAAGAAGTGAGAGTGAAAAACAGCAGGTAGGGAAGATTTACTTCCTCAAAACCCCAAGCATCAGGTTTGTAAGCTCTGTCTCCGCTTCTTGGTGACCATATAAACCCTTCAATCATTCCACTGAACTTATTGATTTTGTCACCGAGTATTGCTAACTCTCGCCATCCTCTTTGTCCTTGCATCATCTCATCCATTCTACAATAACCACAGCAACAAGAGCAAACACTTTTATGCAGAACTTCATACAAAAATACTCTCATTCTGTAAACTTTATAATTGGTATACACGAACGATCGCTGAGTTGTAACGATGCCAAAACAATAATGGTACCTGAAAAATGATTTTTGAAGAGAAATTCCAACGTCTCCAGCTGCATATGCCTCATTACTAAGAACCTGCTGGTGTAGATACTTGGCGCAGAACTTAGAAACAACTTTACCTACAACACTAGCGAAAAATCATCTGATATTCCATTTACACAAGGAAGCTTGTACAAGAACAAAAACTCCCAAAAAGGTTCAGCTATATCAGTCTTCAAGCTTTAGCTGACTTGAGTTGCAAATAACAAGGTTAAAGCTGGAGAATTCGCCAAAAATGTTTCTTTTTTTTTACCTCCATGGCCATCATAGACACCCAAGAAGGAAGTGTTATCATCCAAATCAAGAATTGCAGCATGCTACCAAAGTTTAAAAAAACCATTTTTATGAATCAGTAAGGAAAAATAATCTGTTGAAAAGAAAGGTTTCAACTTTTTGATATTCACTCACAGCATCTTCCATGTTTGCTCGCCAACCTTGCATAGATGATAAACCATATCTGAGTTTATCATTTTCGCCATCTTCTGAAAATTTATCTGTTTTTGGAGAACTAAGATATATACCCATCTCTTTCTGCAAAATTAAAATTAAACATTTCTTCATGAAATCAAGAAAGGATTCTTGCTCCGTAATAAAAGAGCAAGATTACCAAAATCCTTCAAAAATAATAACAATCTGCTATTTCCGAGCTAAAAAAATGAAAACCAAAAGAGAATTTTTGACAATGGACCTGTGATCTTAATCTTTAAGAGCTATTTAAGTAATCAATCTAGAAATAGAAATCGAATTCAACATAAAGAGGCTTTAATCGATTAGAGTTTAGACATTAGTGTAACAGACCAAGATTTGGATATCAGCAATTCGGTGGATCAAAACAAGTACGTGTTGCAATTGTGAGAGAAGCTTGGTTGCTCACATATCTGGACTAATTTCTCATATGTCCCCAGGGACATATAATTCGGCCAATATGTCCCCATCATTTTTTTTTATATAAAAAATAATAAAATTACAATTTTACTCTTAATCAAATCCGATTATCGACCAAATCAGGTTATATAGTTGTAATTGTAAGATATACCGAGAAAAACATGGTAGCTCATATGGTTTTAATTTACTGCGCATGCATATGCATCCAGGGTTCGAATCTTCTATTTGTAGTACAACTGGTACAACTGATATATTATTTGGGTATTGTACCATAAGTTGTGGTACAACTAGTGAACAATTGTTTGAGAAATCTAACTATATATATTTGTAATTGTAAATGATAATAAGAAAAACATGATGGCTCCAGGTAAAGTATCGCTATGCATTGAATCAAATCAGATCTCATATTGTGGTACAACTGGTACAACCCTTCTCCTGAAGGGCATATGAGCTAGGCCAGAAACACGATCGATTAGAGTGGTTAGAGGAAGAAGAAGAAACTTTTTAATTTAGGATCAAACTCAGATTGTACCCCCGAAAATAAATGAGAAAAAGTCTGTTTTTGTTTTGCTGAAAAGCAGCGAAAGTTCTTAGAAATTGTTTGTTTCTCCTTACTCGCCACCACAACACATCCCAACTTACACTAAATACGTATTATTTTTACTTTTCTACTCATGATTTGGTGAATAACTGGATTGTCCTTATTTGTATTTTTTGAAAGCGTTATATTTCAGCGTATAAAACGCTAACATACATTTTTCTTGTTGTAGTATAGTTTTGTTGTTTTGTTGGTTAGGTTATTTCCCCCCCTAAAATTTATATTAAAGATTCATAAACTTTTTTTCTTTTGATAAATTTTTGTTGTTAATTTTCAAATTCAGTTTCAGAATCAAAACTCTAACCTTGATAATTCATTGGATATCTTGTAGCCTCCATTCAATTTCTAAATAGTAAGACAGTATATTATATGGTGTAAATTTATGGCTAAATATTTGCATTATGTATCAAGTCGAAATTTTCAGTTGTATATATATATATACATAGATGGCAAACTTTACTATTTACTCCAAGGCAAGCGTGTATGTATGTAAGCCACACAAGAGTCCAAGCATACATGTGGAGGCATTAAATGCAACCACACAGTAAGATCGACCACGCCAAGAATGCTGCATTCCTCTGATAGATGTCATCTACTGTTTAAGCTTCTGTACCACCAGACCAGAACTATCCTACGCTGAAATTATCTTCCAATCAGTCTGATTCATGCACCGCTTCTGCTACTTTACGGTGTCTTATACGCTACAATCATCTTGTAATCACTCCACCATTGCTTCACAGCTAAAAGCGACTTGATCCGATACCTAAAGAAGTTAAATATTAACAAGTTTTTTTTTTTGGTGGAATATTATCGCGTTATTCATTTGAAAAACCAAATCATTACTATAATTTGGATGTGATAAATTAACATTTCTAAATTTTATTAAGTTTCGCCATGATTAATTTTTACAAAGACTACTAAGCACTAAAAACTCTCGTACGTCCCTTATATATATTGCCTATTTGGAGTCATTAGGAGACACGAACGACTGTCTCGCATTATAAGCTTTGACTAGTCTTCACCAAATCCATAGCTTTCGCACCGCTCAGCTTTTCCATTTCATTCGTTATTACCATTTTATTTCTTTTTCAAAACTGTGAATATAACATCGAAGACGTGTTTATACTAGGACCGTATACAGTAAAATCTCTATAAATTAATACTTGATAAATTAATAATTTCTCTAAATTAATAAATTATTCTGGTTCTGAGTTGGATCGGTATAATAATTGACATATTTCGATAAGATAATAAGATAATAATTTTTTTTGAAATCTCTATATAAATATATGGTCTCATTAATAATATAAATTAATAATCATATAAATTTATTGTATATATATAAGATATTTTAGTGAAATATGATTCTAATGTTGTTTATTTATTCGTAAATTTGTAATTTTGTTGGAGTTTATCTCTATTTTTCTTAAAATATCAAAAATATATGATACTATTTTCTCAAATTGCATCAAAAATTATTTTAAAATTTTATATATGCAATGATTATTTCTTTATGTTCAAATGCATTAAAACACATCGAAGTATTGTCTTCATTTCTCTACTTTTTGTATAACAATTTTTGAAATTCAGAAAAACTCTCTATAAATTAATAATTATTAATTTATCGATAAATTAATAACCTTTATAAATTAATAAAATTCTTCGGTCTCAACATTATTAATTTATAAAGGTTTTACTGTATATGGTGTGTAAAAAGTTGTAGATATGGATTAAATTTCATTATGAAGCATGACATAGTGGCTAAGCTTTGTTTTTTATTAGAACGTGTAACACTTTTGTATAAAATATAAATAGTGACTGTTTCTAGATATTTTGCTTCTATAATGGCTTCCTCTTTTGCAACATTCTCTGCAGTCTTCAATGGTTTTGTTGCAAAATCTTGGAAACTGAGAGATGGGGTTTCAGTTCAAATCCAGAAATTTCAGCGTCTCTATTTGATAATTAGATTTTGCATCTGAAATTAATAAGATTTTTTATTTATTTATTTTACTGTCATAGTGGTTTGAATCATTTTTTTGTACTGTCATAGTAGTTTGACATCATCAAATTACTCAGAGCTTTCACATCTGTACGAGAAATACAAGAACCAAGGTGAGCTCTTTATAACATAAGCTTTATATACCACACTGAATAGGTAACACACTGTGACCTTTCTTATTTCATTTTTAGGATTTGAGATTCTAGCTTTCCCTTGCAATAAATTTGGAGGTCAAGAACCTGGATCAAACCCTGAGATCAAGCAATTAATCGATAAGGTATGCAAAGAAACAAGCAAAAAAAAATGCACAAATAAAAAAATTCTTCTAATTAGGTTCTTAATTAATGGATGTACATTTTGGACGTGTGAGAGAGACCTTGAATCTTGATAAGCGTGTTCCTCAGGTTGATGTCAATGGGCCGAGCACAGCTCCAATTTTCAAGTTCTTGAAATCTAATGCTGGTGGATTCTTAATTAGGTGATATCATCAAATGGAACTTTGAGAAATTCTTGGTTGATGAAAAAGGCAAAGTCGTCGAGAGATACCCTCCCACGACTTCACCTTTCCAAATCAAACTCTGTTCAATCTTGGAGCTTAGTACAGTGTTTCCGCTTTGGTATACTATTTATGTCGTCAACTAAACCAGTTGGACTATTCTAATGTACGTAGATAGCATTCCTCAAATATATATGATGGTAATATGTTAATACTACCAATGTTTTTGTTTTGGAATGTTGCAGGACATCCAGAAATTGCTTGCGGCTTAAATCCACTCTTCACATGTGATGTGTATAATATATAAAACTATAAATAGAACCGGCAAGAGGTAAGCAAATTTTCCGGTTATTGTAGGTATACCAGAAATTCAGATAAGCATGTATCCGTTTCTTCTTTTGTTACAGAAATGACATTATAGGATTGCATAAATAAAAAGTTCAACAAATACAGTGTGGCGATTGGATATAATAAACATCACACGAGTCACACCTGCAGTGCCTTGAGGCCTCAGAGACATCTGATTATTATGATATATATACACACACGCATTTTTTTTTTGTCATCACACACACGCATTCTTTAATTATTATAAGACTTAACGTTGGCGTCGAGAAGAAGATTGTTTCCGTGACGGTGGCAGAAACCTGTGGCGGAGATATATTGGTGGAGAAACCTGTGAAGATCGACGAGCTACACGAGGAGGAGGATCTCGTCTCCGTCGAGTCTTACGAGGAACTAGCTCTGGCCGTTGACTTGCTCCTCCGAGAAGAAGATCTTCTTCTTCGTCTTCTACGCGGAGGTCTAAGAAATATGGGTATCTGGGCGGCGGGAGAAACACGGGGAAGATCTCTGGTTCGATCGGGCGGCCGAAGAAGCCAAAGGCGGGATGCTCGAGTCTCATCTGAAGCAACTGTTCATCCAGCTCCAACAACATGCGTTGATATCTCGCCACTGGGTTGTCTTGTGAGATAAGTATGATTACCGCGTCATCGTTGACCGTCGTGATCTCTCTGTTTCCAGACCGGACAAGCCTCTCGCTCGATGTCTCCTCCATGATCTTCTGAATTTTCGGACAGAGTAATTTTGTAATAAGACTACAAAGGTTTTTTATTTCTAAGCTTAATTTCTGTATTTACCTTTACAAATGTGTCCATCATCTCAAGATGTAGAAAAATTATGAAGACTCGTCAATGTTATATGATTTGAAAAAGTCGAACTAAACGTTTAATTGAAGTATTTTGGCAAGAAAAACAATATGTGTATATATATATATATATGTGAAACAATTTGTTTAGACTACATCAGCTGGTGTTATTTTACAAAATAACATGGTAGTTTATTCGATGAAACATGGTTTTGTAAGACAACACGTTCCGTTCCGTTATAGGTCTCAGCCCTAATCCGGCTCTTGTTTCTAGGATCCTCCTTTTCGACGACAGCGATAGAACAGATAAAACGGTTAGTACGGCTGACCATTGGTTCTTCATCCTAAACCTTTCTCCATTACTGGTTAAGTGTCTGGTTCAACTATTGGTTCCTTTTAGTTTTTCGATGTGTGTTTGGCTACTTATCTGAAATTACTTAAATTTGGGCTGGACTTCCGCATTTCAATAGAATATACATCATTGTGAAGGGGAACAAAAATTCAAACATTCTAATAAGCTCGAATACGTTTTAACTTTAAACTCGAGAATGACATCCTTGACGTGATTACTCGGCAAAAATATGAAAGGTGTGTTGCTTCGCCCACATGAACTAATCAGTTAAAGCCGGGGAATTAAAACAACACTGA
The DNA here is from genome assembly GCA_028015245.1 of Cardamine occulta. NCBI lineage: Eukaryota > Viridiplantae > Streptophyta > Magnoliopsida > Brassicales > Brassicaceae > Cardamine > Cardamine occulta. The sequence goes on along the minus strand of CM051388.1, from coordinate 3,478,491 downwards.
TTTTGGAATATTTACTAATAATATACTCCTTCCGTTTCAGAATAGATGATGTTTTATCTACTTTATCTTGTTTCAGAAAATTTGATGTTTTAATCTTTTTATTTTATTTTTATTGATAAATTGTAAATATCAAGATGTAATGATTGAAAAGAACTATGTTACTATTGGTTTATAATTATTAAAATAATTCTTGGTAAAAAAAAATAATATATATTAAAAAAGTAATGATTATTTTCTTAATTTGTGTAAAATATTCTTAACATCATGTATTGTGAAACAGAGGGAGTATAATATTAGTGACGAGGCAATCAGACTTTATACGACAAACAGCGAGGAGAAGAAATTTTCTTTGGTGAAGTTTTGAAGGAGCAATTAAATATGCAATTTACATGTTTTGACTTTTTTGTTTATTCATTATCCCATTGGCTGATAAAAACTTCTATGAGTATTGTTTCAAGAACATATATAGTGATTATTTTGAAATGTTCGGAAACGTAAACTGCTTTCTAAGATAATCACCTGGGTTTTCTAGCACTAGTGGACTTTTTGGAGAGGAATATTTCACAAGTTGGATAATTCTACGTGCTCCATTCAATTCTTTCTCATATATAATATATAACTTTTTTTGTTAAACAAGTGTATGTTTAACAAAAATAAACTAGGATTGATAAAGTCTATACTCTTTAGGATCTGCAAATTTGCATATAATAATAAACAAGTTTTCCCTCAAAAGTAGGAAATATTAAAAAAATCAAAGAAAAAAATTATGACAAAGAAAAAACTCTTCAAAAGAAGTTACTTGAAAAAAGAGCCATTTGCTAATGCTAAGAGCCTAAGATCTGTTTCCTTTCACACAACATTTCTAACGTTCAAATGGTACGTAATTCTTTAATTCCTTGAGATGGCTAACACCATAAACTTGAGTCAATTCTGATTTCAAATTACATGTAACCAATTTTTTTTTTTTTTTTAGTAATGGACTTGCAGAACAATAATCAAATTCAGCTCCTACTGACCTTCAATCAGTGAGACAATGTTTGATTTCCGACTCTAACCTAGAACAATCACATTATGTGAAACCTGAGGTCTGAGGGCAATCAGTTGATACAACAAAGCACAATAACTCTAATCAGCATCTCAATAGACTACAAATAGGTTACAGCAACCACTACGCTGAATCTCTTACACTTCGCATGAAAATTGAATCAGGCAGCGACTAAAATTTTGACATAGATCATCCAAACTTGAATCAGAATGAACAAATGTATCAGAATGAACAAATGTATCAGAATGTCGATCACTCAGTAACATAAAATAGCTCCCTGATCAAAACACACTAGATTGTGACGGGATTTTACAATCTGGAAACTAACCAAGTCATAAATACACTCAAGTTAATGGGGGCAAATCTAATACCTTTGACAAACTCATGGATCTTTCTTGTTCACACAAGAGCCATAAATTACACCTTGCACCATGTGATTCTAACTTTCCATATGAATGAAAACAAAGTCTTGGTGACATCTTATAACATCAATGTAATGCAATACATAAGTACTCTGCAAACCATATTCCATTTCAATTGGTTTCTTTAAAATCATTAGACATTCTCCATCTGACCTCATTTTAATTTGAGAAGCTCAATCCTATAGATCCTTCTAATAGACATACCATTTGAGGATTATCAATGAACGGTCAATGGTCACATTTAGTACAGGCGTCAAGAGAGTACTATCTTTCTCTTGAACTAAAACTAATTGTTGCCAATTAACGCAAGAACATACCTAACTAAGTTTATGTGCCATATGGCTTAATTGGTCTAAAAACAATGGAAAACATGGGAACAAAAGACATCTAGCAATAACACACAATAATGAACGTTAGATATTTTATATGATTTTGTAGAATATTTATTACCTCTTCACCCAGAAGAAAATCCCAAGTTAACATTTTAACCTGCCATAAAAGTATATAAATAAAATTAATTAAAGGAAAAATTTAATTGTTTTGACATAAAGGGGAAAAAACCAAGGCAGAAAGCAAGAACATGAGAAAAAATATCACACTTTAATCTTCAAAATCCAGTCATGAGATATACATAAAGCACTTCAAGTACTGTAGATTCCTTAATTACGATATTAGATTGATCCTTCTACGCAAAAGCATCTACAAATCGTTTCCTGAACCCAAATTACTTATCACTTGAAGATTTTTGAAAACACATAAACACACACCCACACTCAAATTAATTTAAAAAGAATGTGTTAATATCGTGTTTTAAGGATTCGATGCAAAGAACATGTTCTTAAATCAAGAAATAAACCCAAATAACATGTTCTAAAATAAATCAAGAAACAAAACACTTGAAGATTTTTGAAAACACATAAACACACACCCACACTCAAATTAATTTAAAAGAATGTGTTAATATCGTGTTTTAAGGATTCGATGCAAAGAACATGTTCTTAAATCAAGAAATAAACCCAAATAACATGTTCTAAAATAAATCAAGAAACAAAACCACATGAATATTCTCGCAAGATTCACAACGTGATTACATGGAATCAATGATATACAAATTACACATTAAGCTATATAAAATAGAGTGTATTAGATACATAAATATATACCTCATGGAATCAAAATGCACGAGCATACAATATAAATAAATGACCAATCAACAGCAATACGAAGATTGTGAACAGTACATTTTTAAGATCCATGACTATGCACATAGATATGATCATATGAAGCAAAAATATATCTACACCTATTTATGAATTAAGAGACGAAATCACGGATTAAAAGGGCTAAAGAGAAACGAAAAAATGAACCCAAAAAAAGTAAAAGATATATAACCATATAGTATTAACTTTGATCGAGGAAATTACGGATTCAAAAGAGTAAGGACCAGCCTAAGGAAAAACTAGGTTAACGTTAATGGTCCCATGTTAATCTCACTTAACCACGCCTTAAACTCATAGATTAAGCTTTCTCGATACTAATGATCTCATAAAATATAAAGTTCAAAGGAGAAAAAAAAAAGCAAACTCGCATGCAATTGGAAACGAAATCTCTGGCAGAAAATCACAAGCTAATATAGATATCAGATCGTATATATATATTTACCTTTGGAGAGATGAAGAACATAAGAGAGAGAAAGTGAGAGAAAGAGATGGGAACAAATTAGAAGAAGAAACGTGAACGGAGCGAAATAAATCGGCGCCGGAATCTGACAGATAGAGCAGTGAGCACGCAAGAGAAGCAAATGCATCGAACATGCAAAGTGCTTTTGTGTGCTCACTCTCTTCTGTCAGTTTCGATGCGTTTCTCTTTAAATTTGTCCCAAAACTCACTCGTGACCTTACCGACTCAAATTTTGAGAATAGAGATCGAACAGACGGAATAGGATGAGACTTTGGAGCTGTTGAGATTAGATCTGAGGCTTAGGGTATGCAAAACCAGAGAGAATATTTATAATCCAAGGAAAAGAGGAATGTTAGATACGCTTTTGGAAAACAAATCTAGGGTTTGACCAAATCGAAAGGAAAGGAAATAAAAAGAAAGAACAAAAGGCAGAGAAGGATTAGATTAGAGGAGAATAGAATAGTTTAGATTAGAGGAGAAGAGAGAAAGAATCTGTTAAAGAAGGAAACAAAAAACCTTATCTCTCTGTGTCTCTCACTCTCTTCAAGAAGAGTCTTATCTCTGTTTTTTTTTGAAGGCTTTTGTCTGTTTCTTCTCTCTCCCTCTTACAGGCAATGTGACAGATGTCTGTAGAGAGAGACGTTTTAATGGAACGGATTGGATTCAACAGTACCATTGCAGTTTATAGTGGTCAATCTCATAACCTATGAACGGCAACGACAAACCTAAACAAGAAAAGATCTTGAATTTTGAGAATGAATTTTGGTCTTTCACGATGGAAAATAAGATTTTTTTTGGGGAATCAGCTCTTCTTATTATTATATTCATTTACCTTTTCCATTTTTTTTTTGACATCCCCTTTTCCATTTTTCTTACTGGACAGAAACAAAAATATTAATTAAAGACTTCTGCTAGTGACAGCAAATAAATAAACACGCAACGTTAACAACAAATACTATTTGATTTTAAAGTGATAAAAAAGCTCATAATTTTTATTTTATTATTTACTAAAAAATAGGAATAAGCAATTCGGTTTGATTTAATAAAAAATTTCGGTAACATTATATTAATTTATATAGTTTCCTATGTTGGAGTTTTCATCTTTTGGCGATGCAACTAATTTTTTCGTTAATTTTTTCAAAAAACAAACAAACTTGTAGTATTTCATAAATAAAATGTCAGTTGTAGCTTAATCATAAATTTATTTCGAAAACTATTTAAAGAATTTATTCTACTCGAGGCGTGGTGGTGAAAAAAGGAGTCAAGTAAATATTCAATTATCTCGCTCGTTCTATTCTCTTCTGAGATACCGAATGGTTTCCTATTGGTGCTAAATGCAGAGAATAGAGAACAATTTCAAAATGGAAGATGCTGAATAAGAATATATCAATGTATTATCATTAATCAGCCACACATAAAGCAAAGCAAATATTTAGAAAAAATGAAATAACAACCATAAAGCAAAGACAGATAATCAGCCCTCCCCATAAAAAGCATATACTCGCACAACAAGATTTTGTTCTAAGAAAATTGTAAGAGAATATCTATATATATATATATATATGATGTGTTGATCTAGTAACATCACGAATGTGGACTGTCCTGATCCGGTGTACTCCATTCAGGTCATTCTTTTATTTTTCTAGTTTTCGTGTGTTATATACCATAACGCAAACTTTCAAATAAATTCTGCTACAAAAAGCAACACGGTACGAAAAAATAACATACATATTTGTCAAATGCGTTTACTTATATAATAATAATAATAATAATAATAATAATAATGTTAAAGATGTCAAAATGGTTGGACGGTTCAGAATCTGTCCATGTTCAATACATATGGACGATTTATGGATAAGCACATGTACAAAATGGATTAAAATGGTATAAGTCTAACTACGTCCACGAACAAAATGGATTGGACGTTGTTGGACAATGGTAGGCCCATATCGTCTAAAAATCTAGGTCAAAATCAATTTTCTCTAAATCTAAACTTATTTACATTTTTTTAAAAATAGAAACTTACTTGTGATTTTCAACGATTTCTCTCCAACAGCCCACTTGGATACGGGCGTTAATGAGTTTAGACAATAATGAACACATACGCTAATGAACACAATCACTAATTTGTCCACAATAAAAAATAGTTATTATTAGATGGATCAAAATGGACGTGAACAACCTATTTTGACACCTCTACATTTTGTATGTGTCTAGAAGTCCCTCTTGTTGTTTTTCTTAAATTGTGTTTGTTTTTTTTTTTGCTATAAAATGTAGATATACATTATATTCTTATGAGTTTGTATATGATGTTAAAGAATTAAGAAAAAGAAATTATGTAGGGAAAAAACATATTTTAAAAAACCGCGTGAAGGCTGAAAAGGGTAAGAACTTTGTGTTTGATCTAAGACTGTCCAGATTCATTACTTCCCGATGACAGAGAAGAACACAACATAGTAATAAATATATGATATGATATTGTCTGAGTAACCCGGCCTGACCTTTTCTCCACCCATAAAAAACGAAGCTAAGACATCACATGTTTATAATTATGAAAAAGACGTTTCCTTTCGGGTTTTTAATTAAAACCATGGCACAGTACTTGTCCAAAATTGCTTATGATATTCAAAATGTGTTATGTTTGCATAGACAATTTCAAATGAGAAATGGGATCATGGACCACATGCCTCGGACATGTATAACATTACATATTATATCTATTTTTTTATACGCATAACAATAATGTTTATTTTCTTTGTCGTTTGTTAATGTCTTGCTCTTGTTCTACTTAATACTGTAGTTAGTCTGTTTCTTCTTTTTCTTTTTCTTTTTGATATATTAATACTATAATTTGTTACTTTTTCTTTTGGCCTATTGAAAAAAATGAAAGAATATGTATAACTTTCAATTTGTATGCGCAAAACAATTATAAAAAACCCATCGAAGACCTCAGATCTAGTGGCCTAAGATCCTTATTGCAAGGCTGTTGATAGATTTGAAGATTTAAAAACCCTTGATCGATGTGTGACTATATTATAAAACAAATGCAAATGGAATATTCCGTAAATATGGGAAGCAAGTATTGCGTATCTTTTTAGGAATCTCCGAGCTTCTCGTAAACCATTTATATGCGTGATATAATTTCCTCAAGTCTTTGTTTCACTTATAAATTAGAAAAAAATAAAAAAATCGGAAAATTAGTCCTCTACAAAGACAACACTACTCGCCTACTCCAAAAGGAGTCACAAAGACACTGCCCCAATTATTACAAAAAAAAAAAAAAAAAAAAAACTAATATGTAAGTAGCATTTTTCTTAAAGTATTACTGATGGAAAAATTACCGATTTACTAGTATTGCTAGAAATCGTTCAAACTGTCTTCATGTCAAATATTAAATCCTAAACCATGATAGAGAAAAGCATAAATACATAAATAAAGCCAAATTTGAATGATGGCTAAGGAAAATGGATAACAGTCGGAATGTGTTTACTTTTTATCAACCCAAATATTTTCTGCAAAACTCCATGGAAACAGAAAAACAGGATAAAAAATAAAATAAAATAAAAATAAGCAAAGTAACCTCATGTATCCAACTTAACACTACATAATGCTGAAATCAAACCTAAGTAAAAGAACCAACCACTACTAACGCTTCTTGTCTTTTAAACAATTCTACACTTCTACTGCCCAGACGACGTCAAGTCCCACCATTTCACGGCCACCACAGCCACCGTCACACTTAGCTTTCCAACTTAAATTACATAACCATAATTCAAAAGAGAAGAAAGTCTCATCGCTTCCTCTTCTTACCACCAGACTTTGCCTGACTTCCCTGCGACTTGCCTGATTTCCCCTTTGTTGCTGTTTCTGATGCCTTGGGTGTCTCTTCAGATTCTGACTCAGCATCGCTCTCCTTGGCCTTGGAGGAAGGAGTAGACGCAGAACCAGGTTTTGCTTTGCCCTTCCCTGCTTTACCCTTGGCTGCTGAAGATTTTGCAGATCCTGACTTGGCTTTTGTAGTCTTGGACGGCTCTTCCTTTTTCTTGGATGAAGCTTTGGAGTCTCCTTGGTCCTTTGACTTTCCAGATTTTGGTGTGTTGCTTACATCTTTCTTCGACTTACTGCTTCCTGATTTTGCACCGGCTGATTTGCCTACGGGTTTGGGGTTTTCCTCTTCCTCGCTCAACTCTTCAGAGCTATCCTCTTCTTCTCTGTTAGCTTCCTTTGAATCCTTCACTTTGCTCTCTGTTTTCTCATCCTGGGACTTCTTGCCGGACTTGGAAGCAGGAGCAGCTTTAGACTTGCTTGATCCAGCTCCACCACCCCTGAATACATTACAAGCAATATTGCTTATTAGTAAAAAAATTTTAAGAGACTTCCAACATTTTTTCAGTAAATGCTTTCAGTTTCATTTACTTTTTCACTGAGGTGTCCATTTTTGATTGCTTGCCTCCTGTCTTAGCTTTCTTCCTCTGGGGTCTGCATGAAGAATTACTAAGCTTCGTCATCACAAGAACGGCAAGTTCATCTCATAACAACAGATCATCACATCTATAGATTATAGCTATTCTTTTGAGTGTCACATAAACACCGGAACTAGAGAAGTAACACATACGTTGTAGAGGCTTCTTCATCATGACCAGTCTGGTCAGCAGCTTCTTCATCCTGCTGACAGAAAATGCAAGTTACAGCAACGTGAAGAACAAAAAGAGTTAGAGATAAATAAAATATAATGCACCTCTGACGATTCTGATTCATGCAAAAAATACCACTTCTGTTTCTTAAGAATCAAGATTTCTTGATCTCCATCATCATAGCAAACCTGAAAACGAACATAGCAACAGCATACACCAATTAAAAGATAACATAAATTTACCTGAATCAAATGAAACAAATATGCACTGCTAAGGAGAACATCCAATAGGCTGACGGTTCACCACATACAAATGAGGCGGACCAAAATACTATTTGAGGAGACTTATAATAGTGGGCTTACCAGATGTCTCTTCTTAGCAGAATCATATGAATCGACAACACCTTTATAATACCTGCAACAACAGTTCAATATTCATTTACAAGCGTGGATAACAAAAATGAAACTATCCAGGGTGTTAATTCAGATTCGGTGGGAAATACATAGAACAGAAGAAAATTCCTAAGAAGAAAATACAAAATGCTTACGCTTTATCCATAGGCCACCAAACTTTGACCCTCGCCCCAACTATATTTTCATCATAGTTCTGCAGATCAGACGCCTGCCATGAAATTGAGTCATTAACACGTGAAACCAGTATGGATATATATATTCATCATAAAGAGAATAACAAGCTGCTACCATGCACAGTTACTACTGCAAATGGCAATTGGTAAAACATGATTTTTTCCCACATTCCCTAATATGACCAAGAACTATAGTAGGTTGAATTAAAAAAAAAACATACCTTCTCTTTGCCTAGACTTCGTTTACGCTTTGTGTTTGTATTAGGAATTTCTTCTACCGGTTGCTTCGCTTCTTTCTTTGACTTTGAGGCTGACTTTCCAGAGGAAACAGCTGGCTGAAATACAGTTAATGGATATCGGTAACAGGACAAGGACAGGGAAATCAGACGTGTATCGAATCAACACAGGTCAGGGAACAACTTACTTTTTCATTATCACCTGAAGAAGTTTGTAATGGCTCCTCATCCATAGCTTTCCCACGTCCTGGCTTTTTCTTTTCCTCTTTTGGCTTTGTGGATTCTTGTACATTATCACTCTCAATTGCCTTTTTCTCTGCCTGCTTTGCTGCTTTTGTCTCCGAGCTGCTTTTCTTTGAAGAAGGAACAGTAGGCTTTGCTTTTGAAGAAGCAACCTTCTTCCCAGACTTTTTTGTCACTTTATCAGAAGTGTTTGGTTCTTCAGAAGCTTCTTCAGTAGCACTAGCAGCAGATGGTTTGACCTCCTTCGTCGAGCTCTCCGTTGTCTTCTGGTTTGCAGTCTTCTTAGAAAGGCTTTCCTCAAGATGATCCTCAGCCCTTGATGGAGAACTGACATTGGCAGTTTCATCTGATGTCTTAGATGCCAAAGCCTGCACACTTGTTTTCTTCTCATCTTCAGAATAAATGGCTGCATTAACAGTTGAATCATCACGAGGCAAACTTAACACATCCTTGCTTTCCAGGAGTGCTACAGGTTCAGTTTCCTCTTTGATATCTGAAGTTGTTGATGAATCTGCCTGTTTGACAGAACTGGCTTCTTCTTTTTTTTCTTTAATTTGATGTTCAACATCAGGCTTCTCCTCAGAAGTGTTACCCAAGTCAATGCTGCTAGGATTATCTAGTTGTTGCGGCTCATCGTTGGCATTTGTATCGTCTTCCTTCTTTGTGGAATCAGTATCAACCTTCTCTGTGGAATCAGTATCAACCGGAGAATCATTCTGTTGTGCAACACCATTGCTGAATCCTGACTTGCCAGATTCATCCTTGGGTGCATCAGTTCTTTCAGGGGTAGAAATTTCTGCTGCCTTCTGTTCATCCTGTTTGATTGGAAAATTAAAAATCAATTAACAATCTACTCAAGTGAAGAGAAGGAAGACATCTATCCTTCTTCTACAAATCAACTAATTTAAGGGGTTTAATGTTTTGATTTAAGGGAGAAAGAAATATGCCTCTACTTCCACTTCCTTTGTTAAATGACCTTGACTATCCTGCAGAGGAAAAAAAATTGGAAGAAAGGTATAAGAGCGGCAAATGTAACCGCCACATAATCACCAAAATTGAGGCAGTGCGACAGAAAACAGGTGAGAAATAAAGGCTTACTTCTTCTTCATTCGCTACAACTTGGTCTTGCTGCAAAGCACTGAATGTCCCTTCACATATTGAAGCCACTATGTTACTATACTTATCTACAGGGATACCCGACGATTTTACTGCTTCAGTCAGATATGTTTTGAGCTTGCTAGCACAGTTACTGAGAACTTGTTCTGCTAACCTCCGTGATACTTGGGAAACCTGATGACAAGATAAGAGTTAACAAAAGAGCATTGGTTGATATAAAATTAGTAAGACCATCCATGTATCACCTCATCATCCTTTTTAACATAATGTAGAATTGGTGAAAGCATCTCTGGAGTTATATCCTCGCTTTCTTCTAAAACAAGGGTCATAATGTTCTCCATAGATGAAAATACATTCCCTGAATGATGGTCCCTGAAAAGGAAAACAAATTCAACATCAGACAAACATTATTGTTGGATGTTGACAAGCAAACATAAGTAGACTAGATATGAAACTAAATTACAAGTACATAAAGTTCACGGAGAGACAGAACACCATGTGGGAAAATGCTATCGAATGAGATGCTTGCAGAAGCAAGGAGGAAAGTAAAACCATTTTTCAGACAAAAAAAAAAGAAGTAATCACACTGAAATGACTACATCTGACATCAATAGACACCAAATAATTTCTCTTGGGCGCTGAATAGTAACAACAGCATCCATGAATCAAATGTAGCATAAGGAACTTAAGAGTAACAACCATTCAGGAAAATAAGCAAGTAGACAATTCCATGAATGTGTATTTTAGGAACATTAAATTAGAAGTTCAAAAAAAAAAAAAAACTTGCATCAATCATAAATCCCCATTTACTAAAATTAATTTTAATTCAAGCATAATGGATATATTAGCTTGTACCTTATAGCCTTCAGGAAATGCTGGAACATCTCAATAAGAAGTGCATCACACTCGAGATCCAACATCACAACGCATGATCTGACCTTAGCCACAGTTTCAAGAATGGAGATCCTTTTGGAATAAGAACGACTAGATTTGTCAACTAGAAGTTCAAATGTTGACACAATTAACTTGAACACTTCCTGCGCAAGAATAGAAGAAAAAAGTCAGTGACCAACTGGAATAATGCCCATTTCCTCCAGAAACACTACCAAACGATCACATACCTTCATCTGCTCATCATCATAAGGAGCATCTGGAGCAGTAATTCTTGTAATCTCACTGATGCAGGCAGTGACTGCAACTTTCACATCAACGTCCGAATGCTTGAAGAGTTTTCCACCAATTAATGCATTCATCAATGGAGAGAGAGCCTTCACCATTGATTCGGGAGGTGACTGTTCGACCTCCACCAGGTAGAGGAAAAGTTTCTGCAGCAAAAAGCACAAGGATCATCAAAATCATTAACTCCAAAATCACATCATCCCCACCACACATTTGAAACTGAGTTACACAAATGCATTCACCATTCAATCAAACCAGTTCAAAAAAACACTTAGAAAATATCAAAACACTTTGGTAGTGCAGATGGATTCACACAAAATCAAGTAGTGAAATTACGGGATGAATATAATTCTTCAACGTTGTTGATTAGAATGTTGTTTCTCTTGACAATGCTAAACATAACAATACCAGACAAACAGATCCCCCCCTGAATCATTCGGTTGCCATATGAAACCAAATCCGTAATACAATTACATTCACAAGAGGCAGTCTCAGTAAACCAGAATTCACTAACGATTTCATCCTTAATAGATGCATATTCAATCAAAATTGAAGGATGATTATCTAAATCGTATTAAAAACTAAGAAATCACCGTAACGCAAGATCTCAAATGCAGGAAAATAAACCATTGCATAGATTCGCAGATCAAAATGTAGGAAAGAGCATAAGAGAAAAGATGCAGAGCGCAAAAGTTAAATCCAAATCCAAAAATTCGCAGTAAACACATGCACACACTGAGCATTGCACGAAGACGAAGAAGAACACCAAGGGGAAAAAAACAGATAAAAAAGGGAATGGTGAAGGAGCTCACGTCAAGGAGAGAAAGAAGCTCATCGACTGAAGAAGGCGGGTCAACAAGGTTTTTCCCAGCTTCCAGAATCTGATTCTCGAGCTCTTTATCAGAATCCGACATGACTCACTTCTCCTTTTCTTCTCTCTCGTTCGCTCCGCTTGCGTATCTACGATTAGATCTCTTACAAACCCTAGATTCGGAAACACAAACTTCTCACCGTGAAAAAAGCGAAAGCCACCACCGATTCCACAAATGGAAAGAGATGAGAAGCTTGATTTAGCCAGCAAACAACCACAAATTCCCCCCCCCCCAAACTCACTGAACAACACGCTAGGGTTTTCTCCTTTTTTTTGTTTTCTCTCAATCTTACAGTTTCCAGAAAACTTTAAAAAAAAAAGAAAAAAAAGTAAGAAAAAAGTAGACGCGATAACCCTCAAGCGCCGTTAAAAAGATAATATATAATCTTTAAAAAATTCAAGTATTTAATTTTTGGTGTACGGCGAATTTACAGTTGGTCGTCATCTTTTTTTTTGACGATGTGTTTCTTCATTTATTTTTTTTCTTTCTTTTTTTGGGCTCTTTTAAAATGGAATCCAAAAATCAAGGGAATCCAGTATTGCGATTTTTTTCCCTTTGTTCGGATTTCACCTTGGATTATAAACTCAGATTAGCTCATTATTGGCTTTCGAATCCGATTTTGAAATATTTTCTGAGTATTTTTGGAGATAGTTGTTGCGTCTTTTTTTTTTTTTTAATAAACTAAAGTATAAACTCAGATGAAGCACATGGAAATTCACAAAAATATGGATAAAATGCTAAAGAGGAAATTTTAAATTTATTATTAACACGTTTTACAAAAACGGATTATATCGGTTTTATTATAAGATTCAATATAAAATAAAATAAAACTTTGAATCGGAATAAAAGAATAATACTAATATATATATAGAAATTACCCATAAAACGGATCAATAATTTTGGAATTTTGCAAGGTTCAAACTTTTGACAGATTATATGTACTATGTTTCAAATGGATCCAACATTAAAATATGATATACAACATCAAAATATAGAAAAACATTGATTGTTAAAATTATCGATTAGATAAACTATGATAATTTATATTGTTTCGGATAAGAGTCAATGACTTCGAATTTAAAATTATTAATATTATACTATTTAATACTTTTTTTTGTCCTTATTAATCCTATTTCTAGGATTTTCACATATTTTAGTAAAACATCTTAAAAGTATTGTGATTAACAATTTTCTATAACTTTAAACCAATCATATTCAATTATTTTTCTTGAAGTTTATAATTCATCATCAATATCTAATAAAAATACATTGAAAATAGAGAAATAACAACCTTTAGAAACAATATTTTTTAGAAATATGATTAATAAAAAACAGAGAGATAATTATAGATCAATTATTTCCTAAAAAGGAATACATATCCTTAAATTTATTGTTAACACGTTTAAAAGAAGCTATGACCATTTTTATTGGTTTCATCGTGAGATTCGATATAATAATTAAAACCTTTGAATCGGAGTAAAAGAATAACATGTATACATTTATAGAAATTTTATTTTTCTTAATCAACTATCCAAAAACCAATAAAATTTTAAGAATTTTGTAGAATTCTTTTTTAATCAGATATATGTATTGTTTCAAATCAATCCAACATCAATGTATATTTTTTTTTCAATATTGATTGTTAAATTCATCTTTAACAAATAGGATAAACTATGACGATTCATATTATTTGAGCATGAAATAAAAAATCAAATAATTCAAATTAGAGGGGAAAAAAGGAATAATATCTTATGGTTTTGTGTTAAATATATATATATATATATATATATAGTGGTTTTAAAATAAATAGTACTTTCCTTAAACAATTAAAAAAAAAGCAGTTAAAAAAATCAATCACAATTCAGATTCTTCTGTCCCTTTGTGTCGTTACATAACAAACACCTGGTTGGTAAAGAGACTCAGGTCGAGAGATCTCAAGCGTGCTGTGCTAGCCCATTAAAGTCTCGCTCAAATACAACCCAATAGTTTTGGGGCTTAATCGAGTCAGACCCTAAACTCAGAAACCATATGAAATGCTAAATGGGCCAACCCTAAGATCAGCCCAAATCTGAATCACTAATATCGTCGGAAGCCCAAGTCGGAATCACTCAGGCCCTCGTGTTAGTTACATCATTCACGCACGGTGCACTTTCTACAAGCTTGGAAGTTTAAATGAACTACTATCACCAGGTCCACCACACATGACAGGACACAACACAACACTAACCCATCTTCTAAATAAATGACATGTATCGTTAATATTTACAAAATGGATGTATGTATACTCTTATTCTAAAGACGAACTTATTTTAAAAATCTATCCATGCATTAGCAATTTATTTTACTTCTCAAATAATATATAAAAGATACTAAAACTTGAATCCAGATATTTTGCAAGAGGATTGGCTCTTGGTATGCAAATAATAACCAAGAATATTGATAGGTAACGCAATTTTGGTATTTTAAATTGTTTAAATAACGTTTTTACATAATTTATTTAGTAACTAGTATTTTCAAAAAGAAAATTGACATATATACTCATGACTCATGAGTTCGTAATATTGCAAACCATAAACTTCTTGTGGAATTGCTTGAGTTCGCATTCCCACGGAAGAAGACAGCGACAATTGTTTAAGCGGTTAGAGAGACTTTTATACCCGTTTCATATCCAACCACAGTCTCTATCAGTGTGAATGCATGGAGGATAATTTGATGTGTCGCGACCGCACTTAAAGCATCTCTATATAGTATTAAATATTTTAGATTATCGTTTTAGATTATTTCACACAAATTAAAAAAACCATTTAATTTTTATGTTTTGTCCCTAATTAATGTATAATTTTATTTGATATCACTAGTTAATAAGTTATATAATTAAAAAATCTGTCTAAAATTTGTATTGAAAACGTAGACAACTAATTTAAAACAAAATTTAACTTCTAAAAAGATAATTAATTCGAAACGGAAAGATTACATTTTAGAAATAGACCTCCGATGGAGATACTCTTAGTGCATTCAAAACAGTCAATGCATGTCTAAGATCAAAGGAAAACTTAGATACCTCTTATTAGCAACAACAACAAAAATCAAAGGAAAAATTAATAGAAACCGCATTTGTTTGACTCAAGTTAATCTGTTTTTTTTTGTAGTCATATATTGGATGTGGAAGGTGATTAAGTTGATTACCGGATTAAGTTAATCTTGGGAGACTTGAGTTTGAAGATCTCTCCTTTAACTATCTATGTCTGAAATTTATAAGTTGGATTATAATAGAATAGTTATCGGAAAATGAATGGTACTAGATAAGTAGCTTGTCCATATACATAGACAGCTAGTGCAGCTTTAGTAGATGAAGAAGAGTGTTTTCCATAACATTAAATAAACCTAAATAAAATAAATTGCCTTTATTGAAAGCAATCACACTCCCACATGTCTTTCCCAAGTCCCACCTTTCATTTATGTTATTAATTATTTAGATGTGTACTTTTTCAAATTTGGGACCATCCTTAAATTTTTAGGGTTTTTACCAAGTATACATTGACGGAGTATTTTTTTTTCAAGGATGAATATATACTCATAACTCATAAGGCAAAAGAAAAGATACTTACACCATATGATAAGAGTAAAAAAAAATGATAAAATTGGTAGAAGTAAAAGCTAACAAAATCCGACAACTATTCCGTTAAATCTGAATATTGAGCTATGAGGGCTTTATCTCGTCATGCATGCGATCACCCTCTTCAGTGACCGAGTGTCACGATACTCCAGGCTCAGACATGGAAACTAAAAATTAAGCGAAAACTTAAGCATTTCGTGTAATAATGCATATTTGGATGGTTGAGTACATGTTAATGCCTTTTTATCGACATATTGGGAGAGACAAGAGATGTCCACAGTGTGGAGCGGAGAAAGAGATGATTAATGCTCTCATGCGTGACAAGTGTGGGCACTTTTGAATATTTCTTTAACTCCAGATATTTTCCTCTTGCAATCATTGTTTTGTAATATAGACTGTTTATATTAGTGAGGAAAAGACTTCGGAGCGAACGAAAATACTCTGGGGATTTTTCCATGATTATATGGTATATCTGGAAAGCGAGAAACTGGAAAATATTTGAAAACATAAGCGAAAATCCAAAAGATTCTCTTGACATTGCCATTCAAAAAGAGGAAGAGCGAACAGAAAGGAAGACCCGCCCGTTGAGGCTGATAGTAGCGTAGAGATGGAGAATCTTCCACAAAACACCCTACTTTGTTATACAAATGGATTATGGCATGAATCAGACAAGAAGAGCAGACAAGGGTGGCTAGTCACTATTAGAGATGAGATATTACATATAGGGTTTAAGAGGGCACGATGTTGTCTTTCCCCTTTTCATACAAAATTAGAGGCCCTTAGTTGGGCTATGCAAAGCTTGATAACTATATCATTGATGGATGTCCTCTTTGTGATGGATTACTTGGACCTTATCACCATGACTTCAAATCCAGAAGATTGACCATCGTTCGCCTCGGAGCTTAGAGATTTTATGTTATTTAGGAATTCATTCACTTATTTAGGATTAAATTTATTCCGCATAGTGAGAATGTCCGTATTGATCATCTTGCTAAATGTGCAAGAGCATACGAATTTTGTTTTTTCCATGTAAGTACATTGGTTTTCGATTGATTTTCTTCAGATTAGAATCACTAAACCAATAATTTAATATATGGGGTTTGACGTTAAAAAAAAAAAGGAAAAAAAAAAAAAAAAAAAAACTAACAAAGTCCATAACTTTATAACACACCTTTCACACTAAGCCTAGTAGACCAAGTGGGTTTTTTACTTTTAACAAAACCACTAACCAAACAAAAAAAGGTAACTCCACATGAACAATACAACGACACATCGTACCTTGAGTACTATCCATAATATTAGATTCGTGTCTGTGCACATTTGTCGCATACCTCAGAAGCTGATGAGATCTGTAGAAGCAACAACACTCTTCTTTGTTTTTATTATCTCCTCTTATTAAATCAGCTCATTGATGTCTTTCTCTCTATTTCTTCTTTTTTCCCTTAAGTTTTTTTTGTAGAAATTGCATCAGGCTGACACCTACAAGACGTGATGTTTAATTATTCTAAGTTGTTAAAAAATAATTTGTGTAAAACTTACGATACGAACAAAACAAATGTAGTTAGATCCAAAGATGACAGATCCAATTTTCTCCACGCCGCCACATTGTTCATTCAGGTAAACTCTATTTTATATTCGAAAACATCAGCCATAAACTAGTGTCTCAAAAGATTCCAAAACTCTATTTGAAAAAAGAAAAGAAAGAACATATTTTACAGAGACAAAGGGAAAATAAAATTAAATACAAACAATAAAGGCAAAGGCAAGAGTGGACCAAGCCATACACTTCAAGGAAGAAAATGACCGACACCTACGTAAAGAAATATGGGCAATTTGGTAATTTAAGATTCGGGCTTATTAAGGGTGGGGTCTCGAGGAGGTCTAAGAAACTGGTGAAGTGCATGTGAGAAACTAAGTCAATGGCCCCTAATCTTCCCTAAAATTACATTCTATGCCACTGTCAGTCAGTGAGGGACAGAGCATCCAACCAAAGCCTTGGGAAGAAAGTTAACAAACTTATAAACGTGACAATCTACTTAATTTAATTCGAAATATGGACTAATGATGAAGACTTACATTTTCAAAAGGGAAGGCTCTTTGAAGTGGAGCTTACACTAAGTGACTTGAAATGCTCTGAAGGAACAAAGTCTTGTGGCAAATTAGCTCTCTTCACGATTCTCTTCATATTGCTCTGTAAGCTTAGTTGCACTAACTGCTTCACGGCTTTCCTCTCTTCGCTCATCGTCAAATCGCTTTCCTCGTGGTCCAATCCGTTGCCTCTGGTCCCATAGATCGGTGCAGATAAGGCTCCGCACGATCCGGTACTATCCAAGACTTGCTTCCCTTTGTCTACTCTAAGACACTCTAATATCCTCGAGGCTCTCTTTTGTGCCAATGCACTTCCTAAAAGGGTTAACTCGAGCAACGATGATTCGATTCCGGCCTCAATCATTGCTTGTCTATCTCCATATCCCTTGTGAGCCATTAACATTAGAATGTAAGTAGCCTTTTCTTGGCATTCGGGTGAGTCAGTCCAGTTCAGTACATCGACTAAAACCGGGAATGCGTCGCACACTGAACTGATTGCTTTTCTTCCTTCCGGGACTGCCACTAGATTGCTCAAGATGGCGAGAATTCTCTCGCTCACTTCCATATCTCCCAATGTGTTCAAGAGATACGTGATCAAATCGGTTTCGAGGATGAACGAAACGTTTGGTTGATAGATTGAGAGGTTGTAAAGAGCTCTCAGGGCATCTTCTCTCGCTTGTGAGCTGCTTGTTTCGTCCAAGTTCTGGAGAGTTTTCACCAGGAAGATGATGGCTCCCGAAGAACCGATGATCGGTTTGTTTGAGTCTAAAGCGCTTAATCCGAGGAAATTGGCAACTACAGCTTCTGCAATTGCTTGGTCAGGTGTGTTTGGAGACTCAATGAGCTTCAGCATTTTGTGCACAGCACCTGCTTTAACAATGGCTGCTTTGTTCCTGCAAAATTGGAGGTTTCTTCAGAATCAGGCAACGTCTAACTAAAATTGGCAAAAGATTGAAATAAATGCTTCAAATTATGCACATTGTTATTGGAAAAAAAAAAAAAAAAGAGCATGGAAAGTGACTTAACGAATGAATCCAATTCAATTTTTGCCTATAAACACATATAAAATCATTTCTCACAAACAAACAGACAAAGACGAAACAATTCACATAGAACAAACAAATAAAAAACAACAAGAATGGCAAATAAAATTTTCATGGAAGATCAAAATCAAAATCAAAATCCGGAGAGGAGAATGAGACTCACTCATCGTTCCCAATCCCTAGATTGAGCAAAGCGTAAAGCGAAGCGATCTGAGCGTCAACGATTCTCGAGTCATCGATCATACTTACTAGCGGCGGAATCGCGCCGAGCATCGCCAGCGTCACTCTCGCCTCCTGGTCTTCCTTAGCCAACAACCGCACCTCACTCGCCGCAGCTAACTTCTTCTTACAGTCTCCGCCGTCGTTCTCATCTACACGCGCCGCCACCGCCGATTGTAACTCTCTGACCACGCGCTTCAATACCTCAAGCGCTTCCTCTTTCTTCTTCGTCTCCACGTCAGCTTCAACCTCCGCTAGATTCAACAGATCACAAAGCTTCTCCGATTTCTTCGCTTTCTCCTCGAACACTACGCGGCCATTCAACGCCGCACCGATCGTATTGGCTTTCGCATCCTTCAATGCAACAGCTGATTTCTCCGTCACCGTCACGTAACTTCCTTCATCGTCTTCTTCCCGGAGCTCTTGACGGTAACGTGAGCTTCCTCCGCAGCTAACGGCGTTAACGATCTTCCTGCGGAATGAGGATCCAGAGAAGTTGCTCCAGAGCCGGAAATGGTTGCCGGAAGTAGAGGAAGAAGTGGAAGGAGCACGGTCAAGAATGAGAGATCCGATATTGTTCCGGTGACATTTGGCCATAGTTATCTCCGATCAGTTCTTAAAGCTAAAACTACATTTGCACAGCAGCCAACAAAGAGAGAAGAGAGAAAGATCAATTAGTTTTAAAGAGAAAGAGAATGATTTGTTTTGTTTAGTTTATTTTGGAAGCGAAAACAGAGGAAACTAAAAATGAACTTCGAGATCAGAGCGAATGTTGACTGTTGATTTCTTCTTTTTCTAATTTTTTTTTCTTTTGTTACTTCTTAGCTTACCTAAGAATCTAAGTCCGTGTTTGGATACAGTCTTATAATAGATCGCGGATCGGCTATTCTATCAATTCTTTATGTTTGTTTTTATATATTGACGATTTTAAAATTGATCTCTCTTATGAAATTTATCTTTTCTTTGTCAAAGTTTATAAGAATACATGTGTTCATTTTTAAATATATTTTAAGTTTACAATTTTACATACTTTTCTTTGTAATTGAATTATGAATAGTTCCAGTTTACAAAAGGTTACAAAATTATGAAAATAATTTACAAACTTTCAAAAACACTAAACCTTACAAAATGTTTTTTTTTTAATGAACCTTACGAAATGTTGAATGAATCTGTGGTACGTTTTAAAAAATATTCCATACACATCTGCTATATATTGCTCAACCATTCTATTCAGAGGATCATGTGACGGATTATAACTTATATAAGTATCTATTAGATCTTAGTATTTCTAAAAAATAAAGTTTGTGACAAATTTATAAGATGGAAAAATTATAATCCTTTACTTGAAAAAAAGAAGAAGAAGAGTTGAGAAAACAAGAAACCGGCAGAGAAAAAAAAATGATGAAGAGATGAGACTTGAGAGTACAAGAGAGCGGTGAGGCCATCACTGATTTGAACCGTTCAAACTTTACAATGTGTCAGGGGAAGCTTCTACATCAGTAGACTGCTACTAGTCTACTATTGAGGCAAATTATTTCATTGATCTAACATACAACATTTTGTAGTTTGTTTATTTGAAAAACATCACAACTTGAAAAATCTCCAAAAAAATACAGTAAAAACATTTCTAAAAGAAATCTTATAAAGTTTAGAAGCTCTTGTACGATTGATTTCATATAATTTCTTACAAGTTTAATAACCATTTCTAAATGTTTGAGCATGTATTATATTCGATACCTGTTTTTAACAAACAAACAAAAATGTTTGTGTAGTATTTTTTTTTCTGTTTTTTTTTAAGTTTTGGCATTTCAGGATGGCCCTTGGAAATTTATCTCTACAGTTAGAGTGTTATATCTTATAAAATATAAAAATCAATAAGAAAAAACTATTCTAAAGCATTAAATAAACACCTAGAAGAACTTGTTTTCAATAAAAAAAAATGCAAAATTTATACACATTGCATAGTGGACAGTAGGCCTGTTACGGAGCAGATATCCGGCCCATTTGGGGATATCCGTATCCGTATCTGTATCCGTCCGATCCGTGATTTCATTATCCGTATCCGGATCCGTACGAAAACGGATATCCGCCGGATATCCGTATCCATTTTTTTAAAAAAATTTAATATATTTTAATAATTATTTTGATTAAAAATTAATAAATATCCGGATATCCAGGTTTTCTTAAGGATTCTGGGAAATTTTTTTTTAAGAAACGGATAATTTACGAATACGGATATCCGGTCCGAAATATTTTTATTATCCTTATCCTTATCCGGACACCCCGGATATCCACTTTTTTGGATACGAACCCAGATACGGATATGGATATCCGGCGGATACGGATATCAGCTAACATGCCTAGTGGACAGTCAGTGAAAGTATCCGAGAATGATTTTAATATTTTATGTGTTTGTGTTGTTTGGTCACCATTATCTCGACCTTTTTACTGGTGCGCACTCAACAGTCATTCAGTCAACCCATTACTCACCACAAAACATTTTCGGTGAATATTTCCTAATTTCTCAGAATCAGCAATACATCTCACGAACAAGTATGTATCCATCCAATAATAATAGTAATAATAAGAGCATCATTATTGGGGGAAACCCAAATGGGTTTCTTAAGTACTATTTTAATATAAATTTGAAGTTAAGAAACTGTGTTTTTTGCTGCTTTATTGGTAGAATCCTTTTTTTTTTTTTTTAAAAAATTTTTTTTTTTTTTTTAAATATTTTTTATTAATTAAACATAGGTACATAAAAATATTACATTTTAAACATAAATTTTGAAAAATAAAAGCAAAACAACATTCAATTATTATCTTGACAACACTGCAGGTTATGTAAAGAAATTTATAATATGCAATAAATAATCTCAAAATTGTAGAAGATTTTTAACTTATGCAATCTTTGTAATGCATACCATGAGTGAAGCACAGGGATAAAACACTTTTCAAGAACGCTCCCTATAATTACAGCTTCTCCAAGATTCATTGTCCCCGACTGAATAAATAAACACCAAAGGAAATAGTAAGAAAACCACCACATTCTAATGTAAACAGGTTGGTGTAAATTCTAAAGGATGAATATATATACCTTACAAAGCGGGAATAGTATCCCTTGATTGAATGCAGTTGGCTTGTACAGAGCCTTTTTTAAAGCCTGGTAAAGAGCAAAATGCATCCTCTTGTGCTTTCTAATGTCCTCTCTGACTCTGAAAAAAACTTTTTTTTTTTTTTTTTTTTTTTTTAAAATTTTTTTTTTTTTTATTTTTTTTTTTTTTTTTTTTTTTTTTTTTTTTCTTTTGGGTTTTTTTTTTTTTTTTCCTTTTTTCCAAGCTCCTCTTCCTTTCTATTTCCTCGAGACCTCTCAGCTTCTTTAACCAGCCCATATACTCGAGCTCCAAATGCCACACTTTTTTCCAATTAAAAAAAATCACTAATTTTTTTTTTTTTTTTAACCTAACAGAAATGCGGAAAAACAAATGAAAAGAGCTGATATGAGTATAAAAACAAATCAATTTAAATTCCACCAAAGCTATATGAACTATATTTTCTCTTCAATGCTAGTACAGAGACAAGAAAATGACTTCTAGGCCCACCCAAGACATGCAATAAGGTTGTAAGAATAAAACATTGTTGTCGAGTAAACTACCCATCACGCACTAAGAGCCACAACATGCAACAAGGTTCTCAGAAGAGAAGATTGCGATCAAATAAACTATTTTTACAAAGTTCCCAAACCTGAGCTACTTAAGACAGAAACGAAAAGGACTAAAATAGAGCTTCGGCTATCCTAACAAGTACTAGTTAAGTAGACCAAAGATATAGTTCACGCAATCTTTCAACAATGACCGAGGAAACATAAACTTACATCATCTTTTTCCTCTCGAAGTTCACGCAATCTTTCTTCCGCCAGCCATTTCTTTTGTTCCTCAAGCTTCCTTTTATAAGCACCAGTTACAAACTTTTCTTTATCTGAAAAAGATGTTCGTCTTTGGCCCTCTCCTTCGTAAGCTTTCTCTCATAAACTATTTCATGTTCTTTCTCTCTACGTTCTGCTTGTTTCATCAAATGCTGGATATATCTTGGCTGCAATTATAACAAAAAATCAACAAAACATCATTCTGAAACCTAATAAAAAGTGCAACAAATATAGAGAACATGACACCATAAGAAACTGATACAAGTAATGCATTTGAAGGCTCAAAGACTTAAACCTCAAATTAACTAATAAATAAAGCTTTACAATGTTTCAATTATCAAAATCTAAGCATTATAATGTTTCCATTATCAAAATCTAAGCTTTATAATGTTACCATTATCAAAATCTAAGCTTTATTATGTCTCTCAGAATAGATAACATAAAGAGATGGACAATACCTTACACTCTTCACGATCTTGCATTCGTGGAAGAACAGCTTTTTGTTTTATATCATCGAAAACTTCATTGTATGCAAAAGACAAAGGAGCTTCTTCCAAAGCTTTCTTATGCTGCTCCTCAATCTATACAAACATAATCCAAAAATCATCACTTATCAAGAAGATCAAAAATTGAAGGAGGCAATGTAAGAAACAGAGTGAGAAATCGAACTTACTTCTTTAAGAGCTTTTGTTTTCGAAGCTTGTCTAGAAATCTCTTTCTCAACATCGTTGTCATCATCATCATCAGCAAATATTGAAGCGGGACGAAGTGGAGGTCGAGATGATGATTGTTTTTTCTGGGACGGAGCTCTGATTTGTAATTCGTATTTCTTCATTCTTCAATTTCTACGAAATCGATTCAAAATTCTAGAAATTTAGGGCAATTTGTGCCCATAGCAGATTCTGATTTAAGGGTTCGGTTTCGGGACAAACCCTAATGAAATCGAAGGGGAAATTGGTGGTTTCACTTAGGGTTCCAATTCGAGGAATAAGGATCAAAAATTGGTGGAGCAGCCGATTCCAGAGGTGGAGCTCGGAAACGGGAAGGAAGAAGATTGAGAAGAAGGAAGAAGAAGAAGGAAACAACGAGAACGAGAAATAACTTAAGAACTGTTTCTTAGAGCATCCTCAATGGAAGATTCTAAGATGGGGTTCTTACACTATTTTAAAATTAAAATAGTAATAAACTAATATGAGGTTCTTATACTATTCATTAAATTATTTCTTAAAACTCTTATTTAAGAACCTTTTGTGAGAGTTCTAACAATAGTTTCTTACACTATTCAATTATTTATTAATATTTTAATATATTTTATTTTTTTTGAACTCCATCTTAGAACCCTCCATTGAGGATGCTCTTAAGTTCCTTAATTAAGAAACGGTTCTTAAGTGGAATCCTCCTTTTTTATTAAATCAACATTATTATATTATAAGAAACCTATTAAAAACTCTGCAATAATGATGTTCTAAGGTCTATGTACACCTTACAACAATAATTTTTTCTTGTAAAACTCAATAGGAGGGTTTGCACTTTGCACAATTGCACCCAAAAAAAAAACTCAATAGGAGGGTGTACGGTAAGGCAAAGGGTGAGCCGCAGATGATCAAAGGCATTGTGAAACATTATCATAAAAGTCAAAGCACGTAGAAGCTTTGTCTGACAGAAAGAGAACAATGAATAGATTGTTTTACTCGGAAGTCGTAACTATCGTCTAGCTAAACCCAGACTCTTCCCGTCTGTTATTCTTTATTCTAGCCCCCAACCCCAAGTGTTTCAACCTTTATCAAAAAAAAAAGAGACCAAGTGTTATGGAATAAGTTATTGTGGTATTCCCTTTTTATTTGGATTATGTTTTCGAGTGAGTTGTTTAAGCATACAGACATATTGACCCGGTTTGTTGTTTCGATATATGAATGAACTACAACAATTTTACAAAGCAAAAGTGCAACTACAGTATATGTTTTACACCCAAAGTGGTATACACAAACACATAGTAAATACGTATGGTACATTTTTATGTAAAAATGCTGAAACATCATTTATGGTACAATCCGAGTATATATAAAATTCAGTTTTTTATAAGATCTTTAAATATATGCTGTGAATTAGTCAATGCCATTAACACAACGAATCGGGGTATAAGATTACTAAGTACAAACTGCAGGGGGGGTACAAAATTTTATTTAAGAAACGCATAAAATTGCTTTCATTGAGAGTTAAACTCAAGACCTCCCGCTTACGAAGAGCATATCCATTGGACAATTTTTTGGATGTCTTCCAAAAAAAAATATAAATGCTGTAATGGACCATACATGTTGTGTTTTTGGAGTGTTTTCCGCAAGACATTCGGTCTTGGAAGATCCAGCCACGTGTCGATACGCCATTCGGTGCAACAATTAAAAAATAATTAAAATAATATTTTTCAAAAAATAAAAAAAAATAAAAAAATAATAATTTTTGTTTTGAGAAAGACAGCTGCCTCACACACGTCCGATTGATCTAACCAACTGAGCTATGAAAGCTTTTGCATTGACCTCTAACTTAAAATTTTATATTGTTTTGTAATAAAACACTGTTTTGACA
Organism: Cardamine occulta; assembly: GCA_028015245.1. Lineage (NCBI taxonomy): Eukaryota > Viridiplantae > Streptophyta > Magnoliopsida > Brassicales > Brassicaceae > Cardamine > Cardamine occulta. The sequence continues at coordinate 3,453,004 of CM051388.1, read as the reverse complement.
AACTATATACGTATTGTTTTTGTAATAAAACACTGTTTTGACAACCATTTTTGAAAATACCAGACAAATCATGTCGCAATTAAAAATTGTTGAAAATACTGATAACCATTTTTCCATTGTTAATTTTCGTTTCCGAAAATAAAAGAAGACATTAACTTTATTTAGAAAAACCAGAAAATTTTGAATTTTTTTAATGGAAAACAACAAAATTAGGACATATCTTATTACTATAAATCCTAATATTAAAATATAAAATCTAGTTTATCGTCAAATGATAAAATTGTATGACTTTTTTTTTTGTAAGTATTGTAATCTAGTAAGTATTTTTTTTACGCAACACTTGTCACACATGAAGCGAGACTAAAATTATATGAAATACATAATTATTCTTGATACTTTTAGTTAAACTGCTGACCGTTTTTTTTTTTTTGTGTGGCCAATATAATACTAACGTTTATAAAGTTGAAATACATGTGCTCACTATTTCCTTTTTCTTTTATAACATTTTCAAACTTTCCATCTCTAATACGTGTTCTTCCTCTCTAGACACAATAACATAGATCAAAAAATCTATTCTAGTTTCAAAAGATTTTAGTTTGTGATGTTTTCAAACCAGTCTTTTAAAATAATTACTATATAAATTTGTTGGACCAATTTTTTTGGTCAACAATTTAAAATTTTCCTAAACAAAGAATATGATATTTTGACCAAATTAAATAATAATAAAAAAATAAACAAATTTTCTTTTCCAAACCAGTATTTTAAAATAATTACTAAATAAATTTTTTGGACCAATTTTTTAGTCAACCATTTAGAAACAATTTTCTAAACAAAAAATATTATATTTTTACCAAAACTAAATAAATAAATAAAAAATATATATATATATATATATAACTTTTTGTAAATTTTGCCTTCGAAATCTTTATTAATTTATATCTTCTAAATTTTTATTAATTTCCCATTTATCTATACACTACAATCGGCAAAAATTGGTAGTGTATCTCCTAAAAAACAAAAGGAAGAAAAAGAAAAAGAAAAAAAAAATCACCACTCTTGTCTCTATATAAACAGACGTTAATCGTATCTGTAAGAACCACGTTGCGTTTTAGCTCTCCGGCATTTGCTGCATTTTATAAGCAATTCTTTCGTCTTAGATTCTTTGGGGTTTCTGAGATAATTCTCCGACAACAAAATCCGATAATCTAAGGTTGATCCTCTCTCTTATCCACTGTCCCCCTTTTTTTTACTCTTCTTTGACGACTGAGCACAATCTAGACAACGTCTAGTTTTTTAGTTCCGAATTCTGATGGGTTTTAGAATCACTCTCAAATTTCTGGATTTAGATCTGATTAAGTTATTGACTGGAAACATTGTTGTGTTGATCTCTTGCAGAGAAATGGCAAACTTGGTTGAGAGGCTTCGTGTACCATCAGGCCCTAAACCAGTCGGAAGTAAAGCGGTTTGTCTCTGTCTAATTGTGCAAATATTTACTGTTTTGAAATTTCATTATTGTAGAGACATGAAAATTGTTTATAAGAAAATATAGTTCAAAATAAAATGATTGTATAAGAAAATTAGATAATTGTATGCATGCCATGGGTTGATTGGTTTATACTATAGTGACCTAGCTAGAATTATTTTGCATTTGCAGGTTAGTCCTTTCACCGAGGTGGATCAAATTTTGGACTGTGGAATGCGTCCTACGGCATCTAACTATCCAGGTTCTGATAATGGAGCACCAAATACGAGATTTGTGAAACAATACCTCGTAAAGTGGAAGGGGTTATCGTACCTCCACTGCTCTTGGTAATTCCTGCAAGATGTTATGTTTGAACATATGTATGCTAGTAGTTTTGTTTGCGCCTCTCTTGTATGCTTTATCTGCTAACAAGTGGTTCATTTGTTCCTTTTACCAAATCACAGGGTGTCCGAGAAGGTACTGAAAAAAGCTTTCAATTCCTGTCGGAAGTTGAAAACTAAGGTGGACGATTTTCACCTGAGGAGGGACTCGGTCGGAGATGATCATTTTGTTGCCATTCTTCCCGAATGGACAACACTAGACCGGATTTGTGCTTCCCGGTAAAGAAAATAACCTAATTCATAATTGTTTCGTAATTAAAGAGGTATCACATTGCCATTGGTGTAGATAATTTTAATTAGTTCTTGTGTATATGAGGCAGCAGTGCCATTAGTGGTAGGTATAAGTGTAATTAATACTTCGAAAGTGTGACATTAAGTATGGATATATTCTTGATGGGTTTCGTTGTGACAAACACTTGTTTTGTTTTCTTCTGATGATCCAGAGAAGGAGATGATGGGGAGGAGTATCTGGTACAGTACAAAGGTCTTGCTTGGGATGAAAGCTACTGGGAGTCTGAATCAGACATCTCAACCTTCCAGAACGAAATTCAAAAGTTCAAGGATGATACGAATACTGTCTCTCGTTATTGGGAAGGGTTGGTAAAAGACAAAAATGAGGTGCAACAAGCTCAGCAGCTCAGTTCTCTCGGAAAAAGAAAGAGAGACTGCAACCAGGTGCCAATACCGCTAATGCAAGGCGGAGGAAAATCTTTGAAGGTGCTAGGTTTTAGCAAGAGAGAGAGGAAAGTTTTTGAAATGAAGTTAATGAAGTATATCTTCTTTCTAATTACTTGTGCATTGGTGTCTCTCAAAGCATCAGCGTATCCTCAGTGTCTGTCTGTGAACAAATTTTGCAGGCTTGGAGTTGGCAACTTTGATTGGGAGGGGTTTGGTCCTTTCTTTAAGAGCAAGACCGATGAAGAGATCCATGAGTACGACTTCTTATGCTCTTTTCTTCAGCTGGTTTGCAAAAACTTATCGTATTTTTCTTTGCAAAGACAAATATTTTTTATTAACTACTTGTTTAATTTGTCGTTTCTCAGTTACGGAATGCTTTTCTTGAAGCACATTGTTGAAGATAGAGAAGATAATTCTCCAACTTACCCAGGTGATTATCTGTCAGTTGCCATTTTTAGATATTTACATATTGGGTTTTTTTTCCTATCTTATTTTGAAGTTATTACCGCAATTATCTCTGCAGATGGAGTCCCCAAAGGAGATACAATAAGTGGCAGAGTACATAAAGCAATTGCTGCTATGATGCTAGTAAAGGAAAAGGTAAGCCTACCAACTCAAATCCTTTAATATATATGATTGTCTGAGTCGTCATCGATCTTCTGGAACTGATACACAGTTTTGCTGCATGGAGTTTAGGTCTCTATATATCTGTTGTTTGCTATCAATTTGGACAGCAAAAATGTATTTTGAAGCGATATTGGTTATACACTATACATAGTTTGATAGATCAGTAATATTACCATATTTTCAACATTTGGTTTTAAAGAGTATTCGCTTATGGCTGTGGTTTCTATACCTTTAGCGTCTTGTGTGATAAAAAATAGGGTTTGGAACACTCCTAATTTTTTTAGCTCAATTCTCATGTGTTTGATGTGGCACTGTGGCAGTGTAAGTTTTTGAATGACAACCCTACAAAACGTATATTCCCTGATCACTTGTACCAAAAATACCGTGCACTGGAAGGGAAAGATGAACTTGACAAGTTACTCATCCTTGGAGTTTCTAGGTTAGAATCCTTTCAAAGATGATGATCCTTACCTGAAATGTTTTCTCTTGCTTGCTCATATGTTGTTTCCCTTGTTGAAACTTGATAAATGTAGGCATGGATATCAAAATTGGCTGGCCATTGTTGATGACAAAGAGTTTGAGATCGAAAAGCTCATCAGCAAAGAAATGGGCGTCCCTTTCCCTTACTATGGTTCTGCTGCTGCTCAACAAGCTCGCTTGTCACAGTTAGAGAGTGGTGTCGTACATCAGGATACTGGTGAGGTGGTAACCTACAGACACATGCGTAATAACTTTAGCGACTATGTGAGAAAACGGGTTCACGTTGTGCTGGTGAAAGTGTTGAGTTATGAGTTTGCAGAAAAGTATCATGTATGTAATTAACGTTTTGTGAATTTTGCTCTTTTTGTCTTCACATGTTGCTGCTAACACTGTTCTGAATCTATCGATCTTTAGTTGCAGGAAAAGATCCGTGCTGTACAAGAAGAAACTAAACCAAAGGTGATGGATAAAATGGACGCGAGCTTTGTAGTTATCATCAAAGAAATACTTGGTCGACTGTCCAACGCTAATCGCAGCAGTATAATTCGGTCATAAGTTTGTGGATTGAGGGCTTGTTTCGGATTGTGCAGACTCATGACAACATCGACGGCATATTGAGTTGGGGAGCTACTTTTGGAGATCGAGCTGTTTAACTTGGTTCTTTGGTCTTGTAGTGGATCAGATTTCGTTTTTTTTTATATCGGTTTTGTTGTCTAGTTTCGGACTCTTTTTTTTTTGGTATTGTCTATGTATTATGTTAAAAAAAATATGAAAATGGTATAAATTTTAATATTTAACCAGAAAAAAAAATATTGTTGATTGATGTCGTTCTCAAACCAAATCGAAGAAAATTCATAAACGTGAGAACAATGAGAAGACAATCACTAAAAGACAAACAAGTTGTTGGAGTTTTACTCTTACTTTGCTTGTAAAACTGAGCTATATATGATCTGGGACTAATCATGCCTAGTGGGAGTAGTTATTTTGGGGATCAAAGTTGTGTTGTAACAAATAGAGAAAGATTTCATCTATAGATGTATGTATTAAAAGATGTTTGTGTAAAATATAGAAAAATCAGTTTTTATAGCTCTCAAACTTTCTCGAATTCCAAAAACGTTTATATGGTTTTCTACTCTTAAACAAGAACATAAACAACTAGCAAAAGAGAAGATGAGGCTGACCTGCGATTTTCTGAAGTTTCTCCTGTTTAATTGAGTTGCGTTGTGTCGCTTAATCCTGTTTTTTTTTCCACTTTTTGGTTACTTATTTAGGTCTAAAGCGTATATGAACCAAATTAGAACCAGACCTAGTTTGGATATGTTTAGTAATAGTTCTGATTTTTATTATGATCCGAAGCATTTTATTATGAAGCCAAAATTAATCTTAATTATGATTATTATGTTATTTTCATTGAATAAGTATGGTTTATTAGATTTACCATCTTCTCTAATTTATCAAATAGCCATTGAGCTCACAGAAGAAGTTGCCACTAATTTCTTTGTTAATGCCTAATGCTAATGTTGCATGTCTTTTGCTTTAAAAATACTTCATGTTTGATGATCATCTTTTCTTCTAAGTGAACCAAAGAAAATGTCTTTTGAGCTCTCTCAAAAACTCAAGACACACACACATATATATATATATGTATATTTATATAAATCATTGATTTTTCTAATTGAGATTTGCATGGAGAGAACATTCCCGGACCATATCGATTAGGTTGAATTTTATCGCATTTACTTATGTAGTATTCGCTTTGGAACCCTTGGAAGGATATTATTAATCAAGTTAAGAAACAAGATATAAAAGTAAATGGGAATTACAAAAAGAGAAAAGAGGAAAAGAGAGGAGTCGCAGAAAACAGGGAAACTGGTGGGAAAGAGGAGACAAAAGAGAAAGGCTTTAAGTCCACGCTTACTCCAACTCCCAAACATATACCAACTTCTCCACTCGTTCCCACTTTTACACTTTTATACCCTATACCCATCTTATATAATACTACATGTATCAAAATTGTTTTCAATAAGGTTAATTTTCAGTATAATACGAGTAATAACAAAAACACACAAACAAAATATTTAACGAGTTCGCCAAACGAAGGTTACACACATATTGGGAATGTGTTGAAACATTTAGAGACCTATGTACAAAAACGGTGGTTTTATATGGGATTTTTTTAACTTTTCATACACGATTTTTTCCATAATCAATCCAAATAAGATCTGAAAATAATCTAAATAGATTTTAATGATCTAAATCTGTATAGATATGCACATATAAGCTTCGTGAATTCAAAGTATAAGATTGAGCATCTCATATACAACTGCATATTTGCATGCATGCACGTATCGTACGCATTTCAGTCCGTACGTTTCGTTTATAGTTGGATATATGCTTCGAAGTTATATACATAAAAGGGACAAGCCAGGCTGTGATGCTCCTATCAAGCTTCCTTCTTACGAATGAAACTTTTATTTAATATTTTTTTCTGTGGCCGAATAATCAAAGATACATAATAAAGAATTAGAGGCAATTATTGATTAGTTTCCTTCCTCCTTAAATTGCTTTGTTTTTGGTCGGTTGGTTACGAGATTTTATTTTCCGTGTTACAATGGTACTAACTAATTAAGGATCGACCCTAAGTTCTCCCGCATCGTAAAGACGCAAAAAGAGTTCGATCGAAAGATCCAAATGTGTGGGAACCCTTTTTTATTGTCAAAAATTTCATAGAGAAATCGGTAGGCCTAGCATAAAAAAAAGAAACGGTTCCCACACATTTGGTTGTATCTACCGATTTCGTAAAAAAAATAAGTATACTAATTAAAATCTAATTGTAAACGTAATGTTATTCTTCCGTTTGAGTTTAATGTTTGCATTAAATACATTTTGTAATATATTTAAACTAAAAATATTTCGATTTTAAAGATGTGAATCGTTTCGTACATGATTTTGATTTTTGTGAATATATAATACGAGGCTATAGCGAAGATAACTCTTTTTTTTTTTTTTTGGTCAAAAGCGAAGATAACTTAGTTGCTTTTTATCTGCAACAATAGTGTCTGTTTGACCTTTTATGTAATAAGTTCATGATAAGGTCTTAGGGAAGAGATAGCATCCCCGTGAATCGCGATGGAGATCATAGGGTTAATTTGTATGATTGTGTACATTCTTTTCATTTCACCTAACCGGCTAAGACTATGTTCTTGACGATTGTGCAAGTGCAAGACATATCATACTTACTCTTCTACTATATTTACACCACATTATCAACCAAAGTTTGTGTATTCCAACTGTATACTAGACTTTAGAAACTAATATAAGATTAAAGTTGAATTATGTTTTCTTCATAAAAATATAGCATTATATTAGGAGATTCGGGGTGAAATAAACAGAAATTTTATCTTAATGAAAAAACAAAACAAAAACTCTTCCAGCATCGATATGTGAGCCTAATATAAATTTATAAAGCCTATGCCAAAGAGCACATATAGGCTTTTGTTTTTTATGTCCCAATAGCATAAAATATGCAAAACGGAAGTATCTTTACAATCATTCAAATTCGATTTAAATAACTAAATGATAAACACCACCAATAGTAAGCAAAAGATAATTAGTGTTGACACTAATCATCGGTATAGCACTAATTAAAAGAAAATTAGATTTACTAAAAAGAAAAAAAGCCCTCAAAACAAATTGAAGAGCCACATAGAATGGCTCCTTGGCATATGATTAAGCCCCTTTAATTGATCTTCTCGTATATATATAGCCATATGTTACACATCTTATTACATCCACACACACCCACATTGTACATTCAACTCTTATACACACATGCACTTATGTTAATGGCAACACATATCGATATAATCCAAAAGCTTCATGTATATCCAAGGTTTCAAAACCAAGACCAGAAGAAACTAATTACTCTCTCCAATTTGGACCGTCAATGTCCTTTACTCATGTGCTTGGTCTTCTTCTACAAGAACACCACAACTCGTGACTTTGACTCTGTCTTCTCCGATCTGAAACTCGGGCTGGAGGAGACTCTGTGTGCGTGGTATCCTGCGGCCGGGAGGCTGGGTTCGGACGGAGGTTGCTCCAAGCTCAACCTCCGGTGTAATGGTGGCGGCGCAGTCTTCGTGGAGGCGGTGGCGACAGGTGTCAAGTTGTCGGAGCTTGGTGACTTGACTCAGTACAATGAGTTTTATGAGACTTTGGTTTACAAGCCTTCTTTTGATGGTGATTTCTCTGTGATGCCTCTTGTTGTTGCTCAGGTAAGTTTATCGCAAATACTATACTTTTTCACAAGAATTGTGAATTTTTTTTGATAAAAAATTGCGTATAACTTATCTGTACAATAAATGTTATAGTATTCTATGTTATCAATGCTGATAAAAAAGTTTTGGATGGTTTCTTAATTTATGTGTATCAGTGTATATATATATATATATACCAATTCTCTCTCGTTATTTTCCTAAAAAATCCGATTCGTGCGGATATAAAGCTGCTATTCTAAAGTAATTTATTTTAACGCACGCATATTACAAAACGAATTGCAAAACGCCTATTATATTTAAAAGATCATTCCTGATATATATAATAGTATTCAATTTTGATATCAAACGCCTGAGAAACGGGGAGTGTTTTACTCAATGATTGATGATATATGGACGTATAATAAATGTAGGTGACAAGATTTGCATGTGGAGGTTACTCAATTGGAATCGGTACAAGCCATTCACTATTTGATGGAATCTCAGCTTACGAATTTATTCATGCGTGGGCATTCCAATCTCACATTCGCGACAAATCCAATGGTAAGATCACTAATAAAAAGGATAATTTGGTTATCAAACCGGTTCATGATCGAGGAAATCTAGTGTTTAACCGGGACGTGAACCAGAGCCGGGACGCTACTCGAGTAACCAAGGCTGCAGCCATTGTTCATCTGTACCAGCTGATCAAACAGGCGATGATGGGCCACCAGGGGCAAAACCGAAGTTTTGACTTGCCGGGCTCTTCTTTTGTGATCAAAACCTTCGACCTTAATGGTGAAGCGATAGAAAGCATGAAGAAGAAATCAACACAAGGGTTCTCCTGCTCCTCCTTTGAGTTTCTTGCTGCTCATTTATGGAAGGTAAAATAAAATAAAATTTATATTATAAATTATTCTTTTCACTAAATTTCTTTTTATTAGGTGGGTAATTTATAATTGGGTCTTGATTTTTTTTTAATGTCATAATAATGTGTGTTTTCTTTTTCAAATGAAACAACAATTTATAATGTGTTCTTAATTATGTTTTGCGTTTAAAATTTGTCAAAACATTTTATGAAAAAAAACTTTTATTTTTAAATAGTTTAAAGTGTTTAACCATGTATTTAAATAGTTTAACGTGTACTACCAAAAAAAAAATAGTTTAACGTGTTTAACCATGCATTTAAATAGGTTTGATAGTTCGATTGGTTTTTAAATACAAAAAAAACGTGTATTTTGCAGGCAAGAACAAGGGCTTTAAGGTTGAGGAGAGACGCCATGGTGTGTTTACAATTCGCGGTGGACATAAGGAAGAAGACGGAACCGCCGCTGCCGGAAGGATATTCCGGCAACGCCTATGTGCTTGCCTCGGTGGCATCAACCGTCGGAGAATTACTCGAAGAACTAACGCTCGAGTCAATAGTCAACAAGATTAGAGAAGCCAAGAAGTCAGTTGACCAAGACTACATCAACTCTTACATGGAAGCACTTGGAGGTGGTGATCAAAGAAATGACGGAAATCTCCCTCCGCTCAAAGAGCTTACCATAATCTCCGACTGGACAAAAATGCCATTTCACACTGTTGGCTTTGGCAAAGGCGGCGAGCCGGCGGATTACGTGGCACCACTGTGTCCTCCGGTGCCACAAGTTGCTTATTTCATGAAGAACCCTAAAGATGCTAACGGAGTTCTTATGAGGATTGGTTTGGACCCACGAGATGTTAATGACTTTTCGAATCATTTCCTTGATTACTAATAGGCTGATAATGATAATTAAATTAGTAGTATCTTTATTAGTTACTTATTTACGATGATGGCTCCTCCATGTGCATGCGTGTGCGTTAAAGACACTTTATTGTAATTGGGCTATGATGATCTATAATACATCTATGTGCTTTGTGTTTGTCGTTATCACTTTTTTTTTTCGTAGTAGGCTTTATTTCCTTCCGGCATTTCTGGATAAATATATAAAAGTTACATGTATCTTTGTAGTTTGTAGACTTTTTCCTTTGGTCGCCACTAGCCAGTGTTGAGTGGTTGACACCTAGGCCAGGTTATTGGGCATATGGGTTAGATTTGTGATCGCTAGTACAAGTTTTCATGATTTGTACTGCTTATATTTGTAACGTCAAATCTTTACCGTAATGTTGATTTATACATGAAACATGCATATTTACTTTCTACACTTTTGTACTTTCAAGTTTGGTTATAACTTCATGGATAAGACCGCTCTTTAAACTAAACACTTTTTAACTCTTCTTTCATTGTTTTACCAGAATCTACTTAACAAATACAAAGACTTTACCTTCCTCTTCAGAACATCATTACATTAGCAAAGAGGGCACATCGAATTTATTTATAAATTATTATTTTCTCAGATCTTCCTAAGTTGCTCAAACCGGTGGGGAAACTGTAAACAAGAGCTTACAGTTTCATTACAAAGAAGAGAGAAGAGACAGAACCAAAGCTAATAATAGTTGATTGTGTCTAAATTAAAACACTTTCTCATGTTGAATATAAAAAAGAAAATAAAAAAGTTTTCATATGCATGTTCCGAGTGAGCCAAACCATCCAAACCCCAAATCTCCTTCCGAGAAATCAGATTGGCTCTGTTCCTGTTACAGTCAAAGAAACAATTTTCAAATCTCCAAGTGATAAAATGGGCAAAATTAAATGCTGTTTATACCTGTGTCATCATAGAGTTGAATATATCATCTAAGGAACCATCATCTGAAGCCATGAAACCATTCTGTAGCTTCTGTTGTTCCATGACTAAACCTTCCTTTGGATTGTTACTTGTAAACAGTTGAGCTTCTGTCATTGGACCCGCATTGTTTTCAGGCTGCTGATTCATCTGCAATGGATTTAAAAACTCTGTTTGTGTAGCATTTGAGGATCCGAAATCCGTGTTTCTGCCAAAAGATGTTGGATCTGTATCAAGATTTGTGTTTATTAGGGGACTGGCTGAGTCGCAGAACATGTTCCATTCCAAGGCCTCAGGTTTTGAATGGACATCATTCTGTGGAAGGTTGGTTGACAATACAGCGTTTGACCAATGTTCGAGACGCTTGTTCATCTCCAAGTGAGGAGAAAATCCCGGGTTTAAGGATGGAGATGATAACTGCTGGTGACCTTCAAGAGCTAAGAGATTATTGGGAGCAACCATTAGAGAGCTTTGTTGTGAAGTGAAGCTTGGGAAAGCCTTGTTGTTGATGTGAAGCTCATCTAGTGGCGGAAGTGGCATTCCCTGAAGTATGTTTCCTCCAACGTCATTGTGGTTTCGAGGAAACGATGATGAGACAGGTTGGAACATTCCTCCTGAAAGGGAGTTTAGGCGACCAAGAGTCGTATTTGAAGGGTAATGTCTCATCATTGTGGCTCCTCCACCATGGAACTGACCTGATCCAACATGTATTGGGCGGTGGTGGTGGAAGCTGCTGCCAAGTCCTTTGAGAGAACTCATTTGCATCAAATGTGAGTCAATGGCAGCTCTGTTAGCTTGTTGATTGGCTTCATAAGTTATCTTCTTCAAGGCCAACCGAAATTTCTGCGACCAAAAGATATTTTACAATTCTGTTTAATGAAACTCATCATATTAAACCAAACGGATAAAATCAGATGAATCATAGTCTTTCTAACCTGAAGGTGGCTCGCGACATTCTCTCTTGTGAGTTTGTCTACATTCATCAGATCAAGAATCTTCTTTGGCACAGCTTCTGCATCATCATTTACTTCAAATCAGAACATGATTACGCGGAATAACTAATTGAGAGAACTAGAGGTAGAGAGAGAGATCAAGAAACATTACTCTCAACTCCCAAATGATCAACAGCTACTAGGAATTTATTGTGCAGCTCACGCGTCCAAAGAACACGAGGCTTCTTTTGAGCCGTTGGATCATCATTTTCATTCCCTCTTTCTTCTTCTTCCTCTTCTTCAAACTGATCTTTACGTTTTCTGTTTGCTTTCCCTTCGTTCTCACAAACATAACTCACACTGCTCTTGTTCTTCTTAAGTTTGCTTTTTCTCACCACGTGTTGCCATATGTTCTTGAGCTCCTCAATTCGAACAGGTTTAAGCAGATAGTCACAGGCACCGTGCTTGACTCCTTTCATCACATACTTTGGATCGCTATGAGCAGATAACACTGCAAGAATCATATCATTATGTTAAAGATCAAAACTTTCTCTAGGAAACATGAAAAGTTCGATCGAATGAAACAGAGCTAAACCCAAGGAAAGGTTCATACTTATGACAGGTAAGTCCATTTCAAGACCAACAAGCTCAAGCAGCATGAAACCATCCATATCTGGCATGTCCACATCGCTAATAACGAGATCAAACTTGTTCTTGTTGTCCCTCAACAACTCCAACGCGGTCTGTGCTTGGTTCGTTGTTGTAACTGCACACAGCAGTAATTACCCCCAAAGTATTAGTTTTCACAGAGCAATAGACCATTCAAAACAAGTAAGTAAGAACTAAGAAGCAATCAAATCTGTAATAATTCCCAAAAGTCTCAGTTTTTACAGAGCAAGAGACTCTGTTTTAAATGCAACAAACTCAAAAAGAAGTAAAGTAAGAAGTAAGAACCAATGAGCTTTGTGACACATGAGAAGCAATCAAATCTGTAAAATGAATATTTCATAGTAAAAAATATGCAGAGATTTTTTAGAACTTCAAGCAAAGGTGAATCTAACTAAATCTTAATTGATTCCTCAAACATGTCTTTAAAACACACATAAATCTAGAGAGGTATCGATTCATGGTGTTTGACAGGAAACGAATCTGAGGCTAAATTCTTTAGCTGAAGTGGATAACCAAATCAAAATCTAATATATAAAAAAAAAAACATTCCCAGAAATTTTGATGAACAATTTGGTGAAAAAGACAAGGGGAGAGAGAAGGAACCATGGTATTGGCAGTGATGAAGCAAAGTCTGGAGAATTCGAAGACAAGTTTGGTCATCGTCAACGGCAAGAACTCTCATCCCAACTGGAAACTGGTCCAAGACCTCAATTTCTTGTTCCATAGTCATCCTCAGAAATTTTCTACAACTGAAGTAGAAGAACAATGTTCGGATTAGTAGTGGATTATATAAAGGGTCGAGACAGAGAAAAAGAGAGATTGAGAGAGGGAGAGAAAGAGACAAAAGTTAGTGTAACAATTTTCTTGTTTTGAGAGAAAATATAAAGGAGGAAGAATGCAAAAGAGAATCTAGAGCTATATATGGTTACTGAAAACTGTGTGATGATCTTCAAGACTGGCCAATTAACTCATTCATGGAATTTTCTTTTTAAAATTTTTAATCATTTCTGGCTTAAATTTCTTTTCTTTTCTGCCATTACAAAACAAAAATCATTCTCAGGGAGAATCTTTGAGTGGAACGATCGATCATTTGACCGTGGAAATCACGCGCCTCATGTAAATGAGATTTGTTTATTGGTTTGGCTTCTTTTGACTGGGGAATAATATTTCGGCTGGCTTCTTTAAGAACGTGTCCGGTTCGATTTTAACCAAGAGTCAGTTCGGTTTATATATTTTCATAGGAGGAGAACAAGAATCAGAAGGGGAGTATCCCAGTTTCCCTTGGTCTAAATTATTGAATTTTCACTTTTCAGTTAAATGATTTTAATTGAAAAGGAAAGAAGTTTTAAAAAAAAAAAAATTAAATGGATAAAAATGGCAAAGGTGTTTTTGTAGATGATTCTGTAGATCATGTAATCAAAGTTTTGAGATATGTTTTGATATTGTACTAAGTATTCAAGGCAGAAAATTAAATCTAGTTATTACCATAATTTCAAACACAGTTGAATACTTTCCTAAATCTCTGCCTTGCCATTTTTTTTTTCTTTTTCTCAATTCCTTACGACTAAATTGACAACTCAAATAATTAAATTTTGTACTGTATATCGGAAACGGATTAGCATAGTAAGTTAGTAAATAATGCAAATTATAATTTAAATATTTTTTAAAAAATACATAAAAAGGAAAAGAGGCAGAAAATGACAGGCTTTAGGAAGAGAATGGTGTGAAAGTTGGGAAGTGCGAGACACGCGTGAGCGTGCTTCATGGCTTTCTCCTCTTTTGTAAAGTTTCAGAAATATTTAGAAAAAATTATCCCATAATAAACAACGAATTATAGCTAATGCCGGTATTATCAAACCTCAGACAGACCTTTTTTTATCATCCTTAGCTAGACTCTTTTAAAATGTACATCGTTACTTGGATATACTAAACTCGAAAAATATGTTATTTAATGGTTCACCATGTTTATATCTTAGCAGATTCCGTGGCCAAAAATTATCTGAAGTCAACGTTAAACTTAGATTGAGCACGATATATAATATCACCGGCCAGTGTATCGTATAGTCGAATTAAATTTTAAAGTCAACAAAGAAAAAGTGTTGTAAAATTGATAACATTCAAAAACGAAATTTAGAGAATTGTTTTGTCCTTTCCACATATTACCAAGTGTACATTTCCAAAATTATTACACCAAGTAAAGATTAATATTCAAACTTTATTTAATTTCCCAAAAAAATATAGATAAAATTTTGTATTCTTATACTGTCGTGTGAAATCTAGAATAAAACAAAACAGATCAAGATTTTACTTTATAAAAGAACATCAACATATGTTCGATGCAATGCATTGGAAAATAAAAGGCAAACTTTCTCATACAAATTATTATCATTAGCGCCTCCAGTTTTTGTGTTTTTTAAGCTGCAGATGACATTAGCGAGATTAAAGAAATGGGTTTTCTAGAAGATCCATCTTATGCATCAAATCTGTAGAGATTCTGCTTGTTAGTTATCGGATCTCACTTGTAGCTACTGTCATTGGCTCATAGTCTCATATATTATAAAAACATATGTTCACACTTAAATATGAGAAAGAAGATCTCATAACAGCAATACTTTGGTATAATGTTTAAGAAAAAAATATAAAGAGAAAGATGCTGATAAAACTTAAAAATAAAATAAAGAAAAGAAGGAATAATAAATAGAGGAGAAAATCAAAATGAGCCTAAGTTGAGGTAATCTTGTTTCCCACGAGGGCTAACCTCACCGGTCACTGATATGCTTCTTGTTCGGTTGCTTCCTAATCACTTCCTACTCTATTACTCTAACTTATTTATATTTTCCACATTTAAATAAAACTATGAATATTTTATCCAACTCTAGAAAGCCAGATCATAGCACGTAGTATGAAAATACTAAATAACAATCATTATTGAGTAATTACAAACCAACGGTTAGCTGTGAACAATGGTATGATTAGCTGATCATGAAACTTTTGTTCGTTTCAATTGATCGAACATGTATTTTTATGACTGTCGTTGACCGGTAGTGTTAGATCGTCTTCTAGGTAAAAACTCTCTCATTACACTGCCATTGTTCTTACTGTTACAATAGCAAAGCCTAAAGTACCACATGTTGTTGGACTTATTTTGAAAAACTTTTTTAACACATAAAATATAGAATAGCCTAAAGCCAATATTTCTACTTTTAACTGGTGACAATATTATCAAAAACATGTCAAAACGAAGGAAATTTCCATGTTTATTTTGAAATAAATGAATTTAGCTTTCTCAACCATTGAATGAGCTCAATCCTATCCTTATTCATCATATATTCATGCAGGAAAAAACAAAGCTCGGCATCGATTCCTCTTACGCGCAAGAACTCCCGAATTGCTGTCTGAAAATCATACTTCAAACTCCTACAAAAGAAACAAAGATCACAAGTTTCAGTAGTTGGAGTTAACTAGCAATCTCCTGTAAACATTACTTGGATGTATCAACAAATTCAAGAAACCAAAGCTAAATTTCATGTAAAAGATACTTAAAAGCTTCACTTTACATTTAAGTGATTCAAAAAAGGCAGACAGATTCGTACCCAAAATTAGGTCCCATGTAAGGCTGACCAGTGATTTTGTTGCGTCTAAGCTTGTAAAGCTTTTGAATTTCAATACGGTTAGGCCAGACAGAGCAGAGAAACTCCATCTCTTCACTTCCATCAAGCTTGGAAATGTCGACAAGTAAGCTAATATGGAGACGAACATCGTGCCCTGAAGCATCTAAACCGGCTCTTGGAACATTCATAAACCCATCAAACATAGTTGCTTCCATTTTGATGCTTTCTTCATCTCCAAACTTCCCTTTCATCACAATGCATTGTTCACCAGGACAATCCTCAACAGAGAAGGATTTGAATTCAGTCGCTGGCTGCATTATATAGTTTTAAGTGAAAAAAAAATCATCAGCATCTCTTCACTTCTCATTAGCTTGGAATCTTGAAAAAAAGACTAATTATTGATATCCAAATTGATTCAAATAGAGTGATTTCATCAATCTACTTCAGTAGAACAACCGAATTATTGAATTTTCCGAGACTTTTAATTCATTTCCCAGATAAACAATGGGTAACAATTATTCAAATTCTAAGCTAAAATTAGCATACAACAACATTGTACTCTATGGTGTAGATAATGATTATTAATGAAATTAGATAATACCTGATGCGGAGGAGCATAATCCGATTGATACTCGATCTCATTTCTTATGATTCGAAGGATGTTTGATCGGAAGGGAGATTTAGCTGTCGAGGTGGTGATGTTTCGTGGTAATAGAGATTTACATTGAGCAAAAGAAATTAGGGTTCTTGAGGAAAGAAATGGAGAAATGCGTGATTTTTGAAGAGTACGGAGCAGAAGAGCCATGGAGGTTTTAATGATCGCCGACGTTAGGGCTCTGGAGAGGTTTTCTGATTTACAATTCACCCCAAGAGAAAATAGCAGAGCTCATTGTGGGCTTTTTTAGATGTCCAATACTCTAATACTAACTATTAATGGGCTTCCCATATAAAAAACATTCTTTTCTGATTTTTTTTTATCAAATAGATGTTTTTCTTTTTTGGGAACACTGAGCAAAATAAAGAGAACAAGCCATAATCTTCTTGACAATAATAAGATCAGCACAAGAATTGGCTTGTCTTTCCTAAAAACGAAAATCATGATGTAAAAGATTCACTTGTGGAGTTCATTATCTTTGACCAAGCTGAATCAAATAAGGGTTTTTGCGTTTTTCTGTTTATTAATTAGTATAGTGAAAAAGAAAATGAAAATTAATTAGACTTTGTAGAAAGATAAAGCAATCGTAGATACAACTGAAAATTGTTCACGACCATAAATGTTGTGGATTTATTTCATGAAACTACGTTTTAAACTTAAAAGCTATGGTGGTTAGAATTAGATGGTAGTTGTCTCGGGCCTGGTGGACAAGTTGTTTCAACCGGTTTACACACACCTATGTGATTAGTTAGATTACATACAATCGGCTGGTTGAATTTGGTTCTTGCATGCAAATCCTCACATTTCGTTCGTTCGGATCACCAAATTTATTTTTAGTACAACATAAAAACCAATTTAGGCAAAGATAAACAACAACAACAACAACGTTGACTTAGCTCTAAAAGTTTAATATTCGTGACGATGGTCACGCACTTCACTAGTGAAACAACAAAGAATCCATTAACTAGTCACTCGGAAGTCGTTGCGTGTCATCAGTACTGCAAAAGCAGCTTATGCGTGGATCTTGCAAGACAAGACACACATCATCCACAGCAGTAATGCATGCTTTATACTTTTCGGCACCATAAGCAGTTTTAGAAAACCTATGGTCCTTTTATTATGTAAAAAATACCATGTTGTTTAGAAATGAAATGAGAAAAAAAATTTACTAATAAAAAATATAATTACCAAATTTTGAATTCGTAATTAATTTTAAAAAATTAACTATGTTCATTAGGTAAAAAAATCTAGAATATAATTTTATATTTTATAATTTCAACTCATTAAGCAAAACTAAAATTTATTATTTAACTAGATTAGGACCCGTGCGTTGCACGGGTTGAATTCATTAGTAATTTTTGTATGAATTTTTAATATTTGTTCAAATATTATTGTACCTTATTAATCACATATTGTATGTTTTTCTCGTAATAAATTTTAGTTTAATGTTCTATATTTTAAAATGTCTGAATTTAAAATATGGATAAATTTTTTAATTTTTTATTTAAATAAGGACCAATAAAAATCTTATATAAAGCAAGTGAAAATTTAAAACAAATACACCTGTTTCCATAAGATTTTTTGTTGTCCAAAAAATAAATAAATGTAGATTTATTTTTACCGGTGATTTTCTTTTTTTCTTCTTTTCTCCTGACAAAGACATAAAATGGACAATAATTCTATATATTTTTAATTCAAGACGTAGAGCGTTGAAGTATATATGCTCGTTTGTGTTTATTCAGATATGAAACTGTTTGCGTTTTTATTAAGAAACGACAACGTTGTTTCTTCTATATTGTAGAAACAAAAAACACAGCTCTTTAACAAAAAAAAAAAAAGCAAAACTCTTCTACTCGTTCACTCAATCTAGTCTCTCAATCGATCTAACTCTCTCTACTCTCTCAATCATCTTCTTCTTCAATTAATCTTTTTCAATTCTCCACCTCCCGAGAACAACTCTCCACCGCTTTGAGAGCAATTCTCCACCGCTTGAAAATCAAAACGCCCTATGGATATTGATGATTTACTTTGTCTTCCCAACCGTGAGCTCTACTTGCCGTTCTTATACCCAATCCCAAGAGAAAGCACTATTTGGTATGATTCCAATATCAATTAGCTTGTGATTTGTCTTTCTTGTTTATGATTGATATCGCAAATCTCGCTTCATGTTTTTTAATTGATATCGCCCAAAGCATCTTGAAAAGTGTGTTAATTGATTAATAATACTACTTGTAGCGTGTTTTAATGATTGATAATACTACTTGCTTTCTTTGTCATGTTTCAATTGGAAAATTTTAGTTAAATATTGTCTTGTTTTGTTATGTTTTACTAATTGCAAAGCTCCATGTTGCTTTATACCCAGAACGTATGTTTTTAATCTCAAAGCTGTTTGTTGTTTGGTCGATTTTCTTACTGATCAACCTGTTTGCTTTTGTTGTTGCTCCATGATTCCAAATCAGTTCCACCTGATGATTGCTTGGTTGTTTTTAGTTTGTTTTGTCGTTTTGATTGGTCTCTTGATGTCTGTTTAGTCTCTTGTCCATATTTCAGATTGAAATGCTGAGATTTGATGTAAAAAAAAATATTGTGTCTTTGTTTCTAAGATATTCTTATATTGAATGAATTAAAGTGATTGTAAAATTTCATATGTTGTTGAAAATTTCTTGGTATACAATGTTATCTAAGATATTATTGTCGTATTTGTTCGTTCCAACATTAAGAATTTTGGAGTCCTGCAGTTGTTGTCACTCTTGATAACGCAACGTATAGTTGTCCGTGAGAAAAAAACTGGATTTGGCAAATATAGACCAACTTTGTTCAAGCTTTGACCTTGGCTTTTGTTGATAGTCATTGCATAGCAAACTCATGAGGAATTGACGTCTTCTTAGTTTGAAAGGCCATCTTGCATCTGTTGGTGTTAGAATTATTCTAGGAATAAGAACCTTTTTCCCTACTTGATCTCCAAAGAAGTATCTCCGCTTCGATAATCCTTGTGCCCATGCGAGTTACTATTAATCTTGTCCCATTGCAAAGCCCTCTTTGATTTAAATTCCTTAGTAACATGATTGGTGTATTTATCTTGAGAGTTAGTTGGTGGTTTGGAATACCCGAGAATTTCAGAGTGTTTAAAAACTACGTGGGGTAAAGAATATGTTGATTTGCCACTTCTTCTTTGTCATCACCTATACTATCAGAACTCAAATAGTCCTTTTCTTTTCCTTCTAGGCAAGATAACATGTAGTTATTCACTTTATCTACTGTCTCGTTTGTAGGAGTAAGAATTGCACGTTCAATCGGATAATCCTTGTCTTTCAACGAAGTATGGAAATCTGGATATGTAGTCTTCGCAATGTGTTCTTCAGAATCTTCATCGTTTTGCAAGAGCAATTCCTGGTCTATTTGCAGATTGGATGTTTCATCCTTTGAATTTCTATGTTTTAGAGGCTTAGGTGTCGTGCCATCACCAACACATAGTAACCATCTTGCAAAATCTTTTTTCCGCTTGGTGCAACCTCATATTTCTCTCAAGAGTGAATACAGAGCAAGATAGTTCCATAAATTTGATCGGTTGATCGTTGCTTTAACTGTTTCTTGTCTGGTGCCTTGCGGTATGACCGCAGAATTTGTCTAAAATCGCCTCCAAGAAGAACTGTTTTCCCACCAAAGGTTTTGGCTGCTGATCTGGATCTGTCTCGGAGAGGCACATCTCGCAAACTCTTATCAAGAGCTTAAAAGCAAATCGATGACACATTGGTGCTTCATCCCAAATTATAAGATCTGTTTGTTTAAGTAATTCAACGAGCATAGAACTACGATTGATGTTACATGCTGTCTTGATGAAGATCTATCGGAATCTTGAAGCGGAATGTGCGGTTCGGCCATTAGGTAAAAGTGTAGCTGCAATTCCAGATGACGCCACTGGTAGAACAATTTTTCCTTGTGATCGTAACTCGAGATAATCGTCTTGTAGACGTATGTCTTTCTGTTCCACCCGGTCCATTTAAAAAAAACAATTTCCCTTTTTTTATGGTCGATTGAGTTGATCACAGCGTCATAGACTTTCTTCATTCGTCATTTAATGTTTTTATCAACCTGCAATGTTCTTCTTCTTGTTCGAAATGTTGTAATTTTTCTCGTCGATTAGCATTGTGTTATTCATTTTCTTTAGCAACTCCTTGTCTGGTTTTGGCATATCTTCGAATTCGCTTAGTGATCTATCATTCAAATGCCATGATTCTCTCTATCTCTATAAGTGTGTAACTTTGTAAGACTTGATCTGGGAATTCCATATTGTTGAAGTCTAACGTCTTCCTTTGTATACGTGGAATATCTTCTGCTAGATGACGCCAACAATGCTCCCATAGTGAATGTGGGGTACTTAACTCACAGAAAATTAACAATGTCACAAAGAGTTCACGGAGCTGGTAAGGATATGCATATTGTCGCTTCATCCATGGCCTCTTTCCATTCTAGTATCGCCATTCAACATACCTCTTGCATAGCATCTTGCTTGGAATGATGTGTGCTTTACATTGTCCACAGTAAGTATATCATCAAAGCTTGTTTTACCTCTGTCTATATTCACCAACATTCGCAAATAGTATAGATCTCCTGCTCTTGGATGAATGTTCACTAACCTTCCAATGCTGAATCCTTTTTGTCTTTTTTTTCCATTTTTTCTCATCTGAATTCCACACAAACTTTGTAGGGAACCGGTGTATGTAAGTTTTTTGCTTCAGGACAACGTTTGTTCATCTCCAAATATTCGGTAAACATTGTTCTCTCAATTCCTTCTTTTGAAATAATGTTTTCTAGATTGCTCCCTTCAGGGTAAACGATGGTCTGTTGGTCGGTAAGTGTAACAGTAGCCTTATTCTGCAGGTTTTCGTTCATGTATATCGAATCTGAAAATTCGCCATGCAGCTTCACATGCTTTGAAAGGTAACGACATTCCAAGTAGTTCTTTATTTCATTAATCTCTTCTTTTGATTTTTCTTCTTCATGTTTCGATTCACGGTTTTTACTTTCTCGATCAAGATAAGTAGCCATGTCTACACCTTTTGTGATATATTTGAATAAATATTTTATGGCGATAACCTGTTGCACCACTCTACATTGATGTGAGCCTTGTATTTTTTTCAGGAGTAAGAGATTATGAGGCACAACGTAGCGATTGTCAAGCTTTGTGTCGCCTTTCATTACAAATTTTGTTTCATCGGATCTTCTACGGTATGTAATGTAGCCAACTTCACCGATAGTTGTAAGCGTCATTATAGGGCCTTGGAAATTTTTTTGTGCATTTATTATTTTCCATACACTTTCTCCCGCATGGTCCATGCATCATAAGTGTTTCAACCAATCGAAAACCTTCCGGATCACTTTCTTTGTTTGGTAACTCGGATGTAATGAAACTATCAATATCTTCTGGAGATGGATTTTCTTTAGACTTGTGTAGCCACAAAAGTATATGTGCATGTGGAAGGCCACGTTTTGAAACTTCGATTGTGTGAACAACTGTTTATAAATTTTAAAATCATTAGTAAATATAGCTCAAGAAAAATAATTAATGGATATAGTTAATATTAGTACCTGCAGAAATGGGGCGAAGAATAGTCCATTTTGTAGATCTGCAAGAAGTTAGGTCTAACTTCATTTTAAACACTCGACATACAACATCCGGTCTATCATTTGCATTCTCGTTTCCTCGCTCTCTCTATATGATCAGTCACCTCTTGCCACTTTGGATTTGCAGTTATAGTAATGAAAAGATCTGGCTTCCCATCCCATCCGCCTATTGCCATCGCATCTCGATAATTCTCCGCCATGTACCGCGTCCTTTGTGAATGAAGAGGGAAGAATAATTCTCTTACCAAGTGTTTTTGAATCTGAATCCCCTTGATCAATTGCATCACATACATTGTTGTATAGGTCTGCTCTAAGCTTTGTCTGGTTATATTGATAAAAGTTCATACGTTCTTGTTCGATAGTAGTATATGCATCAACGATGTATTGGTGAAAAAGACGACTGAACTAACTATTGTCCCTCGGAGAAGATAATCTTGTATGTATCCGATATGCATAATACTCTCGCATAGTAACATATGATCTCTTGATTGCAGACGCTTAGAATATGCGGAATGCTTTTCTCAATGTAGCCTTTCACCATATGGAAACAACAAAGGATACTTGCAGTGTCATGTACAATGGATGTAAGATACTTATCCATTGAGGTTTATCCATTTTAGGATGCACTATAATGTCTCTGTCGAATTTGGGATAGTCAAGTCACCCACAATAAGGCCCGCAATCTCATCTCCTTCGGAATATCAAATTATCGCCACGCTCTTTATTCTTTATCAGCCTAATTGAGAATTCTTCACCTGTTCCCAATTCAGTATCTATCTCTAGCGATTCTGAACACCTTAGCTAGCTTGTTGTTAATGTCTATCATTTCAATCAATCTGCTTAGAATTTCTTCATCTAATTCATTCGTTTTTCCTTTTGCTAGTGCTTTGAGACGGTTTTGAACCTCGTGACATGTATCATATATGTAGAGCTGCAAAACGTGGTATTTCTCCTTTGTCCAGTAGCGATGATCCAATTTTGTGGTAATTCGACCATGCTGAAAAGTGTAAGGACCATCTCCTCGAGTTGATATCGTAATCTATTTTCCTCCCATAGATGTAAAAGCAAGCATTGAATTGTATGCTCTTATATTGTTTCTAAACGATGTTGATCGTGATAGTAGAGTCATCTAAATAAGTTGGAGGGTGTCGATGTCGCGTGAGGACAACTCGTCCTTGTTGACAACAAATTGTAAATTTCAATGCTTTCCCAATCAGTTGCACACTTTCAGATTTCCAAACCAATGCATCACAGTAAGTACATGTCATCAACTCGTAACCATTATTTTTTGCTAGTTTTCTTCTTAGGCATCTGCGTCTTTTGTCTCCAACATGTTTTCCTTGATTCTTATCAATATCTTCTCCGTCTGCTGTATTGCTATCAGAATTATCTTCATTTTCAGTAATTGTTGAGACATTATCTAGAAAAATTTCCGTATTTGAAGTTGATGGGCTTGATTTGTTGGTAGTTCGAACTACCTTTGTTTTTTTGTTGTAAATCCTGCAATATATTTTTGTTACATAGAAGTGTAAAATTGTATATTTTAATAGGATAGAATATCAGTTCTTACCAATTTCTAAGTTGTGTAGTTGTAAGCTCGGGACCCTATATTTTGTAAAGTAATGTTAGGCTGGAATTTTCTAAAAATATATGTGAATTTAAAAGTGGGTTTTATACTTACACTTTGATTTAGTTTGTCGACCCATGTCTGTAATGTAGCTGCTTTGATCCGCTTATGAGGTTCTGCTATAAGCGTCTTCTCCATTATAGCAATCTGAGCATCATTCATAAATCTGGCGTTTCCTTTTGTTATCTCGTTGTTTATCTTTTTTCATTATTTGCGTATTTATCTTTGGTATTCATGTTTTGATGCCTCAGTTGATTCTCGTAATTTACACAATGCATGTTCTTCAACTATTTATAGATTGGATTATATTGTCAATTTCCTTATAGCTCTAGGTAATTATAGTGGACTATTTTTTCCTTTTGTTTGAAAAAGGAATGTGTACGCAGATTTCTTTTCTTCAATAGCTTTGGATTGAATAACTAATCATCCTTATCTTAGTAGCGTTAGTTATTTTTACTTTTTTTAATGTTATAAATATTTTTAAAAGTAACCATATTAGCACATTCGTTTTTTAATTGCTTTAATTTATGTAATTACTAATTTAGTATATTTTTAACGTTTGTATTTTAAAAAGAATATCCCTTTTCCTAAAACTTTATTTTACTTTCATGGTATATTATTACTAATTAAGTATATTTTTAACATTTATATTTTAAAAATAATATCCCTTTTTCCTAAAATTTTATTGTACTTTCAATGTTTCATGTCATCTCTACTAATCTTTTTTTTTTTCCTTTTAAATTTTTAAAAATTATTATATTTAGAAAATATAGTGATGTTATTTGTTTTAAGGGTGAGATCGATTTCGTTGATTTCACGTAATTATTGGGTTCTTGATATGTATTAAGATGAACTTAGAGTTCCAAGTTGTGACTTGATAGAATTGTCTTATTATCAAAATAAACCATCAGATTTTGCAAACCGCAATTGATGATTCTGGTATAATTGTAATGCTTGGGTAATTACTGTGTTTTTGGTATAAAGATTTCCAGAGGGAAAGAATTTGTTATACAGCGTAATGAAGCAATCAAAATCAGAGTAACATATCTATATTCCTCTCTCTATAATTAAGAAACAAAATTAAAGGATAAAAGGGTGAAAAGATAATAGAAACCAAAACTATAGTATAACTTTAGGTGTTTCTCATTGTATAGTATATTAAAAAAAATTTAAAGCAACCTAACGAACTTGACCAAAAAAAAAAAAAAAACCTAACAAACAGCTTAGTCTTTAAAAACTATCTTATATAATAAGGTTTAGACTTCAATTCGTTGTTTTTTCTTAAGATTGCCAGTTGGTTCTTTCTGCTCTTCGCAATTGTTTTCACAATTCTTGTCGTTCGAAATTGGTGAAGATAAAAGACAAAAAAAACCAAATGTTAAGTTAACTAATATACCCTTATAATAACGCAAGCAAAAATTGGCATATCTTATATGTACCTTTTTGTGGTTGAGAATCTTTGACACTGTGAAGCTCGATACGATCTTTCAAAATCCTTTTTCTTAATTTTTATTTGAATAAATAAGTTTCACCTACTGATAGACTTCACACTTTTGGGAATCTGTGCCAACTCTTGTTCGTCCGAGTTTTTTTTAATCAGTATCAAAATTGGCTCAACTATTAGATAAAATTTAAGTCAACACAAATATAATATATTTACATTATATATCATTCTTACGGATTCAGCATTGTTCGAGTGATTTTAGAACCATCTTCATCAAATATGACAAAAGTTGCGAATCTTTTCCATCGTCTACTATTACTTCAATTTCAAAGCCGGAAGATAAATAATGAGTTAGTATCTGCAAAACTTAATGATAGAAAAATAATAGATATTATAATATTGTGAATAATACCTCAAGAATCCTACGCATTGTGATTTACCACATTTTTGGCAAAAAGCGATGATTCTGACTTTGTTAACTTTGTTGAGCAACTTGAACACGATATGTAATTCCAACCTTTACGTGACACAATCTCGGTAATAGTTGCCTTGCAAACAAATTTCTTATCCTGAAATTAATAAGTTTGAAAATATTTCAATTATCTTAGTATCACTAACATTTAATAAGATATGCGATAAATTATCAATTGAATGTAGTTGCATTACCCGAGGGACATCAGATGAGATAAACTCCCAAAGATCATTAATTGAATGTTGGGCTTCCGAATCTTTATTATCAATTGATTGTTCTTCAGTCATGTCGCCTAGATTAACAATACACCCTCCATCGTATTTAAAGCTAAAGAGATACAATATAGATTTTAATTAATTCGATAAATTAAGTATCAACAAATAAGTAATTTTGAAACTAAAAAAAAACTTAAAATATACCTTTTTGAAATGCGATAATGAATCAAAATCATGATTCAAATAGAATTTGGTTCGAAGATGCCGATAGACAAATTGCACTTTGATACGTCTTTATCAAAACACTTGTCATGATGAGAACAATGTTATCACTTTTCATCCCACGATATTTATCTTCCAATTGTTCTCTTGTTCTTCCCATATTGTTGCCGATATTTCTATTCCACTGTTTATTCATTAAAAAATATGAACAAATAAGAGACACAAAAATAATAGTAGCCGTTAAAAGTATGATGAGAGTGCAATCTAAACGAAAAAAAACTTACCTTTCTAATAATAAAGTCAGAGTAACCCTTCTTAGTTTGGTATAGTTTGACTCTGAACATCTGTTTTGTCCATATTTTTGATATAGCCAATTACATCTATATTTAAAAAAAAATCAAATACACATATAAATATATATATAGAATATAAATTTTAAATTTAAAAAATCAAGAATGTACCGTATAAATCTTCAATTTGTATCTTTCAATTTAGCCAAATACTCGTAATTTCAAGTCGAAATTTTTCATGAGCTATTTGGCAAAATTATTGTCTCTGAGGCTATTTTTGTTCTCTCGTTAATCCGATCATAAATTTATGATCGAGACTTTGTAATTCTTATTGCAGTCTTGCAAATTGAAATTGCAAATTTCAATAAGATTTCCTACACATAATTGATCTCCAAACTTTTCAAGAAGGAATGGTGTACAGAACCTTGAATAGTATTTTCCTATAAAAAATTGGATTAGAGTTAGATAATAAGTTTTTAAAATTAGGTAAACATATTTTTAATTTAATAATAAAACTAACCTTCTCATCAAGTAAGAGGAAATTAATTCCTATGAGCTCATTGTTTTTTTTCAGATTTCTTCCGCCCACTTTCTGATTAGGCGAACTACTGATGCGACGGTATGAAGTTTTCATTTAAGCGATCCAATGTCAAATACCTTCATTTGTTGTTTAGAATTTCAAGACTCATTGTGAATTTTTTTTGAAAAAAAGAATTAATTAAATTTAAATAATTCTATGGTTTTATTCTTTTATTTTTGATTTTAGGTTTTGAAGGATAAGGATAATAAACTTTAAAACTCCCTTTTTCAAATTAAATGTTGTAAAAATATAATTTTAATTTAATTATAAACGTTTTTATCCTTTTTTTTTACTTAATAACTATAGAGATTTTCCTTTTTAGAATTGTATTCCTTTTTTAAATTTCTTTTTCTTTTTTTTTGATAATTCTATGGTTTTATTCTTTTTATTTATTTTAGGTTTTAGGATTAGGAAATAACTTTAAAATTTCCTTTTTCAAATTAAATTAAATGTTGTAAAAATATAATTTTAATTTAATTAAAAACGTTTTTATCCTTTTTTTTTACTTAATAACTATAGAGATGGAATAATAGAATTCCTTTTCCTTTTAGAATTGTATCCCTTTTTTAAATTTCTTTTTTTTTTTTTTGATAATCTATGGTTTTATTCTTTTTATTTATTTTAGGTTTTAGGATTAGGAAATAACTTTAAAATTTCCTTTTTCAAATTAAATGTTGTAAAAATATAATTTTAATTTAATTAAAAACGTTTTTATCCTTTTTTTTACTTAATAACTATAGAGATGGAATAATAGAATTCTTTTTCCTTTTAGAATTGTATCCCTTTTTTAAATTTTTTTTTTTTTTTTTTGATAATCTATAGTTTTATTCTTTTTATTTATTTTAGGTTTTAGGATTAGGAAATAACTTTAAAAATTCTTTTTTCAAATTAAATGTTGTAAAAATATAATTTTAATTTAATTAAAAACGTTTTTATTCTTTTTTTTACTTAATAACTATAGAGATGGAATAATAGAATTCCTTTTCCTTTTAGAATTGTATCCCTTTTTTAAATTTTTTTTTTTTTTTTTGATAATCTATGGTTTTATTCTTTTTATTTATTTTAGGTTTTAGGATTAGGAAATAACTTTAAAAATTCTTTTTTCAAATTAAATGTTGTAAAAATATAATTTTAATTTAATTAAAAACGTTTTTATCCTTTTTTTTACTTAATAACTATAGAGATGGAATAATAGAATTCCTTTTCCTTTTAGAATTGTATCCCTTTTTTAAATTCCTTTTATTTTTTTAAGATTATGGACTACCTTTAAAATTTTCTTTTTCCTTTTATGTAATTTCCTTTTTTTGTTTTGGTCATTATCTTTTATTTTTTCTCTGATAATCTATGGTTTTATTTAATTTAACACGTGTCAAAATCTGATAATTTTAATTGACACGTGTCACGATCATGCGAGTTACTAACTTTGAATCATTCTCTTTTATATAATAAGATTTCAATCAACAATTTTTTTTTCATGGATTATTTACCTTTTATATCATTTATTCAGATTAGCTTTAGAAATAATGATTATATTTAAGGATATCATTATCTAAAATCTTAACTAAATCTAAAAAATCTTGGATTTATAAGTACATATTTAATTTTGGAATTATTTTCTAGTTATATATTTTAAATTCGAACTAATTTTAAATTAAATTTAAAATTTGTATTTATTATATTTAAATTAAATTTTTATAACTTAAATAATCAAAACATTTTTTTTCCTAATTTAAGTTATCAACAAAGAACAAAAATGTCATTTTTGAACATAAAAAGTATATTTCAAATTTTGTAAATTATAGTGTAGTTTTCAAGAGTCTGATTTTTTATATGTAAACGGGCGGAGATTAGGAGGTAAGCAAGAAGTTCGAACCCGCAGCTTCCGCCTTGACAGTTTTATAAAAAAAAATTAATAAAAGTTTGGACCCAAATTTTGAGCATGATGGGTGTGGTCCAAACTCCAAAGCCATTGAGTTAGGTGTATGTCTCATGCTACACGGTGTTAAACTGAACCGATCATATGTATATATATGCATAGAGAGAGACAATACTCTTCGATCATTCAGACACAAGAAATCACCGAAACACATCTCTTTTCACTATCAAAACACACTATGGATACTTGTCTCTTTTCTTTCTTTGTTCCAATCCTCGTTCTCGTTTTAATCACTCTTTTTATGAAATCAAAGAAGCCAAAACATGTAAAAGCTCCTGCACCGAGCGGTGCATGGCCCATCATCGGCCATCTTCACCTTCTCGGTGGCAAAGAACAACTTCTCTACCGAACCTTGGGAGAAATGGCTGACCATTATGGTCCAGCCATGTCGCTACGACTTGGGAGCAGTGAAGCATTTGTTGTGAGCAGTTTTGAGGTGGCTAAAGACTGTTTCACTGTGAACGACAAAGCCCTTGCTTCACGTCCAATGACTGCAGCCGCAAAGCACATGGGTTACAATTTTGCTGTCTTTGGGTTTGCGCCTTATAGCTCTTTCTGGCGCGAGATGCGCAAAATTGCTACCATCGAGCTACTTTCTAATCGCCGGCTTCAGATGCTCAAGCACGTTCGTGTTTCTGAGATCTCAATGGGTAATACAAATAACAGCGTCTAAACCATTCCCGTTAGTTTTTTTTTCTTCTTCTTAATTCTATGGTTTTGGACAGTATTCATAAATACTCTGTTTTCGGTTTGAACAAAAAAAATACTCTGTTTCACGTTGGTTTTAGTTTTCAAAATTATAATACCCAAAAAGTACCCAAAAATTAGATTTAAAAACAGTTCGTAGGAGTTAGGAAAGGGTCATAAACTAACCTATCCTTTTTTTGGTCAAATAAAACTAACCTATCCAAAACCTTAAAGTTGTGATATTTTGGGGAAATTTTTTAATTTGTTGTATTTTGGGGGAATTCTTTATGTTTCTTTTTAAATCGTAAAAAAAAATCAATAGGTAAAAGAATTTAAATTGCTTGTGGGAATCGGCTGCCTATACAAAAAATGTTGACTTTCATAATCGATTTTTGAGATATCCAATCATTATTTACCATCTAGACGCTAATTTTTAGAACCTTGTTAATAACCATATCTACCAAACGTATATAACAATAATGTAATGCCATGCGTTTATGCGATATTGTGACATGCAGGTGTGAAAGATTTATACTCCTTGTGGATCAATAAAGGTGGTTCAGAACCAGTAATGGTTGATCTAAAGAGGTGGTTAGAGGACATGACACTAAACATGATCGTGAGAATGGTCGCTGGAAAACGATACTTTGGCGGTGGCTCAGCATCCTCCGAGGACACCGAAGAGGCAACGCAATGCCATAAGGCCATCGCAAAGTTCTTTCACCTCATCGGTATTTTTACTGTGTCCGATGCTTTTCCAAGACTAGGGTGGTTTGATCTGCAAGGGCATGAGAAGGAGATGAAGAAAACGGGTAGCGAATTAGATGTGATTCTTGAAAGATGGGTCGAGACCCATCGACAACAACGAAAAGTTTCAGGAGCGAAAGAAAATGATTCAGACTTCATTGATGTTATGTTGTCGCTTGCGGAACAAGGCAAACTCTCGCATCTTCAATATGATGCAAATACTAGCATCAAATCTGCTTGCCTGGTATACCCTTTTACTACCAAATCTTGAATTCTTTTTTTTTCATGGAGCTGAAACTACTTAATACTAGATATGCATCTCCACCCTAAGTTGGGATTTTGATTCCCCAAAAAAATGTTCGAAAATAAAGTTGGTTACATGAACTAGTTTAAAAAAAATGTGAGGTTAGAAGACATAATTGGATCTTAAATCATTTAAAATCTAAAATGTGCTGTGGAGAAACATGATTAGATTATATGTTTGGTTCTAGATTAGATGATATATATATGTCTAGTTTATGTAAACATTTGAATTATCAGGCACTGATTCTTGGAGGAAGTGACACTACATCTTCAACCCTCACATGGGCCATTGCTCTTCTTCTAAACAACAAAGAAAAGTTAAAGAAAGCACAAGATGAGATAGACCTCCACGTTGGCACAGACAGGAATGTGGAGGATTTCGACATAGAAAATCTGGTGTACCTTCAAGCAATTATCAAAGAAACATTGAGATTGTATCCAGCTGGTCCTCTCTTAGGTCCTCGAGAGGCGATGGAAGATTGCACGGTCGCCGGTTACCATGTTGCTTGCGGCACAAGACTGATAGTGAATGTATGGAAAATCCAAAGAGACCCGAAAGTTTGGATAGAACCAAACGAGTTTAGACCAGAGAGGTTTCTTACAGGAGAAGCGAAAGAGATTGATGTTAGAGGACAAAACTTTGAGTTGATCCCATTTGGTTCGGGAAGAAGATCATGCCCAGGTTCTTCATTGGCCTTGCAAGTTCTTCATCTAGGTTTTGCTCGTTTTCTTCATTCGTTTGAAGTGAAAACCGTTTTGGATATACCTGTTGATATGAGTGAGAGCCCTGGTTTGACCATTCCTAAAGCCACACCTCTTGAGGCTCTGATAAGTCCACGTCTTGAGAAACAGCTTTTTGTGTGATATATTACTTAATGTTCCAGAGACCTCAATAAGATTATTGAAGGTGACTTCTGATGTTTTTTTTTTGTTCCAATAAAACCTATGTTTGTTGTTTTTCTCTTTAAAATAAGTGTAATTATATGCAGTTATAATTTATAAACAATCAACTGTCTTTGTTTTTTATTTGCTCACATTTTCGGGTATATTACACCAATAGCTTTTTTTTCCATATCCCTTCTATGGTTTTTTTGTTTGCTAGATGTAATTTGCAAAACAATTGTAGTATATATTAATTTATATAATTAAAAAACATAAAAAATTATTAATAATCTAAGATCATTGTTAGTTGAATTTTGGTTGGAGATGGTGAAGTTGTAATATTTTTCTAAGATGGTGAAGTTGATCGATTTTGTCCCGGAGGAACTTCAATAGTCTACTCGCATCGTTTTTACTCAAAAGACTTTATTGATGATTTTGTTACATTTATAAAAGACTAAAAATTAGTAATTAATGAATATAAATAACAAAACCAAACAAGAATACCACAAAATCAAATATGTTAAAATTTCTTATTTCACTTGGAGTTGGAAAGGAAAAAAAAGAAGGAGATAATGCGGTAGAAATCTCATAATTTACTGCGTTTTCAGTTAAACAATGTTTTTTTTGTAAATTAACGTAAACAGAGAAAATGTAAAATTAACATAAACAAAACAAAAACTGTAAATTAACAGAAACGGAAGAAAATACGTTTTTTAGGCCATCAATCCCAAGAGCAACCTTTGAAAATTCGGTCTTCATTGACAATTCCGGAATAGATTCTTGTAATTTCACGTCAAACACCCCAATCTCCGTTGATCCAAAGCTCTCTTTTTGCGATGCATTGAAGCCGTAAAAAAGAGATGTTTTGCAGAAACGTCTCGGTGAGGCGGAAGAAGAAATCTGATTCTGTCCCGGTTTATCTGAATGTTTACGATCTAACCCCAATGAATGTTTACGGTTACTGGCTCGGTATCGGGATCTATCACTCTGGTCTTGAAGGTATATTGTTGTTTCTGTCATCTTTAAATTGTTTTCCCCAATTCTGGGTTTAATTGTTCTTGGGTTGCCGTGAAACATTAGAGAACATCGGGTTAAAAATGTCAATCCTTTGTCGATTTGGTTTGATTTGAATATAGCTCAGAAAAAAATGAGTAATCCCTTTTCTGTATTGCTGATTGGTTTCTAAAAAACGTAATGAAGGATTGGATTACAATGTAGATTGGTCTGTGGTCTGAATCTGAATTGGTTAAGTTTACTTAGAAACATGAGCAAGATTTATTATTGATACTCCTCAGAGACTAAATGTGATATCTCTATATGTTGTTTTGCTTGGTTTAAACAATGAATCACATAAGTTGTTGTTTTGGTAATAGGAAAATCTGATGTTTTATTGATCAACGGATCTCATTGTTCTTTCTTGGTTTTGGTTATCCACATTGTTTGTAGTTCACGGGGTTGAATATGGATATGGGGCACACGGCCACTCGAGCACGGGGATTTTTGAAGTGGAGCCAAAGAAGTGTCCTGGTTTCACATTCAGGAAATCGATTCTGGTGGGTGAAACAGAGATGAGGGCGAAAGACGTAAGAACATATATGGAGAAATTAGCAGAAGAGTATCAGGGAAACAAATACCATCTCATCACAAAGAACTGCAACCATTTCTGCAACCAAGTTTGTTTAAAGCTAGCTCAGAAGTCAATCCCTAGTTGGGTCAACCGTCTTGCTCGCTTAGGTAACCGAAACTTCCTCATCAATAAAATGAATCAGGGGGACTTATGAGTAATGTATATTGGTTTGTTTATGAACTTGTAAGGTTTCCTATGCAACTGTGTGTTGCCGGCTAGCTTGAACGAGACTAAAGTGAAGCGGGTAGGGAAAGATGGGAAGCTCTTGGAAGGAGAAAACAGTAAGAAGAAGAAGAAGAAGGCCAGAAGCCGTTCAGGTCCTTTAGTTTCAGCTTCGTCTTGTCCTATTCCTTCACATACCAGATCAAGATCAACTGGTAATCCTCCTTCTCTGTCTTCATCTTCTACTTGGAAAAATCAAAGACATCGAGTTCAAGATCAGAAGACTCCAAGCGTAAGCTTCAAGACATGATGATTCTTTTACATTGTTTGAACAACTTATTATACTTGTTTATGAATGTGAGGATTTGTTGTCAACTTATTTATCCTCCATTTTTAATCCGTTTTGTTTTACTTGGTATAATTTGCTTATAGGAGAATCATTAACATCTGTAAATAGAGTTGAACTCCACATCTGTTTTGCATGTTTTGATGTAATTTTGAAAATTGTACAAATTACTTGTTTGAATGTCATCAAAATCGAATTAAAAATAGCTTCTTTTCTTTTACTTTTGCTTTCAATCTTCTGGTCCTCTGCTCTCAAAATTTTGCTTAATCAATCAAATCATCAAATGTGTAAAATTTTACTCCAGTCCCAAATAAAAATAAACAAGAACAAAAAAAATTAATAAAATTTTCTTTTTATTACAGAACAATCAGATGGAAGTGGCATTATTTAACCCTAGTCTTGACCTATAAAAATCAAGGACCACTATAAATACCTACAAAAGTACACTCTTCCGCAGCTACAACAAAATCTCTTAAACCCTAATTCACCGTTTCTGTGAAAGCTCACATAAGTCGCTTCTATTCTCCTCCTTTGTTTCTGATTTCGTTCTCTTTTGCCTTCAAAAGCCCAAAGTTTTGAACTTTTTTCATTCTTGTTCTTGTATTTCTATTTGGTTGGAATCGAATTGCATTCTTAATAAGTAATGGAAGCTATAGTCCCTCTCGTCTTATGTCTTAAGATCTGGTTTCGTTCAATCATCAATTCACTTTGACTATCTTTTAGAAGCAATCTAATTCGTTATGATACGATTCATATGGATGCTTCTTAGTCCTTAGGCTCTGATTTTGGTTATTTTGTCAGAATTAAGTTCAAAGTTTTATTTTTTTCGAATACGGAAATCCCTATGATGACTGATTATGATAAAAATGTTAAAAGTAGTGACTGATATCTTGAAGAAATTTCAGCTCTGAGGGATTTAACTAGTTCTTCGTTTTCTTCTTACAATCAGCATTGTTTATTACTTTTGTGAGTTTTTGTTTGTTTTTGTGCCTTTAGTTGCATTGCATCCCGATGATGAACGTTATGAAAAAAAATGTTAAAAGTAGTGCCTGATTACATCTTGATGACTAATACATTCTGAGGGATTCATCTAAGTTTTTATTAATTCAATCCTTTCGTGATATCTTTGTTTTACTTATCACACTGTTTGCCCTGTGTTATCTTCTTGATGAATATTTCAGCTAGGATGAAGTGTTTCCCTGATTGAATATTACACGAGTTTTGGACTTGGGAGTTCCTAATCCTAAGAAGAAGTGTTTGCCTGACTGAAGCAGATCATGTGTTAGCTTTTGAGGGACTTTGCTGCTGCTACTTTTCTTCAGTTCTTTAGCTTCTGCAAATTCTTGTTTTTATTCTCTCTATCACTTTGTCCACTTTGTATGCTAAAACTCTTCCTATTTATTATACTCTACTTGTTCACACTTTCATAGAGGAATTAGATTTTATGGAAAGCACAGAGCCTCATCAACTGCTCATTAAACAAGTAAACAACAACCAATAAAAAGATTTCCGTTCTTCTAATAATTTTGTAAATTTCAATCCTGATTTCTAACTTCACCAAATCATCTATTGAATTAAAAGCAAGCAACCCTTTCATTGGACTCGTAGACTGCGCAAAGTCCAAAGATTAAGTGTGAAACGTTGACTAGTGAAAGGTCGACGAATGTGTGCTTAGCTTCGTTAAGAATATCTCCTATCTCTCTCTTTCTCTCTAGACTTGCTCTGCTTTGCATATGAGAGGATGGATCAGAATGAAGGTGATGCCCTTGTAGATTCCATCAAAGCAAAGTTAGACTCTTTGTCTTCTCTTTCAACTTATCCTTGTATCTACAAGGTACCTAATAAGCTCCGCAGGCTCAATCCTGATGCATATACCCCTCGCCTTATATCCTTTGGCCCTTATCATCGTGGTAAATATGAGCTTCAAGCCATGGAAGAGCATAAATACAGGTACTTAAAGAGTTTTATCCCTAGAACAAACTTTAATCTACAGAACCTTGTTCGAGTTGCTAGGACTTGGGAACAAGATGCTCGTAGCTGTTATGCAGAAGATGTGAAACTAAGTAGCGATGAATTTGTTGAGATGTTAGTTGTTGATGGAAGCTTCTTGGTTGAACTTCTTTTGAGGTCTCATTATCCTCAACTTAGAAGTGAGAAAGATCGCATATTTGGGAAGCCAATGATGATCACTGATGTGTGTCGTGACATGATTTTGATAGAAAATCAATTACCCTTTTTCGTCATAAAAGGGTTGTTTCTTCTCTTGGCTATTTACTACCAACAAGGAACACCTTCAATCCTAAAGCTAGTTCAACAACATTTCAGTTGTTTCTTGAGCAACATTGATGAGGGGAAGTTTGTTTCAGAGCCAGAGCATTTTGTTGATCTTCTGAGATCTTGTTATTTGCCACGAGCTCCAACTAGGTTGGAAGAAACCACACTGAAGCTGGACAATGCACCTGAAGCAACAGAGCTTCACACTGCTGGTGTTAGCTTCAAGCCAGCAGAGACCAGCAGTTGTTTACTTGACATTAGCTTTGCTGATGGAGTACTCAAGATTCCTACCATTTTCATTGATGATTTTACTGAATCTCTTTGCAGAAACATCATCGTGTTTGAACAATGTCATTGTTTAGATAAGAACTTCCTCCACTACACCAGGTTGCTCAGTTGCTTCATTAAATCCCCTACAGATGCTGCCTTACTCATCCGCAGTGGGATCATCGTGAACAATCTTGGAAACGCAGAAGATGTTTCACAGTTTATTAATAGTATCTGCAAAGAGGTTATCTATGGTAGAGGATTCTATTTTTCAACACTCTCTGAGAACCTGCATGCTTACTGCAACACACCGTGGAATAGGTGGAAGGCGATAC
Organism: Cardamine occulta; assembly: GCA_028015245.1. Classification (NCBI taxonomy): domain Eukaryota; kingdom Viridiplantae; phylum Streptophyta; class Magnoliopsida; order Brassicales; family Brassicaceae; genus Cardamine; species Cardamine occulta. The sequence continues at coordinate 3,416,490 of CM051388.1, read as the reverse complement.
TAAGACGTGATTATTTCCACAATCCTTGGTCAGTTGCTTCTGTGTTGGCTGCTTTACTTCTTCTCCTTCTCACTTTCATACAGGCTGTGTGCTCTATCTTGGCTCTGTAAGTCTTGTGAGACATCACTTGGTCAATAAAACTAAACATTTTTCTTATGAATAGATATCATTGTGGTATCTTAAATGTGTCAAAATTATGTTTGGTTTTACAATTTCCATGAGATGGCATCATCACAATTATAGTAAAGAAAGAAGAGAAAAACTCATATTGATGAGTTTTTATAGATCAGTAGAGGAACATGCTCATGACAACATAAAATTTCTTTGGTGTGTAATTCAAAAGTCGACATAGATATGCTTTGAAGATCTAGAAGAGATCTCCTTCTCAACACAAAATTGCCCCAGAAACAAAGATTTTTATTAACTAGTTAGAAAATAACCACCATTAGTTTCATACATCTGATGGAAAATGTAAGACATAAAGCTTGCTCTAGGATCAATCCAAATCCTTAGGAGCAAGTACCAAAATTTGTAAATTATTAAGATAATAACAATTATTAAATTTTTGAGAGACAGTTAAACATAAATAGAATCATATTCGTTCCTACACATCATGAAACATTGAAACTTGTAGATTTGTCAACAGTAACTTCATTGTCCGAAATGCTGACTTGTTGGGGGTTTAAAGTGTCAAGCTTGGGAACGTGACCCATAAAATTTGATTTTTGCTCAAGACTATTGAATGGGCCTTGGGTCCGAAACATGAAGCCTCAAAATCGTATCATCATAAAAAAGCCCAGTCGAGAGTAGATTAGGGTTTCCTCTTTATAACTTAAAAAGGTTAGTTCGCCTCTGCTGCAAATCTCACGACGTCAAGATGGTTAGCCCCTCTCACTCTCTCGAAAGTTTCATCTTTGTTTCAATCGAATTGCTGGGTTTAGCCTGTTTGAATTGACTTAAGAGTTTTATGTTAGTTAGAAAATGAAAGGAAGTTACTGATTTCTGATTTCTGTTTGAAAAATGAAATGGAACAGCCGTCGCACAAGTCGTTTATGATCAAGAAGAAGCTGGGCAAGAAGATGAGACAGAACAGGCCTATTCCTCACTGGATTCGTCTTCGTACCGACAACACCATCAGGTTCGACCAAAATTGTTTCTTTTTTCCTTGTATTCTTACCGTTCTATCAAATAGAAGAATTATGTAGCTATCTTGTTGGGTCATTTTTATGGCAGAGATAGTTAGTTCTGAAACCAGAAATGTTCCGTGTTCCAATGATTTTGTTGGGGTTTGTTTTTTCAGGTACAATGCCAAGCGTAGACACTGGCGTAGAACCAAGCTCGGATTCTAAGTGATCAGTCTTCTAAAAGAGTCTTCTTATCTGTTTGGTTTTAGCATTTCCTCAAGTCTTTTTGGATTTAAGTTATGACATTTTCATATTTCTGTAAGACTTTTACTCTTTCATGATTGATGTTTCCAAATTTTCTTTTATAAAGAGTTATTTCTGAGCTGTTTAGTGAGATGACTATTCAAGTATGATTTTGAGATGTTCCATTGTACTTCTTACTTACGTAGAAGCTTTAGAATTTCTCTGTAGTGATTCTGATGGGTTCTGAAAATGTTTAGTGCGCACTTGGTATGTACTTCTTTATATAGCGGACAAGGTATAGATGATGTTAGAATTTAGAAAGATAACAAACACAATCTGAGTTCTCTCATGTCTCCTCCGAGTAAATCTCATTGTGAAGTATTAAGCAAATACAATCGTATCGTTCGGTCAGGAGGCTAAGTAACAAGTAAAGTTCTTCTATAACTCGATGGGAGTCTCCCAATACAACAATGCCTGTGAAACGCAATCAAATCAAAAGTTTTTTTGACAAAATGTCTAGCAATCATAGTCTGAGCCAGCTTATTAATTTAGCCATCTAGTTTCAATCAAGACGATCAAGAAAGCTAAAAGGGTATATAAAGCTTTGCTGCTTATAATTTGTCATCTTACTGAGATGGAGACTCAGCTTACGTTGTGGTATGAGTCGATGATGGCATCAGCAAGGTACTCGCATTTCGCCAGAGACAATCCAGCCAACGATATCCTCCCGTCTTTAGTCATGTACACATGCCACTTGTTTGTCATGTTATCACTCTGCTCGTTACCAAAACAAACAGCATACAAACTTCAAGATCCCATGTTTCCAAACAAAGCCAAAGATATGAATCTGAGTAATAGTCATTGAGCATACCTGAGCTTTGTTGAGGCCAGTGAAAGAGAACATGCCAATTTGCTTCAAAACGAAGGACCAGTCCTTCCCGCTTTTGTCTTTTGAAACAAGACTATCATATAACTTTTGTCTCACCGTCTTGATTCTTCCCGCCATCATTTCCATCTCTGCCTTCCATTCACTGAACATAGTGGCATCACCAACGACATTAGCCACAATTCTCGCCCCATGAACTGGTGGGTTCGAGTACATAGGCCGAGCTATCCTTTTCAATTGGCTCTTGACCCTGAAAAAAAGTAGTGTTACTGATAAAGGTTCCGTCTACCCTTTAGTTAGATATGGTTCTTGACGGTTGGTAAAAAGTAAAAACTAAGACTCCACAGGATAACTCGCAATAGGCTCATGATACGAAAATTCAAGTGAGTTTTACCTTGTAGCAGCATCGGCTGATGAGCACACGACGTTGATTGCCCCAATTCTTTCTGCATACAAACCCAAATTTTTGCTATATGACTGAGCAACAAAAAACTCCATTCCACGTTCAGCAAATAATCTCACAGATGCTGCATCTTCATCAAGGCTACCACTAGCAAAGCCCTGAAAAATAGGTACATGTAACGTCAAATAAGTTGATATAGATCCGCTTAATTCTCTCGGAAACACGAAACTCGGAATTGTAGGAATGGGATACCTGGTATGCAACATCGAAAAATGGGATATGGTTATTTTCCTGAATGACATCAGCAATTTTCACCCACTGCTCTGGGGTTGGGTCGATTCCAGTTGGGTTGTGAGCACATCCGTGAAGCAAAATGAAAGATCCTTCTGGAGCGTCCTGTACAATTTGCATAACAGATATTCAAGAAAAACAATCATAATCAATCATGGTTTCTCGATATTATCACACACAGACAGTAGAAAGGAAAATAAGTAGTCATTTTGGATTAGTCATCACATAAATAAAATTCAGTTTTTGTATGCATATATAAGACCATCGTTCAGGGACAAACAAACCTTAATATCTGCTATCATTCCCTCAAAGTCCAAACCAATTGTTTTTGGATCATAGTACCGGTATTCGGACCACGGGACTTTGGCATCATTGAAGATATTCTTGTGATTACCTGAAGTGGTAGCTTGTCAGTCGATAAAGGCGGTTAAATACAAAAGCTAAATAACCTTGCTTGTGGTTAAGGCACACGCACCCCAGGTTGGTGATGATATCAGAATTTTTGCTCCAGGGAAATAACGCTCTATGAGAGCAGCTGCTAATCGCAGTGAACCTGTTCCTGAAAGACCCTGAATTGTTGCCACCTGGTCATTTAGAGCAAAAGAAAATGAGTTAAATCAGAAACAGGAACATCATGAGATGACATTTAATTAACATGATGATGAAGACATACTTTTTGTTCCTTAATAACAGGATGACCAGCTCCAAACAGCAACTCAGCAGTAGCCTTGTTGAATGCCGCCAACCCCTCAATTGGAAGATACTGCAGTTATCACACAAGTGAGGCGAAATTTAGGAAACTTGTGATGTTGTAATCGCTTGCACACAATTTCAAGTAAACTAAGTTACCTCTTTGTTATCTCCTCTCTCCAACATCAAATTCTCAGCCTATGAAGGAAACATAAGGAGATTAACTATAACACATACGGAAGGAGCCATGCGGGCTTAAGTTAGGAGTTATGAAGTAGGAAGCGAATCTGAGATCTAGCTAGAGTAACAGGTTCCAACCTTTTTAACAACATTAAGCACGTAAGGCTGGAGTTCCTCAGTTCGATAAGCCCCGACACCAAGATTGAGTTTCATATCGTCAGTGTCTGCTTTGAATGCTTCGCTGACTCCAAGAATAGGGTCTGGTGGAGCCATAGTTATACCCTCAAAACGAGAAGGTTTGACTGAAACCGTCATAGTCACCCGACCAACAGACTGAAATTCAAAGCCAATTTCTCAGATACAAATTAAAGTGATCAAACTCTTAACAATATCTGATAGATTACTAATTCAGATTGTTCAAATTTGGTTCAAGTCCAAATAATAAGAAAGTAAAAACACAGTACCTTTGCTTTCAGGAACGGGTTCGAACCGGAATTTCCAAGCTTTAGCTTATCCTATTCAAGCAGGATCGTGAATAAAGCTATGAAGAATCATTTTGCACCATAGGAAATTTAATTGGTGAGACAAAAAAACAACGTAATTTTAGAAGATGAAATTTTCCTTGGTTCAGCTCTCTTTTATAAGCAGCCGATTTCAACCATTTTTCTCCTACTTAGAGCACGAACAGAGAGAGAGAGAGAGAGAGAAAAAAGAGTACCTTGTTAATCTCGCGCGGTAACAGAGCAGTCGAACCGAGAGACAGCATTGAAGAAGCCATGGAATATCGCTACGGAACAAAGAAAGCTGCACAGATCTCTCAAATCAGTGAACTAGTACGAGGATAAGCCGTTCCAGAAAATAAGACGACGATGATCCACAAAAGATGATCAAACGAGGTTCAGATTAACGAGATTATTTACCGGAGCTAATTTGTCACCTGGACTTAGTTGGAATTGCGCGCGGTATCGAAACAATCAGATCGAGATTGAAGAAAGAGTTTAGGATCACCGAGAGAGAGACACGACGATATACACAAGGAAAGATCTAGGCATGTCTTGGTAGGGGTCAAATTGTCATTTCGCAATGTTTAAAAATCTATTGGCGTACACAGTACAAAGACTGATTAGTGGTTACTGACTTTCTCAAACCCATTGTTAAAGAGATATTGTTAAAATACCAGTAATATTATATTTCCTGGTATAAAATTGTATTATATAAGCAATTTACAAATACAACTACTACAAGTGAAATTAATACCCCTGAGGAAATTTCTGTCCATGCACTTTTTTTTACCCCCAAATTACTTGAGCAATCATATCAAAACCTATAACCCAAAATATGAAGCAAAAAAAATATTGTTTTTTTAAGACGATGACGATGTTAACCGTAGAGTCCCTCCTAGCTCTACCGGAACCAGCGGGACGAGTGAGTGAAGAACATCGGTTATTAACGGTCGATAACTCGGTTCTGGTTGTACGCAAAGCACTGCCACAGCTGCTACCTGAACAAATCATTTCCGGTTTCATTTACCATTCAACAAAATAATATGCAATCAATTTATTTTCACAGTGCATTTAAAATCTACCCAAAAAAAACGATGAAATCAAACCTGGTATAAGTGCTTATGATCCATTGTATCTTTGATAACCGGATCCACGATTTTGGGAAGCTTTGATCTATCTGTAAGTTGAGGCATTGCCTGCAAAGTTTACATATCGGTATGCGTTAACCAATGCAATATTGCAATTTATTCATGTACTACTAATGGCAATAACGTCAACCTAACCCAGACTTACCCAAGTGACAAGAGATTGGTACTGAACCGAACTCAATTTCTCAACCGGCCGTCTTCCTAGCAAGAGTTCAAGTAGAACCACCCCGAATGCGTAAACATCACTTTTATCCGTCAATTTTTCTGAGCAAAATACATGTTTCAATGAACCACATTCGATAGACCGGTTATTTGAACCGATAACCCTGGTTTAGCAACCCAACAACCACTATCTCTAATCAAATAATGATTCCATGTGATTAGTTGAAACAATACATCAAAAAATCGTTTAGAATAACAATTTCAGACGTAATGAAAGAAACTTATTGTAATGGGGTGACATGAAACCCCATTATTATATGTTATAACTACCAAACTGTGTGCTATAACTCGTAAGACATGACAACATGCCAAAGTCAACCAAAATAGAGGGAAAAGTGAATACTTTACCATCTAGGAGATATTCTGGAGCAACATAACCAAGTGTCCCTGATAGTTTAATGTTGTTCTTGCCATGTGCCCCGACCGTTACCGCAAGACCGAAATCCGAAATCTGAATGTTTAATCGTTAGAGACGGAAAGCAAAAAAAAACTCATGTTTTGCAATTTGCATTGTTTGTTGAAGCAAAGACAAATGATTCTTGAATCAAATAAAGCAGAGGCAAGATTTTAAGACTAAAAATCATGTTCGGTTCGCTCTGGTGTAGTTTGGTCCAAGTCTTTGATTTAGTTTAGGACACAAACTCAGAACAGAATCATCATCACCAACATCAATGACATTTACCTTGGCGTTGAAGGAAGAATCAAGGAGAATATTTGAAGATTTCAGATCTCTGTGTATAACCGGAGGACGACAACGCTCGTGGAGATACTCTATACCTCTGTTTCCAAACCAACAAAAGAAAACGGTTTACTTAAACCGAAATTAATTAACCGATAGAGAGGATTGTTAAATGTGGACTATTGATTGTACCTGGCTGTGTCAAGAGCAATCTTCATCCGCGTGTGCCATGTTAAAGCCGATCCCCGAGAAGGTCCTTAACCATTAATGTGGCAAACAATAAATTTTCTTGAACAAAAAAAATTAATTTCATGTGGTCACTACATGATATGTTTATTACCTTCGTACAATATTTAATTATAAGTCATGATGGCCTATAACAAGATGATGAGAAAGGTAGAAGAAGCTATTTTTACTTTTTTTACCGTGTAACTGTTCATCCAAGGATCCATTTTGCATCAGCTCGTAGACGATAAAACTCGAGCTGATATCACTTCCATATCCCAACAGCGAGATGATGTTCGGATGGTGAATCTTGCTCAACAAATCAACTTCGTTCTGAGATCTCCAGATGATTAGAAATCAGAATCATATTCTTGAGTTGAAGCAAGAATCCTGAAAAAATACTGTCTTTTTTTTTACCTGAAACTCTCGTTTTGCTTCTTGAGTAACGTTTTCGATCTTCTTAACCGCTGCTAGAGTGTTGCTGTCTAAAGAGGCCTTGTAAACACATCCGAATCCGCCTCTTCCTACAATATCACCGTCTTTGAAACCACCTGTCGCTTTCTCTAGTGTCTTGTAATCGAAGGATTGCACGAAACCCTTCTTGGATAATGAAATCCCTCTCTCAGCATCTTCCGTATAAAAACCATTTAGATATCAAAACAGAGAACAAACGCAGAAACTGATAAACCATTAGGAGCAATGAGTTTGTTTCTTGATTTACCTGAGTTCTTGGTGGTTTTGGGAGATTGTTTTGACCGATAAACCCAAAAGCATAAACAAGATAGAATGATTAGTCCTAGAGAAGATGAAGTGATTATGAGAGCGATTAGAAGTTTCTTGTGTGCATCTAACTTGTGTTCTTGGCCTCTACCCATTTCGATCCCTGAGATCAGAAAGCAAACAAGAAAAGATCTTAAGAGTTCCCTTCAGCTCATCTTCTCACTGGTGGGATTTCTGAATCAAACCCGGTTCTCTATTATCCCAAACGGATCTGTTTAACAAGGAATTTTAATTGCTAATCCAATTGAATTAATGATGAGAGGATACGTAGACGATAGGCAATTCATAGCTAAACATTGTATTTAAGTATATAACTGAAAATCAGATTTTCATTGGTTTACGAAAACACAAATTAATCCAAAACAAAACAGAATTAGTATGGAGAGATAAAGAGAGAGATACCTGGAGAGAAGGAAGCCATGGAAGTGTAAATGGGAGAGAGAGAAGGCTGTGAAGCAGGTGACTGAGGAGGTGTAGTAGAAGCAGAAACACTAATGAGGAAGAGTTCAAGAACAGAGACCTTAATAAGAAGAAGAAGATGAAGAATCTTTCTCATTTTCCTAACAATATTTCCGATTTGATTCACTTTCCAGACTCTTTAGTTTTTTTTTTTTTTTTTGTAATGGTGAAAGAGAGATTTGATCTTCCAAGATTTATCTCTCTCTAATGAAGATTTCTTTCATAAATTCGTTTTCCTTTTTTTTCTGTCTGCATAAAGGAGGGAAGCAGAAAGTAGTTTTTTTTTAAGTCGAAATCATTCTCTAACTTCTTTATCGTCAAATCAAACATGTGATGATGGTTTGAATGTGAAAGTGAACAAATTATTAAATTCTTGCTAACCAAAACAGTTCAAATTCATCGATGTAAGAATTCTTATATTGTATTAATTTAGAACAATTTATTACGAAGAGTTTGTAAATTCATTAATACTGATCATTTTCATTGGCCCATTAATATCAATAATTATTTTTAGAATGGTCATAAATCATGATCATATAACCTTTTTTAATGAAAGTTAAAATATGAGTTTACTGACCAGACAACACCTAAAGTTGACCAGTTGTGTCAAACCGACAGAAATAAGATGACTTTTTTTTTTTTTTTTAAATTAGTTCACGCACTAATTCATACAGTATATTCTTGAGTTGCATCGGAAAGTTTTTTTTGGGGTCAACTATCAGATTACAGGTAGTTCCGATTTTATACTTATAAACATACAGATTGGCGGTTCCTATATACAACGAGGAGAATTTCACATGCGAAAGCCCAAAGGCAAACCATTTAATCAGACTAATATGGCAAATAATATGATGTAATATATGGGAGTGTAAATGTCTGAATGTTCCATTTGAGAAATATCCGCATGTGACACTATTTCATTTAGCTAATCAAGTTGACTTAGAAGAAGCTAGAACATGTGAAAATAAATATAAACAAATAGATAAACAAACAAAAATTAAAGAGATGTCGAGAAGTTGAAACCTTTTGGATCCAATTATTTGAATCAGATGTAATTCCAAAATGTTCGTTGCTGGAGTTAATGGTTGGAGACTTGAACCCTTTGTAAAGTAGATTGATATATGGGTTAGGTTATAACTAGATTGTTTACCAAGAATTGCATACAAGTTTTTTCTCTAATAAATCAAGCAAAATACTTAAGATTGTCAGTGTATTTACTATTTATGCGAAACCATTAGTATTTACTATTTCGTGGATACAATTTAATGACTACGGAAAGTAGGTGTGAATGTAATAGCGATTAGTTTTTTTTTTTTTGTTTGGTTTATAATAGCGATTAGATTATGGTTTAGCCTACTAACCCATTCCTTTCCACTTTTCTAAGTATCGTTACTTTGGTCCCTATCATGCTTTTTTTTTTTCAACCAAACATGTTTTTATATCAACAAAGCATTTCTAGTCTTAGCAATATGGTAGGTTACTCCGTACGGTAAACAGAAAGATATTTATTATTTCTCTACAAACGAATTATTTGTTTAACTCAATACTCATATCTAGGAAAATGGGGATACACAAATGCTCTCTTCCTAACTTTTATAGTTAAAGATTTAAATGTCATACATGACTATATGGAAATATTATTTTAGAGTTATGTTCTAAATTCACTATCGTTTAATATTTGTTTACCTAATTCTTATCATAATTTATAGACATTAACATATACGTATAGTGATTGCTACAAGCGTACAATGAATGTATGAACAGAATTGAGATAGACAGTATTTATTAAAGAGAAAGGACCGATCTATGCCTAGTTTCGATGAAACTCAACCCATGAATTATTGATTAATCGGATAAGTCTTTTTAACGGTCCAAAATATTCACAATTATTTTAAAAAGGCCCATCAACCAACCGTCCATTATCCTGATTCATCTGGGCTACATTTAGAGCCTTTTGGAACTACAAACCCATTTATTAATAGAAGCAAGAAAAGAAGAGAGTCAGTTCTCTTTCTTTTTTTTTCTTTTTTTTTTGATCAAAAGAGAGTTAGTTCTTAAAGATCTATTGGACTCCAAAGAACGTGCACACGTAGCAGATAGCGTCCTGAAACCGTGAACCAAATCTTGTTTCTAGTGTCTATAACAAAGAGACCGGTCTAGGCAATAGAGTAAAACTAAGTTGAAATATGAAAGGTGAGTTTTTAAAATTGAACTTAGAAGGGATGTGTTAAAAAGAGATGAGATATAGAGGTGGGGAGTGGGGTCAGTTTTGGTAAAGGTCGTCGTGGGTTCCTCTCTCCAATTCTCAACCCTAGAAAGTAGAATACCACTTCATCATTCTCATTAGCTGAATAAAAATATTTATTTCTTTTCTTTTGAAAAATTTAAACAACAATTGTTGGATCATGAGAGAGACATAGACGTATATAAATCTGAAAGCAAACCTTGGGTGAGGTCGAAACAAGAAGGACCTTTGCGTAAACTTTTAATTAATAATCACCCGTTCCCATTGAGTAAACTTTACTCTATTCTCTCGTATTCTCATACAAATATGCAAACTGGGTTTAGGTCAGCTGACGTCAGCATATATATTTTTTTAGCAAAAAGAAATTTCATCATCTCTGTTTTTCCTTGCATTAAAAATCACTCACATCTAACGGTTAAGATTTGTCTGGATAGTAAAATCAAAGGGTCGTGGTTTACTATCTTCTGCACAAAGCACTTTTGTTGTTGTTAATGGAGATTCATCACTAGTCTTTGTGCTTCTTCTTTGTCATTTCTAAATCCTTTTGATTATCTCTTTCTCTCCCTCTCTATGCAATCTGAGGATCGCTCTATTGAATTGGCTCTATCTTTTTCACTTGCTCGATATACGACGACTTTGACTTGTTCGGACTTCACTTCTCCGATCGAATCAATCCGCTCTCTTCACCAAGGTTATTATTAACCTCTCTCTGTCTCTCCTCTGATTATGCTCTGATGAATTTACATGGTGCTCAGAAATTTGGTGATTTAATTGTTTTCTATAATGCATGCTTTTGCTCAAAGACTGTAGATTTTGGAATTAGGATTCTGGAAAAATTGAAACTTTACATCACTATATCTCAGTGTTTTGATGGCCGTTGCTTTTACTAGGAAATTATCTCTTTTGGATCAACCAACTCATTCCAGATGAATGTTATTGCTACTTAAAAAACTGTGTTTACAATTAGTTTTGTTAGCTTCTCACTTTTTTAATAGTCTTCCTTGGCTGTTTATGATTTTAACTACTTTTTGTTTGAATTTTACTTTACAATTGCAACACAATACACTCTCCTCCAGCTAGAAACCTGCTCACATTATTGTCCTCGTCATTAAGGTATTACATTTAGTTTACTCTGTTGATTAATGTAGCTGCTTTTTACATTTTTCTCGTAATAACGTTACAAGTTATGCTTATCCTCAATCCTAGATCTTGATGACTTGAAATTTTGCCTAAGTAGTGGGATTGTTGTTAGCCTACTAAAGCTTGGATAGGTGGTGGATCTTTCATTTCAATTGAATAGTTTGGTTGCACTTAGTTTTCTCTATGGAACAATTCATCCTTTTTCTTAGTCGATACTTTATTCTCGTTATCACTATAGTAGACTTCTTGGAGTTTCATAGATTTATCAATTAATTTTTGATGGTGCGGACTTATACTGTATCAGGGTTTTATCACAGTGACACAATCATTCAAGAAGTTTACTTTGGCCCCAATCGTAAGGTTCCTACTCGTCAGCATCCCCATTTCCCACTGAACCACCGAGCAGTTTCATTCCGCCACATTGACGATTGGAATTTGTTTGCTTGAAAACTGAGGAGATGGAAGTGGGTCGTTATTTCTCTTTTTTGGACAAGTTTCTTCAAAAGGTGCTTTGATTATCTTTGTCTCTTGTGAATATTAATTACCTTTATTTCCCATAGGATGCAATTTTTTCTTTAGATTCCAATATCAGTTGTCCTTAATCATTCATGAGGTTGCATTTTTCAATTACGGATTCTGGTTACTTAATATCCGGTGACATCTTCTTCATTAATCACAATCTTATATGTTTATTTATATTCAGCCTTTCTCAGTAGGTGCAAATTGAGTTTTCCAACAATATATTTCACATCTTGTTCTTCCTCTTTGGTAAGTGTTAAATTTCTTTAATACCAATTATTTTATTAATCATTGCATAGTTTTCAACTTGTGCCTTTATTGAAGAGAAGCTTTGCAATGGCTTAAAGCATCATCGTGCGAGCGGAGAAAACGAGAAGGCTCTTCATTCATCTGATTCGATTGACAGTTAAATCAAGCTGCTCACTTGGTCAATTATGGAGTCAACAAAGGTTTGCATGAATGCAAAGTGCGGAGCGGCCTTGACATCGGGTGAGTGGAAGAGAGGTTGGCCAATGCGATCTGGCGAATTAGCCTCTCTCTGCGATAAATGCGGGTAAGTGTCTTCTGACCAAATTGGTATCCACAACACTTGCACAACTGATAAGTGTTTATTTACAATTAGAACAAGAGAGGATGCTTGAGGGGAATCAAGATTTCATTCAATTGGTTACTTTTTTGTTAATTTTGTGAATGTTGGTTTTTGATAGATCCGCGTACGAGCAATCCATCTTCTGTAAAGTGTTCCATGCCGAGGAATCTGGTTGGAGAGAGTGTAATTCTTGTGACAAGGTGAAGAAATTCCATGGCTTACATGTGTTTTGCGCTCAACATATTCCAATTGTTTTTTCTTAATACGTATGTGTTTTCTCAGCGTCTTCACTGTGGATGCATTGCTTCCAGATTTACAATGGAGCTTCTAGATAATGGTGGTGTAACATGTATATGTTGCGTCAAGAAATCGGGACTATTTTCAGTAAGACTATTTTTCCTCCTTGAATCAACTTCTTGCAAGGGATGTTTCTTTGGTTTTGGATTCTTTGTCACTATACTCATGCAATCTCTCTTGCAGGTGAATGTCAGCCATGAATCCAACTGTAGGGATTTCCCCTCATTTGCTTCAGCAGAGCATGTAGGCAGTGTTCTTGAGAGGACAAATCTCAAGCACTTGCTTCATATTCAAAGAATCGGCCCCACTCAATCTTCTCTTCAAATGAAACAAGAAGAATCTCTGCTTCCTTCCAGACTAGATGCTCTTAGACACAATCCTGAAAAGAAAGAACTGCAGGAATTATCTGCACAGCCAAACTTGAGCATGTCACTTGGACCTACGCTTATGACTAGTCCATTTCATGATGGTGTTGTTGATGACAGAAGTAAGACTACTCCGATTTTCCAACTGGCCCCTCGGTCCAGGCAACTGCTTCCAAAACCTGCTAATTCAGCTCCCACTGCTGCTGGCATGGAGCCTACTGGGACCCTGGTGTCACAGATTCATGTCGCTCGGCCTCCTCCAGAAGGTCGCGGGAAAACCCAATTGCTTCCCCGTTATTGGCCTAAGATTACTGACCAGGAGCTGCAACAATTATCTGGACAGTATCCTCATCTGTATGTTCATAATATCTTCTTTCTGTTTTTTTTTGTACTTCATTTATGCACTATTGTTGTGTGCTAAGGAGTCCTTAACTGTTTCTGTTCCAAGCTCGAATTCCAAAATTATACCACTCTTTGAAAAAGTTCTGAGTGCAAGTGATGCGGGTCGTATCGGTCGACTGGTTCTTCCGAAAGCATGTGCAGAGGTTACTTTTTTTCTCTGTACACTTATTTGATATTCCCAATCTGTACCTATCTAAATATCAGGTATCAGCTATAACCTTTTATGGTGGTATGTAGGCATATTTCCCTCCTATCTCTCAACCCGAGGGCCTCCCATTAAAGATACAAGACATAAAAGGGAAAGAATGGGTGTTCCAGTTCAGGTTTTGGCCTAATAATAACAGCAGGATGTACGTTTTGGAGGGTGTGACTCCTTGCATACAGTCCATGCAGTTGCAAGCTGGTGATACTGGTACTTTTCAAACCCTTTTGTTTCGCTGATAGCATGTTGATGGAATCCTGGTACGGTTAAATCAAACATTGGCACTAAACTGATTCGTTCACTTGCTGGGTCTGATGAGGACAGTGAAATACATTCCATTCCAAGAAGAGATGAATGGTACTTTTTTATTAGGTCTGATGTCTTGGATTTTCCCATGTTCTCTGCAGTAACGTTCAGCCGCACAGAACCTGAAGGAAAACTCGTAATGGGATACCGTAAAGCGACCAACTCTACAGCAACACAGGTAAATGCATAATAAGCAGAGAGTTGCCCGCTTAGGCATTATCTGCCACTGTGAAGTGAATTATTGAATCTGCCTCTGTGAAGTGAATTATTGAATCTGCCACTGTGGAGTGACTTATTGAATCAATAGATTCCTTTCTCGTGCTCTCGTAAATATGCTTTCAGTGACAGATTTTTGTGTGGTTTCTTCAGATGTTCAAGGGAAGCAGTGAACCCAATCTGAACATGTTTTCCAACAACTTGAATCCGGGATGTGGTGACATCAACTGGTCTAAACTTGAGAAGTCTGAGGACATGGCAAAGGATAACTTATTTCTTCAGTCGTCCACAACCTCTGCTAGGAAACGGGTTCGGAACATTGGGACTAAGAGCAAGCGTCTGCTCATTGATAGTGAAGATGTTCTAGAACTGAGACTAACTTGGGAGGAGGAACACGAACTGCTGCGGCCGCCCCAATCTGCCAAACCATGCATCGTTACAGTGGAAGATCACGTTATTGAAGAATATGACGTGAACTACTCTTTACCTGTTTAATTCTCAAAAGCAGCGGGATTTTTGCACTGTATTTTCTGAAATCGTGTACTTGTCGCTACGCAGGAACCACCAGTTTTCGGGAAGAGGACCGTTTTTGTGTCACGTCAAACAGGGTGAGGCCTCATGTACTATGTATTGATAGGATCAGAAGAATTAAGCACACTTTGGAATGATCAAAGAAATGAAGTTATGACCATTTGATTATTTGGTTCTGATATCTGATCCTTGAATTTTCAGGGAACAAGAGCAATGGGTGCAGTGTGATTCTTGTGGGAAATGGCGGCGACTGCCTGTGGATACTCTTCTTCCACCGAAGTGGTCGTGCTCCGATAATCTCTCGGATCCTGGCAGGTAAACGAGATTGCATGTTCATGAGCTTAACGTAGACTACTTACCACAGAACATTGCACATTTTTCTTTAGAAATAATTGAAACAATCTATTTCGACCACACTATACACTGATGGGACATAGTTATTAGAGATTTGGGACTCCTCGCTGAGACCGGCCACCTGAATAAATTGAATTAATCTTTATATCTTCAGATCTTCATGTTCTGCACCTGATGAACTCTCCCCAAGAGAACAGGATACGCTTGTCCGGCAGAGCAAAGGTACGATCCTCAATTATTATCGGTCTGTTTCACGAGAAACTTCTTTACATAGAAAGTAAAGTTTCGTTTTCACAGAGTTCAAAAGGAGGAGGCTGGCATCATCAAACGAAAAGCTAAACAAGGAACATGAGGCATCTGCTCTGGATACTTTAGCAAATGCAAGCATCGACATGGCCGATGGACAAGGGGATATCGCGGTTGCAGCCACGACCAAGCACCCAAGACATCGAGCAGGGTGTTCTTGCATCGTCTGCAGCCAGCCGCCGAGCGGAAAAGGCAAACACAAGCCATCATGCACTTGCTCTGTGTGTGAGGCAGTGAAGAAGCGGTTTAAGACGCTGATGATGCGGAAACGGGACAGGGGAGAGGCAGGGCAGGCAAGCCAGCAGGCACAGTCAGAGAGCAGAGACGAGACAGAAGTGGAGAGCATTCCAGTAGTTGAACCAGCCACAGGGGGAAACATTGACTTAAACTCAGACCCCGGGGCATCCCGAGTCAGCATGATGAAGCTTCTGGAAGATGCAAGCTCTCCTCTGGAGGCATATCTGAAACAAAAGGCTATTTCGAAAACAGCAGGAGAACAGCAAAGCAGTGATATGGTCAGCACAGAGCACGGTTCGTCCTCAGCCGCACAAGAACATGAGAAAGACACAAGCGGAGCTCATGAGCCCCTGAACTAAAACCCTTTGGAATCCTCCGCGAGTATTTATCCTTTGGAGTTAGGTGGTTATTGTTTATACAACCTTTTTCGGTTTATTGTCTATCGAAGAGATGAGATATTTATTGGTTCCTTGTCATTTTTTCCCGTGTGTTGGTTTGGTGTCTGCCTGTATGGTGAGATGCATGAGAGAGGTAAAGAGATGGGAATCTCGATGAGGTTTTTGAAATACATCGGACAACCCAACATAATAATTATACCCTGTCTTTGACGATTGGTATATATAAAGATGAAAAAAAGGAAACAAACAAAAATGCTTTCGGAATTGCAATCGGTGAAGGTTCCAAAAGGATTCGTTTCTGTTGTAGATGGAGCTTCAAATTGATTCTTAAGACTTTAAACTACGAAGCCCATCATTCCCCAGCTGAAGCTTTAAATTCATATTTAGACATTTTTTTCGTTATCAAGGTTGTTTATGCACTTGATGATTTACCTATAAATTAGAAATGGGTTGCGCCAGATCCTATTATTTTGCTTTGGTTATGGGCATGACTCGTGAGCTAGTGACGAGGTTAAAAATAGTGTTCAACATGTTAGTGTAATAATAAGAGTTACCACTTACTTAAATAGAACGAAGCCATATATTCCTGAAATTTTAGAAAAATAAATTGTAGCCCAGCGTTTGACCAAAGAATAAATGAAAATATTTAGCCTAACTGTTTTCAGTTTATACAGTTTATTATTCATCATGCAAGTTTACATAACCAAATCTGGGAGCGAGCATATGCAGAATTCAATGTAAAAGTAAATGTTCGTCAACCCTTGTTAAAAATATAAAAAAATGTTTGTTGCTTTCGTTTTACTGTTTTTGCGATCATTGATTTATTTCCGTCTTTGTTAACCTTTGCAAAATTATGAAAACATATTTGAGGTCAACTAGTTTGTCCGGGTCTGAATTCTGATTTTTTTTGGGTTTCTCTTATCCGGTCTTAACCTGACCGAACTCACCAAATCTTTTAAACATCAAAGATAGACCCCCCAAAAGAAGTAAATAATTAAATAAGAGCAATAATACTTTTAAAAATTAGTATTATTTTGGCCGGCCAAAGTTGATTGATTCGGCTCAATTGACTGATTCAAAAATCACTCATACAACTTCACGCCATTCCTATCGTAAAATTACACGTGTCTTTCTCTTATTGATTGTTATGTCATCCAACACGTGGACTCTGCCTTATTTATGATTTTAATTACCTTATGCCCCCACCTCTCCCAGCCATAACTAGGCGTTTTTTTGTCTCTTTTTCCTCTCTTTTTTTCTTTGTTTTCATTGATATTTTTACTCCCTGCTCTCATTTGCCTATTTTGTTTCGTTTATGAATACAATCCATACATAAAAAAAAAATAGCACAATATGTATACAAATATACATGCCTCCTAGAATAAGCAACTTTTAAAAGTAATATCAAGAAACAGTAAAGTATATATTAAAATGGCGTTTTAGCACTAAATATTATTAGAAAAACAAATTGAATGACATAATAAAGCTTAGTCATTTAATTTAGTTGAAAAGCAAAAAAAATCAAAAGGATCAGAAGTAAAACAAACTTGAGAAATATCCGTGGTCAAGGTCAAAGAAGTTGGACGAGTGCGTGGCAATTGAGTAATTATGTCGGAATATGAAGGGTTAGTTATAAGGGACATGTTAACAATGGAGGGGGGAAGAAAAAGATGAGATAGAGAGGTGGGGGAGCCTGAGAGTGGGACCCATAAACGCGTAGCTGAGGTTTCAGTAAGGTCTTCGTGGGTTCCTCTCACAACCCTAGAAACCACTTCATTCTCACGCGCCTCTCTCACATTTATGCTCAATAAAAATATATATACTTTAAATATTAAAATTTTATTTTGGTCGACCACTTCTTTCAAAAGTTGTTGTCATTTACCTATTCCCAACACATATATTCTAACTGGTTTTTATTTAAATATATAAATTTCTCTATCCACCTTAGAGTATCTCTTATTTTTTGGGAGCACTTATATATTCTCATATCATATATCGTTAAAACAATTTTAGTATTTTTGTCAATGTTCATCAGTCTTTAAACCGCTAACAATTTCAACCTCTTGTCAATCCGATATGAGAATTGTTGTTGATCGGATGCATTATTATCAAATATCTAAAGGACGTTTAGTTACCACGTTCTATTGTTTTATTAGCTTTATTTGTAACATATAGTAATTTTTTACATTCTTGCTAAAACATAATATTAAATTAAGAATTTTCGTGTACAAATATCATATGCAGTGTATGAGAATAATGTAAAGTTTACTCAAAGGGTGATGATATATATATTTTACTTAATGTGTGATAATGAAAGCAACAAATGCGTAAGTGAGGATTTGCTTGGATACGGTCGAGAAAGCAGCTTTTAAAAAATTCAATTATTCCGTATTATTGATAGTTTGGTTGAAATATTTAATGTTGATCATTTTGTTTGTCAACTAATATGAACACTATTTATCAAAAAACTAATATAAACACTTGCAATTACACAATAACCTCTTATGCGACTTGTTTTTGGGTAGGGAAGCTACACGATTTTTTCATCCGTGGCAATTATTCTTTTACTACTATTTACTATGTACCATTTTAATTAATTTTCAGCCTATTTTTATTAATGATATATTTTACCAATTTAAATGCCCCAAAATACTACTCAAAATTTGTTTTTCACCCCTAAGGGTAAATGCATTTCATCGACAAAAAGAAGAATCATGTATTGGAATAGTTATGGTATATTGTAGAGACACATAAACCAAAATTGTAAAAGTTTAATTATTAAATGGAAAAATGTATATACGTTGAGGTAAGAAATAAAAAGAATTTTATTGTGCGATAAAACTTATCCACTCACAATTAAAGTATATTGATCCATTGATTAACATATCAAGAAAAGTAATAAAGTTAAAAGAAGCAAAAGGAAATATGAAAAAATAAAGAAATATAAAGATAAAAAGAAAAAGAAAAAGGAGCCTGCCAAAAACGATAAAAAAATAAAAGAAAATTGTTTAAACAAAAAGCAAAAGAAAAAAAAACAAATTTAGCGCGTTTACTTCACGAACAAGAGGCGAGAGTTTGTTACGAAACCGCCCTTAGGCTGTCTTGGGCACGCTGATCATCGTGTATAAAACTACCGTTCTTCCACCACCCCATCTATTCATCTTCCTCGCCTTATCAATTTCTTTTCCTCCTTTCAGATTTTCTCAATTTTCTCGAGAAAAGACAACAATTTCTTCTTCTCCTCCTCCCTCTCTCAGCGGTTTACTGAATCAATATGGGCGTAGCTGTTCTAAATCCTCAAGACTGTTTGAAGCATCCTTTATCTCACATGAAATATCCTCGTAACCCTAGCGCATGCCCTAACAGGCAGAAAAAGCCGATTTCTAACCGCACGCGCCGGAGTCCTCCGCGCAATCAAGCCGGTACCAAAGCTTCTCCCCCTGTAGCGCCGCCGCTTCCTCCTCCTCGCGCTGCCGTTTCTGCTTTCGTTCCAAAGGGAACGGTGAAGAAGAGTCCCAACAATACCGTTGTTGTTAGCCAGGTGAGGATCCTAAAGCGCGGCGAGGAAATCCCAAAGATTACCTCAGATCCGATTGTTACAAAATTAGATCGGGGATCTACTCGTCGGCTTGGACCAGATCCGGGTATGATTCCGAGTCAGATCCGTTTACCTGGCCGTAAATCAAAGGCAGCACCGTTTTACGCTGGTCCTGTGACCATGACCTCGCCGCCTCCGAGCGATGTCCCGCTTCCAGCTTTTTTTCACGAAGAAGAGCGTCTCTTTGTTCCAAGCCACCGACGCTACTAATGACCTAATCAGGATCCTCCGCTTAGACATCGCATGACTGCGTATGTCTCCGATCATTTTAGTTTTTTATAATCTCGGATGACCGATCCTCCAGTTTCTTAAATTTCTCGAGTCCAATTCACCGATCGTCCGATTCCGCCTTAAAACCGGAGATCAACAACAAAATATCTCCAGACGACGAATCTAGAAGATGAAGAAACACATCTTCGTTATGAACCATTTCGAATCTTCCCTTATTTTTTCAAGGGGCAAGATCGAAATATCTTCTTAACAGGTCTTAGTTTCTCTTCTTAGGGTTTAGTGTATCTTAAGGAGTATTTGTGTATAGGCTTTTTCATTTCCATCTTTCTTTTTCTTCTTTCTGTATCTTTGGGTTTAATTTCTGCTTTATATCGGGTTCTCTGGGTAAATTATAGGTTCGTATTGGGTCTCTTGTTCTCCCTTAGAGTTCTTAGTTTGTGTCCGTGTGTTGTAGGTCTTAAGGCAAATTATAGAGGTGTATTTACTGGTTTGGTGAAGCTTAGGTTTCCATGTAATCTCGGTATTGCAATTCTCTGTAGTTCTATCTTTAATTTTATCATATTTAAGTTGTATTTGGGTTTCTTCTTCTCTTGGGTCTCTCTTGTTCTTCTTTAGTGGGTTATTCGTTTGCTTCCTTGTGCTCTAGGTTTAAGGCAAAAGTTGGAGATGTATTTACTGGTTAGATGAAGCTTAGGTTTTGATGTAATCTCAGTATTACAATTCTCTGTACTTTCTATCTCTATTATTATCTAATATAAGTTTAATTTGGCTTTTATTCTGTTGTTTTAAGTTATGGAATCTAAGTTTGGACAGTTGATATATCTATCACGAGATGAAACAAAACATGGTTGATAAAAGAAATGAAACAAGATGTAAAAGTTGGGATATGCAAATGAATGAAATCTTGAAAAACGATTTCAACCAGTGTATAAATCTACTTTACTACGGTAGAAATCTGCTTTTCTCAAAACTTTATCTACTATCACCATGTAGAACAGGCCAAAAGAAAACACACATGTTTTCTAATATGAAAGAAACAGCGTTGGTTGGTGACAGATCACACGCAAAGACAGTAACAAATTGATATAATCTGAAGACTTGATATGATATAATTATTTAAAATGCTGCAACTTGATATCGGAAGTTGAAATTGACTCTCTTTAAGATGATACTGAGTCATCAATAATTATCAATATGAGTTTGTTAATAGCAATCCATGTTATGATTATTATGATTAAATTTTCCAAGATGTCATTATCTCAAACATTGTCACATATGCCACTTGGTTGATCCCATTCCTAATATATCTGCTCTCATTGTTAGACAGCCCACCTTGGCCCGATTTAAGGCCCATGTCTTTAGCTGGGAATTCGTTGGTCCTAATCTGCATTCAGAATTCATATAAGAAACATAAGGCAAAGGTAATTATTATCATTAATGATAGAAACTCTTATTAGTTGTTACTCATCCATAATTTAACAACTTGCCTTGTTAACAGTGGTAACGGAGCTGGTTAACTCTTATTAGTAGAGCATGACGTGTTAAATGGCGAATCAATTTTATATACCAGCAAAGCCATTCATCCACGTCAGTTTTTTTTGTTTGGTTCCATTGCAAAAAATAACGAACATAATTGATGGTACCCTAATGACCAAAAGAGAATTTCTTCTACCTAACCAGAGAAAGAAGGAAGAGGAAGAAGACGAACCCCAAATTAATTTTGCCAATTTTATATTTTATGAAAAGAGTTTTCATTTGGGGAATCTTTACATATTTTTTATATACCCATTCCCCACACAACTCTGTTTTTTGGGTCCCACTTTTTTATTTATTTATAAAAATGAAAAATATTTATATCCAAGTCTGCAATCCATCCAGCCACAGACCCGATCTTGCATTTTCGAATCGATATTAAAATGGACAAAAATCATTACATTTTTTGGAAAAAAAGAAAAAAAAAAGAAAAAAGAGAGGAATAATTTAGCTCGCCTCGTATAAAACACCATCAATCTATCTTTTTCTCCTCTATTTCGATATTTCAACTTCCTCTCTATCTCTCTCTTTCGTCGTCATTCTCTCTCTTTTGTAACTTCTCTTCTTTCTCAGCTTCTGTATCTGATTCCCTTTTTTTACGGGAGCTTGGAGATTTCAATAGTGTAAGCGTCGATGAAGAAGATCACGTTAGCAGCCTCTAAGATTTCGATGAAGGATGATTGGGTTGCGGCGGCGATGACGGACGACGATATGGTTGTCGAGCTTCTTTTACGGCTGAAGCATGCCGGGACGGTAGTGGCGGATAATTCGGCGTTGAATCTGCCTCCCTTGCGATGGGGAATCCGTCAGCGACGGTCACGGTCCTCAAGATTTGGTGGCGGCGGCGTTGTTCTCGTTTCGGTGAAGAAGGATGTTGATTCGGCTAGAGCCAGTCCGAAGACTCCGCTATCATGGAGCGGCGGATCTGGAAGCGGTGGCGGCTCTTCTTCTCCATCCTCCGCAACCGCCGATGGATTCGAAGACACCAGTCGTCAAGCTAGCTACTCTACATCTACAGGATCCGGATCTAAGGTACCTTCTCTTTCCCAAACCATATCGTTATTCAACTCGCTTCTCGATTTAGTCTTCTCTCTATCTTCTTCCTCTCGTTTACAAATTCGGTAGCACCGGAGAGATTCAAATCCGTTATCTCGCTGGTTTTCCGATTCCGATCTGGCCGGTAATTCGGATTTCACCGTAAATTGAGAAGATCCTTCGCCCTCTATCTGATTTTCCCACTCTCCATATTCGCCTTATTCATAATCGATTCTCGAGTGTAGAATGACGTCATCTCTCGCAAGCCTCTACGTTTGTAAAACCTGCGTCCGATTCTCACGCACCTCTTTCTGTTTTCCACCGATCTCCGATTACGCGATATTTGTGTGTTTCGTCTGTTTTCTTCATTAATTACCTAGTCCACCGGAAAGTTTTTTCCTCCGCCGTGTTTAACCGCTCTAACCACCCTCCGCCGCTCTAACCATCTTCTTTAGTTCTGCTTCTAGGTTAAACGGATTCGCCCATTTCCAAAAAGTCAAAGCCTATTTATCATTGTATTTTCCTTTTTTCTTTTCTCACTTTCCATTAAAGGCTTTGCTAGTCTTCTGCGACAAGCTTAGGAGGGGTTTTTCTTTGTTAAATAAATCTGGAGGTTGACGGTTTAGAAAACTGAACCGAACTCTCCGGTAAGCGTTGAACCGGATCTTGCGTTGGGAGCGTCTGATAATTTGGCCGGGAGTATTAGAAACCGGTCAAATTTTTTTTGTGTCGACGAATATTAAAAGCTCCTTTAGATTATGGGGGCAGTAGAGCTAGTTGGTCAAACGTGTGCTTTTGCTGTACGTTTTGAGGGTTGAAACGATAGCGTTTTAGGGAAAAGTTGAAACGAGTAAATCTTGTCGGAGAGATTGGGATCACGTGATCTTAAAGAGGGATGACGATTGATGACGATGCACATGACACGGGGATTATCTGGCATCGTCCTTCATCCCCTTCGATCAAATTCTTTCCAATTATATTTAATAGTTTTTTTTAATTAATATTTTCAAATTGGCAGATTTGGCATCTTACTTATTACAGTATTATTTTTCAAATTGCTAATCAAAATGCGTTTTTTAACAGGTCTTTCCCACAAATGAAATCACCAGTTCCTTTTCCAAGAGATTGAAGAAAAAGAAGGTATAAAACTCTCTTTCACTTAATTGAATATTTTAAACTCTCTTTCAACGAAAATTCAGAACATTTTTTGAGCTGAGGTTTTAATAATGACAGTCATCTTCTGAGCTAAAAGATGAAGAGAACTTGAGGTTGAAGGAAAGACTTAACCTTGAAAAAGGTAGATTCTCCTTGCTATATTTTGTGTTTATCATCATGGTTTCTTGTCCATTTGCATCATGTTCTAACAAATCCAAGATTTTCCACAGGAGATTGCAAGTCTCCGAGCAACATTTGACGAACAACACGTAAGGAACCAGATGTTGAAGAGGATTAAGGTAAAAATTTGATCCTCCTCCCTGACCATTTTTGTAGTATTTCAGATGCTCTCTCTCTTCTCTTTGGTTGTCTTAACTAAATAAAAATCTACTCCCCTGTTTTCTTGTTTCAGCTGGACTTAAAAAACTCAGCCCGTGTCACGAATGAGAAACCAGTTGATCTGATTCATAAATCGCATCTCGTGAGACTACCGGAATCAAAATCATTCAAAGTAGAGGGAAAGACCGGTAGCTCGGATAATCAAGGGGGTTTCTTCTTTCTCCCTGATCTGAACATGCCACCATCCGAGGACGAGATACTGTACGGAACAAGCTAAATTGGCCTATCTAAAGATTTGGGATCTGATAACAGTGAAGAAGGGAGCTAGAAAAGAAAAGGGAAATGGAATAAAGTCTCTCGGGTCATTCTCGTTGCTGTTTCCTTTTTTTTTTTGGGGGGTAAAATGCTCTTTACTTCTTGTTTTTTTTAGAAGAAGGTGGAAATTAGCTTCTTTAATTTTTTGTTCTCTTGTACCGACCGATTCGTTGTAGTTAAAGCATTGTTGGAAACTGTTGTCAGAGGAAAAAGTAGGACAACTAATAGACTTTTATGTTTGAAACTTTTCCTCATTCTAATTGATTATTCTCCATTTATCTACTGTATATAATGAATCCATACGTTTCGCTCAACTAACCCAAGACACTACGAGAGAGAGAGAGAAAGATCTATCAATTTTCTACTATTTAATTTATTTAGATTTAATTTAAAATTGAAATGTCGTAATGTTACTGGTGGATCGTCGGCGTGTTTCTGGATATAAGATTCGCTTTTAAATGCCCAACGAAATATAAAAATAAAACCAACTTGTTATCAGCTAATTTGTTTTTGTTTGTCCCAGCCATTCTTTTATGGATCCAAGTTTATTGTCTACAGCTACAAAATTAACACTTCCTTTTTTGTAAAAAAAAAAAAACCTTGAGCCATAAAAATATCTGAAAAAAGGCTTTGATGGTGATTATACTTATCCTCTATTTTTTTTATGACAAGTATATTAAAAATGAAAGATGAACTTTTATAAATATTAATAGATTTTATGAAATTGAATCTAAAATTTAAATATTTTTATTGATATATGAGTAATTTTTTTTTGGCAACACATATGGATAATTTAAAGAAAAAAAAGTAAGATTATATAAATTATGTAGAAAGTTACTTATAAAAAAATAAAACATTTTAAAGAGAATTAATTCTTAATGTGACAGAAAAACTCCTAAAAGAGAGATTATTGAAAGTAATAATTAAGCAAATATCTTTAAAGTGAATGGAGGTGATATTTGAGGGAAAGGGGAGATATGGGCGACTGAAAGTTGTTGGTTTAAGATGGTGACTGCAAAAATTTAACTTGAAAAAACGTAATAAAAAAAGCTTATGAGAAAATTTAGATTGTTTGTAAGATGTTGCTAAAGTTTGTAACATTGCTCACCAATTAGTGATTTTCAGTCTTTAGTTATTTGGTTAGGTTCTTAAGTTCCATTTTGGTTACAGCTTTATGTTGAGGGCGAGAGACATGTGTTGTTACTAAAAAAAATTGAAGTTGCGCCAAAAAAGAAAATAAATAAAATAAATTCAGGATTAAATGATTAATTAAGAAACACTTTGGTCCTCAGAAATAAACTAGGGAAAGAAGAGCAGTTCTCTCTCTCTCTCTCCGATCCTGAAAACGCAGGAAAACAATGTCGTTTAACAGTTCCCACCTCCTTCCTCCACAAGAAGACCTTCCTCTCCGACACTTGGCGGATCAATCACAGCAACCGCCGCTGCATCATTTCTCTGAAGCACCGTCGCTTGTTACCGCCAGTTTCCTGAACCTCCCTTCTACCCTAGCCACGACGGATTCCGATCTTGCGCCTCCGCATAACAACTCCTCTGCTGCTACAAACCGACGTTGGCTCTCCTTTCATACTGAGATCCAAAATACCGGAGAAGTCAATTCTGAAGTCATCGACGGAGTCAACGCCGATGGTGTTGTTGGAGGTGAAGATTGGCGGAGCGCCAGCTACAGGCTGCAATTTTGAGACATCCGATGTACGAGCAGCTTCTGGCAGCTCATGTGGCTTGTCTTAGGGTTGCAACTCCCGTTGACCAGATTCCGAGGATCGATGCGCAGCTCAGTCAGTTGCACACCGTCGCCGCGAAATATTCTGCTCTTGGTGTGGTTATGGATAACAAGGAACTTGATCATTTCATGGTCAGTAGGAATCATTTTCAAGTTTCAATTTTGCAGAACCTTTTCGTAGATTTTATTGAATTTCACCATTTCCAGTTGTGATATGTGCTCTGTGAAATTGTGGCTCATGCAAAATTTTTTATGTTTTGAACTGTTAACGATTCAACATTTTCCTGCCATTACTTTCACATTTGATTGTAGTTCATTGTTCTTGCTTTATTGAGTCTTGAAATCGGTATGATCTTTACTCCTCCTTTTTGGTTAGTTAATTCGAATTATGAACTTTGTTTGACTCAAATAAGTTGTAATTATTGGATAAAGTGTCTTTCTTGATGGCTAATTGTTTGTCTGCTTCTTACTAAAAAGGGCTTTGTATGACTTGTTAGTTATGTCCACGAGAAAGAAAACTATAATTTTTGTTTTGTAATGTTCTGTTTGGATGTCTTATGGATCATGGATCGGAACCTTACCTTTGTTTATGATGATGCAGTCACATTATGTTGTGTTGTTATGTTCATTAAAAGAACAACTCCAACACCACGTTTGTGTCCATGCAATGGAAGCCATTACGGCTTGTTGGGAGATCGAGCAATCACTGCAATCTGTAACGGGTAACGCCCAAATCTTTTCTTTTTTGTTTTTCTTCTCGCTTTAGGGGTGTCTTGCTTTTATCGTAATCACGTTTCTACTGTCTGTGGTTGTAGGAGTTTCACCAAGTGAAAGTAATGGCAAGACAATGTCGGATGATGAAGATGATAATCAAGTAGAGACCGAGGTGAACATGTTTGATGGAAGTTTGGACGGTTCAGATTGCTTGATGGGGTTTGGTCCTCTTGTTCCAACTGAGCGAGAGAGATCCTTGATGGAACGTGTGAAGAAGGAACTGAAGCATGAGCTCAAACAGGTAAATTGCTTGATCAAGTTGCAATGCGTACATCAAACTAAACAAAACTCATAGTTTTATCTTGTTGCTTGGTTTTTTCTCCTGTAGGGTTTCAAAGAGAAGATTGTGGACATAAGAGAAGAGATAATGAGGAAGAGAAGCGGGGAAGTTACGGGAGATCTGACTTCTGTACTCAAAGAGTGGTGGCGAACTCATTCAAATGGCCATACCCAACTGTAAAAACCTCATCCGACAAGTCTTTTTTACGACTATGTCAAAAGCGGTTTTTGATTCTTGATTGGGTTTTGGAATTGCAGGAGGAAGATAAAGCAAAACTGGTTCAAGAAACTGGTTTGCAGTTGAAACAGATCAACAATTGGTTTATCAACCAGAGAAAAGAAACTGGAATAGCAACTCTTCCACATCATCTACTCTCTCCAAGAACAAACGTAAACGGTAAAACAAGATCTATGTTTCATCGTAGTCTAAACTCTTCTCAACATCATCAAACTCGGTCAAGATATTCTTTCTTAACCAAACTCAGGACCGGGAAGTTGTAGGTGAGATTCCCAGTTAACCAGAGGATGATGCTTTGCCACGTGAATTCAAGGGATCCGGGTATGAAAGATACAGGTTCTACGATCCTACAGATTGTGATTAGCATAGGTGGTACCAGTTTGCTTATAAAACCGGATTCTGGAGTCTGAATTGATGTTTGTAGCGGCTATTATTCTGTGTTTATTATTTATGTGTACATAAAGTAGTTTATGGAAGTGATCCGTTTTGTTGGTTTGCGTCTTGTAACGAACGCTTAATCGGGTTTTTTTTTTTTGTAAAGTGCGATATATGAATCGTTTGTAATGTATCAAGCAAAATACATCATAATTAAACTAGTAGTTTGAAATGTAATAAATGTAGTAGTAAGTACTAGTACATCAATACAATGATGGTGTTGGCAGCAGAGAAAGGATTGACTGCCAAATTTTATCATGTTCTTCCAACTTCCAAGCTGAAATTAGTTCGGTTCTGTTAAGATTTTGAAAGGCTGTACCAAATTAAAACGGAAATTTTAATACGGTTTGTTTTTTTGGGTAATTTCACAATATCTCCACTTGAATTAAAAAAGCCCATTTATATTGGCCCAAATTTTGTTTCTTTTTTCATCTTCTCGAACGATGAACATTAAACGGCTTTGTTTGATTTCGTGAGGCTTCAGGTGGATAATGATGGCGGAATCACAGGAGGAACGATCTCCGTCGCTTGACGAGTGCCTTAAGCTACTGAAAGGGGACGAGCAGAGGCTCGCCGGTCTACTTCTCGTCACCAAATTCTGCAAGAACGATGACGTCGTTTCCCTTAAGAAGGTCTACGAAGCCATTGGTTCTCACTTTCTCGACCGTCTTCTCCGCACCGGTAAATAATTTTCTTTGTCTTGGCAGATATTACACCAATTTTTGGGTTTCTAGAATTAGAAAGAGTGATACTAATTTTGGGGTTCTGACTGATTATTTTTTGCAGGCAGTGGCAGCGGCGATGGAGTTGATAATCGTGATGTGTATCTCCAGCTATCTGTGACTGTTCTTGCTGCCTTTTGCTGTGTTCCGGAGATAGCTTCTTCAGAAGCTATGGTCTCTAGAATTCCCTTATTCTCGAAATAATGTCCAAAGGGTATTTTTGATTTTCCATCAACTTTTTTCACTTTTGCATAGTTTTGACTTCTTAAACTTAGGACATTGCCTTTTGGAATTTCAGATCAACTACAAACATTCTCGAAGATTGCTATGAGCTTCTGTATTTGGTGTCCACGGCTTCTGAAGCTGGTATCATGACTTTGATAAAGTCTGGAGGCTTGAGAGTGATAGCTCCTCAGATGTCTGATCTTCTTGATGGTAATGAGTTATTCTTTTGTTGTGTAGATATGTAATGCACATTAGATACCTGTAGATGCTCTTTTTTGATTATCTATAAGTTTCTGATGGAGGGATTAATTATAATCGGTGTCAAAGCAAACATGTCAGGTTGAGGTAGAATTATTCGTTCCTGAAAGCTAATGTGAGACATGTTATTCAGGTTCACATGCCATGGAGGTTGCTATAAAGATTTTGCTGTTATTGATTAGTAAGCTTTCTGGTGAGAGCATGAATATTGGGCGCTTCTTCTTAGAACTGTCTTTGGTGGTGAGTATACTTACTCGGTTATTTTCCTTTTTAGATTATGCAATAATTACTAAAGCTGCAGTGCTTAAGTCTATATGTAATCCTATTTGTTATTCAGGTTGCTGCTAGCCATCGGCAGTTTGCAGTGTTACATAATGCCCTGAAGTTTGAAGCACTCCATCTACTGTCTGCAGTCTTCTAGTCCGAGTATTCTGTGAGCTCACTTCTTAACTTTGTGTGGAAAAGTAGCTGTAGTTGAAGGGAGTTATGATTTAGATATAGTTACTAGCATGATATATGTGAATTTAGGGCAGCTAAGTTTTGAAAATTTCTTTTTCCATTAAAATAGGGGAAAATCATAGTGTTAATTTCTTCTGCTTGGATGATACAGTTGTCACCCCGGATAACTTGGGCTTCATTGTCTTGATGTTATTTCATATGCATGTTATGTTTCCATTGTAGAAGCTTTGCATCTTTTTCTTTTGTGTGCTAATCTGTTTGTATGTTTTCTCATAGAACTTCTTTATGCCTAGGCACTTCTTCATGAACCTCTTCGTTCCATGCCAGACAACAATTGGGCAGACTATATGGACGGGTGTTGTGGCAATCCTGCAGAATCGTGTGGGTGAGTACCCATTTATAGTATTCTTATCTTTTCAGCCCTTAATTTGCGGTTATATGCTGTTGGTTTATGCAATTGAAGGTTTCAAGATACTTAAGAAACCTGTCTTTCTCATGTTTAGCTCCTGCCGAGAAGCTTCATCGTTGATTCTGGCTGAGAATATGATGTCAATTCTGGGTGAAAAAGTGGCTTATCGGTCGGGTAAAATTACCCAATGTTGATGATTATCTTCCAGCTAATAGGTAAATAGCACATCTTTCTATTACACTCTCACTTAGCCTACATTTCCTTAGTGACATAAGGATAAAATCATTTTGATTTCTTTTTGTAGGTGTCTTCTACTGGTATTAGAGTCATCACATGTTGAGATTTCTGTTTTGTTAAATGATCTAGCTTACACAAAGTATGAAGCTCCGAAGAATAATTCAACTGTTGAAGACATTCTATTGAAGCAACAATATCTGCCTATCACATATTCTTTGGTAGAAAAGATCATCAAATATATATCATCTGTTGGCGAAAATGAAGGTATGACATAGTATATCATGTTTTATAAATGTTTCCAATCTACTACATTTCTATCCTATATGATCCCTTTTCTTTCACCTTTCTGTTATTCTATGTTTTTTTTTCTAAAAACAGTATTTTCTGAACCTCCTTAGAGCTTTAGGTATCATAACTCAAATATCTAATAACTGCGCTTATTAAAAATCGTGATGAAAATAGTTACGCTTGGCATAATGCATGTCAGCCTTTTTTCCTTCACTGAAAGAATTGGGTTTACGCATTAATCTTTGCAGGGACTTTAACTGATGAAGCTGTTTTTCAAAAGATGATTAAAAACATTAGCATGACAGTTGGAGTGGTGCTCGAATATCTGAAAGATGCAAAGGTACTGTATATGTCTGAGAACATCAAACATCTTTGCTGTGTTGTTTTGTGTAGAAAATTCTTTTATGTTAGTTCTTTTTGCATACAGGAACATGGAGAGAAGAAAGGAAATGACCTTTCTTGCATCTGTGGAGTAATTGGAAGGTAGAGATAGTCACTTTTTGGTCTTCTAAA